>VXBQ01004319.1:318055-362840 GCA_013400175.1 Phainopepla nitens | reverse complement strand
CCAGCTCCCATGGAGCTCAGAAATAAATCCAGCTGGATTTTGGCCAGTCTGGGGACTGCACAAAGACTTGTGCCTTGCTCCTATTCCTTGTTCCAACAGCAGCTCTGGAGGGGCTGGGCAGGGAATGGAGGACAGTGGGATGAAATGGTTGAGGTCATCTTGGGTTATTTCATCTCTAGGATGAAAACAGATGTTCCCAGATCCATTATTTAATTGGGCCGTAATTCATCCTGCAACCCTTTTTTTTTTAGGTTCAGGCCAACATCAGATGGGAAAGTGCTGAAATCCCAGGCTGTGCTGAGCTCTGCATTTTGGTTTGGGGCTGGATATCTTTGTAACTTTTCCAATATACTCCTCTAATGCGGTCCAGGAGGTCAGTCAGACCTCCTGCTGCCACAGATGTTCCCGGATAGCGAAGTCCCAGGAGGGACTGCTTGTCCTGGAGATCTCCAGCAGGGTCCCAGCCACAGGCTATCTTCCTAGCAAGCTCAGCCTGAGTGAATCAGGTGGTTCAGCTCTTTTGGTGATTCTCAGCTCTCTTAGGATTTCAGCTCTTAGCCTGCTAGGAGTTTGCCTTGGCTGACTCAGGGAAGAAGAGACGAGAAGCGCCGTGTGGAGGTTCCACAGAATGGTTTCATGCCGGTTCCACCAAGGGGTGTCCAGTGACGGTGTCTTCCCCCGAACTGGGCAGGAGCAGGGGTTTTTATAGGGTTAGTTAGGATTGGGAATCCATCCAATGATTTTAGGGTCGGGGTGAGATAACCTATAGTCTTAGGACATCTGGAATGTAGCCAATAGTATTACCAAGAGATAAGAGAGGGTCTTGAGCAAGGAAGCAGGGCCCAGTGACCATGACTAGGCATTTCCTATCTCCAAGGAGGCCTAGCAGCGGGTTCTGCAACTGCAACACTCCTCCAAATGGCTGTGAGGTGGACCAGGTAGCTTAGGAGTGATACAGGCACCTGCTGCTGTCCTTCTGTCCCTTGATTTGGAAGTGTCAGGGTGTCCTGCCCCAAGATGACCTGGATACACACTGATAACTCCACGTCATCCCCAGGGGGCAACATAACCTTTGGAGTGTGATGTGGCAGAAACTGGTGTTCTCCACTAATAGTTATTTATTTATTTAATATTTTAGAGACAGCCCAGAGCATTCAGAAATTTCAGCGTGTAGTTTCAAGGTATAAATCAGACATAATAACTTCCTTACATGACCTGGAAAAGATTCTGAGCAACCATTCTTTATTAAATGGTATTAAAATGAGTGGTGTTGTTAGCAACACACTCTGGCTACTGCTGTTTTACAAAGTGCTGGAGTAGGAAAGAGAACTGGGATGAAAAGGTGAAATGTTTCTCTCTCAAGCACTGTTCTGCTGCTGCTGGAAGGGACCTTAAAGCCCATCTCATTCCCACCTCTGCCATGGACAGGGACACCTTCCATTATCCCAGGTTACTCCAAACCCCGTCCAACCTGACCTGGAGCACTTCCAGGAATGGTGAATTCACACCTCGCTGGGAGAGGTTCTCAGTTTTCCTCAATTTCCCAGAAACACAAAGAGAATTCTGCACTCAGCCTTCCAGGCTCTGAAGGAAATTCAAGAATACTGCAGGCTGGGGAGAAAATTATTCTTGATGTTGCAGAAGTGTCGCAGGGAAGTCAGACTCCCCCAGAGGCTTCTGATTTTGGTTAACCAACACCCCTGGAAAGATTTTGGGGAACCAAGAGGCCCTGCTGCAAATGCACCCAGGGCTGGGCAGGGAGATGAGCTGGAGGATCTTGCTTGCAGAGGAGCCACAGCAGGAGCAGAGAGTGAAGGCTCATCCAGCTGAAGGCAGGGCAAACATGAGGACAGATTGTTGGGATCAGAAGAAGAGCAAAATGGAATTAAGGCTCTGTCTGAGTGGAAATGAGAGGAGTGCATCTCTGGAATGAGAAGGGGCTGTCTCGTTCTGCAGGAACAGATGGCTGGGGGTGTGTGGGGCCCAGGGTGAGGTACTAACAGGGGACACTGGGATGTCTCCTCTGTCCCACCATGTACACAGCAGGGCTCCCCCAGCACTACCTCCCACCCAGGTAAATCCAGGAGCATGACCAAACAGCGATGGACTGACAGAAACAGGGACTGGCAAGTGGAGCAGTTGTAGCCTGAGCTCATCCCAGGTCTGGTCCTGCCTGTGGCTCCTCAGCAGCCAAGATCCCGGAGCTCACCTCCCTGCCCAGCCCTGGGTACACTTCCAATAGTGCATCAGGGCTGGTTTTGCCCCAAGATCTTTTCCAGGGTTGTTGTTACCCCAAAATCTTTCCCCAGAAGCCTCTGAGGGACTCTGTTTGACTTTCCTGCGACACTTCTGCAACATCAAGAATAATTTTCTCCCCAGCCTGCAGTATTCTTGAATTTCCTTCAGAGCCTGGAAGGCTGAGTGCAGAATTCTCTTTGTGTTTCTGGGAAACTGAGGAAAATTGAGAACCCTGCCCAGAGAGGTGTGAATTCTCCAAATCTGAAAGTGTTCAAGGCCAGGCTGGCTGGATGGAGCTTGGAGCAACCTGGGATAGTGGGAGGTGTCCCTGCCCATGGCAGGGGGTGGAACAAGATGGGCTTTAAGGTCTCTTCCAGCCCTAATCACTCTGGGATTCTGTGATTTTATGAAGAGAAGATGTCCAGGGAATTGAATAGCAAAAGGCTTTTCCTGCATTTGAGTTTGCTTTCCAAGAGGAATGGTGCTCAAATGCACACAGCACTGTTTGCTGCAGACAGATCGAGAGATAGGGATGGGAGAGACAAAGACAGGACACTTTTTCTCTGTCCCTTGCTGTGTGATTTGGCAGCTGAGGCACAAAATACTCTTTCACTGGCATCTTTCCCTCCCCTCTCTGAGTTTTGGAATATTGAGTTTAAGCAAAGAAGCAGCAAAAAGTGGGTTTTTTTTAAGGAGAAGCTTGAAAAACAAATGGGCGAAATTCAGAGCTCTGAGGAGGTTATCACCCTTCCCATTTTATTTTGTGGTGCTGTTTAGAGTTTATAAACTCAGTGTGAATAAACAGGAGAGTCCCTGCAGGTGGATGAGCCAGGGAAGATGGGATTAGGGATAAAAGAGCTGAGCCAGCTTGCTGTTCCCTGTCCCTTTTGCCACCTGTTGTTCTCCAGCTCTCCTGCGGAGTCCTGGCATTATAGCTCTCTCAACTTCAATTTCTCCAGCAAAGTCAAAAGGAATTTAAACCTGAATATACTTGGGCTTGAATCTTAAAGAGTCTGAATTCATTTAGGTTTTGCAGACAGAAGGATCTGAAAGAAGCTCAAGTGTCATTGGCTTAGTCTGTCATGAAATCAGTCCGGGAAGTTCTGTTTGGATGGAGCTGGAAAAGCCATTGCTGTGAGGGGGGATCAAAGGCAGCAGCATGAGCAGTGGAGTTTGGCTGTTGGCTTTATGTTTGCTGCTGGGTTTGGGCTGTTGCATGTGTTTAGCTGCTTTAATTACTAGGATAAACAAAGCCACAGAATAATGAATCCATCCTTTGATGCTGATTAAGGAATAAGCTTTGTCAGATTTTTCAGTGCAACGAGGCAGTGACATTGTGACACTGTGAATGGTGTGTTCAGCATTTGAAAAAAATCTCTCTAGAACAGGGCTGGGAGGTGGCATCAGACACCAACGCCGAGATGGGGCCGGCTGCTTGAGCAGAGGGATGATTTTAAACCATGGATTTCTAGAATGGTTTTGCTTGGAAGGGATTTCAAAGCCCATCCTATTCCACCCCTGCCATGTCAGGGACACCTTCCACTGTCCCAGGCTGCTCCAAGCCCCAAAGTCCAGCCTGGCCTTGGACACTGCCAGGGATCCAGGGGCAGCCCCAGCTGCTCTGGGCACCCTGTGCCAGGGCCTGCTCACCCTCACAGGGAAGGATTTCTTCCCAATATCTCACCTAAATTTCCCCTCTTTAAGTTTGATCCCATTCCTCCTTGTCCTGTCCTGCAGTTCTCCAGGATGATTAAAACAATTACAAAAGTTAAATAACTTAATTTATGCAGGCGCATGGAGGACTCGGCCAAAAAGAAATGCAAAGAAAAGAGCTTGTATTTCTACAAACATATGGATACATTCAGAACAGTCCTTGAAGTGAAACTTCTGCCTCCCTCAGTTTAATAAAGAACTCAAAAAGATGTGACTGTGATTCTGTACCGCACAATTCACTGGCAGGAGAATTTAATATGTATTCAGTCTATTCATTTTTGCACCTGTGAGCCAAAAAAGCGTGTGGTTTGTGACGGCTATGAAAGCACCTCTCCATTTCTCCCCAGGAGAACATTTGTCTCAGTAATTATTACAAGGCAGGCAGGAGTTTTAGAGGGCAACTTTCAATTTATTTCCTTTCTTCTTAGTTGCTGTTTTGCATTGTTTGCATTTCTTTAAAACAAGAGGCAGGGGTTGAAAACCGCTGAATGCAGCGCAACTGGTTGTGAGAGATGTAGTAAAAGATTTTGTGCCTGTGGAATCATTTTTCCAAATATTTTTCTCAGGGTTAGATGGGTATGGGCTATATTTTGACAAATTAAATAACCTTGTCTCCCCCAGCCCTCCCTGCTCTAAAAGCCTGGCTGTTTTAATCCAACCAGTGGAAGTGACATGGGAAAATGAAAATAAAATAAAATAAAATTTAGTGTTTTCTCTTTTAGGTATAAACATTGGGGATTCCTCCCTAATCTCAGCTTTGAAATTGTGGTGCCAGGAACCATTCATAGTCAAATAACTTCACTGCTTCACTGCTTCATTTCCCATTGTCTGCCTGTTGCTGAGACCAAAGGTTGGGTCTGCACCAAGTAAAGTTCTTATTCTGAAGCTCAGTGTGAATGAAAGAAGTGCCAAGAGTCAGAGCCACCAAACCCTTGCAGTAAGAAAACCCCTAAGTGCTTTCTTTGATATTTAATTTGATAAATAAAACCTAAGGCTTATCCACTGTCATGCTCAGTGCAGCTCCATAATTGCTCATAAACTCTTTTGGTAAATAAGTCACTGCTGTTGATATTAGTTAATCTTGCCCCTATAAAGTTGGGGTTTTGTTGTTGTGTGGGTTTTTTTGGGGGTTTTTTTTGGTTTTTTTGGGGGTTTTTTTTGGTTTTTTTTTTTTTTTTTTTTTGGTTATGAAACAAGACATCAAAGAGGCATGAATCAGTTTTCCTTCCGTGGAGAATAAATACCAAATTTCTCTTTGAAGTGGAATCAAAGCCAGGGAGTCTGCAGCTGATTTGAGAACCAAGACAGGTATCCTGTGAGAGAGGCAAATCCCAGGTTTGGTGGTGACAGAGACATCTTTTTTTAAATACTTGTGTTTCTTGTGATTTTCCCCTGACTTAAGGCAGTTCTAGTCACCAAGAGTTGACAGCTCATGGATTTCTGTGTTTACATTGCAAAGGAAATGCAAGCAGAGCAAGGAAGGATTGGATCTCTTCTACCACATCATCTTGAACACACAAAGGAAAAAATAATGTAAATAATCGAACCCAGGGCTTCTAAAAATACCTTGAGAAGTGTTTGAGCAACCCAGAAGCTTTCTCTTGCATTCAAAGGGAAAGGAGGCATCAGGAAAATCCCTCTTATTTCACTAGCTGGGGGACTGGCAGCTTGGTGCTGGTTTGGTGAATGGAACTGAGCATTAATGAGTGATTAAAAGTATTGTGACACATTTCCAGACTGAGTAATTCTGAACACTGAAAAATAGATTCATATTTCCTTGGGGCATTCCCAAATCTTTGCCTTAGCAATGTTATTTCATAGGCTCACTGAGTCCCAGAATGATTTGGGTTGGGAGGGTCCTTAAAGCCCATCCAGTGCCACTCCTGCCATGGGCAGGGACATCTTCCACTGTCCCAGGCTGCTCCAAGCCCAAAGTCCAGCCTGGTCTTGGGCACTTGCAGAGATCCAGGAGTAGCCCCAGCTGCTCTGGGCACTCTGTGCCAGGGCCTGCCCACCCTCCCAGGGAGGAATTTCTTTCCAATATCTCATCTAAATTTCTGCCCTTTCAGTTTGAAGCCCTTCTTCCTTGTCCTGGCCCTCCAGCTCCTGATGAAAAGTCCCTCTCTGGCCTCCTCCCTTTGAATACTGCCAGGATTTCTTTCAGGTTCTGGAAGGAAATATAATCCCAAACTCTCGAGATGCAAAAGAGAAAGATAAACTGCTTCTTTTTTCCCTGTTAGCTGTCATCCTTGAAACTGCACTGGCTTCCTGCTGTCTTAGTTTATATTTCTTAGTGTTCTGGTGGGTTTTAAGCTTCAATTTTTGCCTCAGATTCCCGAGTCCTCCCTCCTTTTAGCCCTAATTTTGGCTAACAGTCATTGAATGAAGATAAAATCTAGCTGCAGGTTTTCTTGGAGAATTCCAATAATTTTTTTTGGCTTGTTATGGCCTTATTTTGCCTTTCTTAGGGTTAAGAGTCATTGTTACCTCTTATCCATTTCTTTTGAAAACCAGAGATTTGATAAAACTTCTTTCAGAAGTGAGATCCAGGCAGGGAGCAGTGCTGTGGGGGATGCAGCTTCCCCTCTCCTCTCACTTCCCATCTTCCCACATGTCCCTGACCTGTGACAACAGGTGGAGAGCAGTAGGAATTGGTGTGATTTGTGGAAAAAGATGGGTGGACCGTGGCAGCAGAGCAAGTCAGGTTAATCAGGAGCACTCCACAACCTCTATTTCCCCCCCCCAGGTGTATGTCTGTCCCACCTCAACTCCAGAGTGGGATCAGGAAACCTGACAAATGCAGCTTTGACCCCCACAGCTCTTCCTCCCCAGCTTTTTCACAGCTCCCACATCCATCTTTGGACTGTGACCCCCAGAAAGCAAATAATGTTAGTGCTGAGGTTTCTGTTTTAGATGTTTGGGCTGTCAGATGGAGGGTTCATCTCTGGAATTCTGTTTACATCAGGATTTTTATAGCAGTGCCACAGTTAGTTCAGACTAGCATGTACTTCTGTACTCTGCATCTAGGAAGGTAATTAATGGCCAAATGTTGATGCTGATGGATAAAAGAGGGACTGATTTTTATTTTGTAAGTAGAACCTCTCATTTATTCAATGCTGAACTTCTGCTATTTGACGACAAAGAAAAGAGCACGAGAAGGGTTTTAAAGTCCATTAATGGAGGAGAGGCCCATTTGTGCCACACACACTCTCAATTTAGCCCTGCTGCTGGGAGCTGGGAGTGGGAGCAGAAAGTCCCTGAACAGCTGATCCCTCAGAACAGTGTGGAATAGTGCATATTCCAAAGGACTGTTCTGGACAGCTTGTGGCCCTGGAATTGGCTTTACAAATACACTCCTCTCCTGAAGCTTTCTCCTTGGAAATGGATGCATTGGTAAGGATGTAGCATGTCATGGATAAGTAGAAGAATTATAAAGAAGAGCCTCATAAAATCAGGCCTTGCTCTGCAAAAACTGTCAGCTGGCCTGTAACAACTTCTAGGTGCAGCTAGCTAACTTGCTGTGTGAAAAATCATAAGAATCAAGGCAATCAACACAACAACCTATTTTGAGGGTGGAAAACAAATTCACCTGCAATTAGAGGGGATTTGTCCCATGAGAATTAGTGAACAAAATCTATAAACTATCCAGGAATAGAGAGATCTGATAGACAAGTAAACTATCTTTTAATAACCAATAGAGTAATTGACAAGAAAGTTATTAACCAATTGGAGTTCAACCTGAGGTCTCTGAAAACTGTATAAAAATGAGCTGTGTGAATAATGACGGGCTTTTCTGTATGAAGGAGATGGAGTCCTGAGCTGTTCACTGTGACAGTAGCAAATCACAGAATCATCAGGGTTAGGACCATCGAGTCCAACCAGTCCCCCATCACCCCCATGTCCCAAAGGGCCACCTCCAGATGCCTCCTGAACACTTCTAGAGAGGGTGACTCCACCACCACCTCCCCAGGAAACTTATTCCAATGTCTGATCACTCTTCCAGGGGAAAAAAATATATTCTAATATCCAGTCAGAACCTCCCCTAGCTAAATATTGAGCATTGAAATAATAGCAAGGGTTACATTTGTTCCAGGGATGGTTAGGGTGGTTAATTTCTATTTTAAGGGAAAGAGTCACAATTTTTAAAGCATTTTTTCTGTCTTATTTAAGATAAGATAGAAAAGATAATAGCACTTATTCAAGGGCTATTTTATTTATTTGGAGTAAGATTTAAGTTCCTTTCCAACCAGTTGATTTCTAATGTATGAATATTAATTTTGGAGAAAGACAAAAATATGAATGAGGCACAGACAGATGTCCTGACAAATGGGGAAAGTGTAGCAAAGAAAACAGGAAACGTTGGAAGGAAAAAATACATTTTGAAGCAGTTAATTAAAATCTGGCTCCAAGGCAGTAGCAGGGTGATGGATCATGATGATCAGCAGAGCAGATCCAACCTATGAATATTCATTCCAAGAGCTCACTCCTGCTGATCTCTTGGCTCCAGAGAAGGTCAGGCCCTCCCTGCTTTCCTCAAGGAAATTGAGAAAACAGGTGTGGATAAAGGAGCTGGAGCAGGATTTGAGATGAAAACATTTTGTGTTGAAAGGTGGTTGAACTCTTTGACCAAGAACAGGCAGATGTTGCAGGGATAATGGATGCAGCCTGGCACTGGCACAGCACACGGAGTGTCCAGCTGCAGGACTGGAATGGAGCTGCCTTTTAGCTGTGCTTTAATTAACAAAACAGAACAAAGTTAGGCATGAACAGAAGTTGTTTGCACTGACAAGAGCCTTGGGAAGCAATGCTCACAGCCACTGGAGAAAGGAGCCCAGGATCTGGCAATTCCAGAGGTGTGCCCTGCTGCTGTGGGGTGCAGGGAGGGGGACACAGGGGACGTGGGGCACTTGGGGCCTGCAGGACACAAAGCAGCTGTTAAAAGGCAGAAATGGAGAGCTGGGATAACAGTTCTTAGTTCAGAGATCGTTGCCTGTGGATTCCCATGGGATCTCATGCTCCTCAGAAATTTCGTGTCTATGCTAAATCTTTTAGGATAGGGATTGAAGGAGAAGTTTTGGTCCTGGATGTCTCTGTGAGGAAACACTGCACGCTGTGGTGTTCAGGTCAAACAGTGACGCCCTGAAATAACCTGAGGATTAGGATGGGTATTTTTATTTTAGCTAAAAATTATGGCTACATATGTCCTTTGATAGTGAAGAAAGTAAAATTAAAAAGGGGAGCCATTGGAAGCAGCACAGATTCTGAAATGGAAAGTGCAGTGTCACTCAGAGGGGCACATGGTGCAGGTCGGTCCCTGAACGGGGGTCCTTGGTGACCTGCTGAAGGTGGAGAGCTGGGGCAACACAGATGGGCAGAGGGGTGGAAGGGCTTGCCAGGAATGACAGCAGAGGCNAGGAAAGGAAAGGAAAGGAAAGGAAAGGAAAGGAAAGGAAAGGAAAGGAAAGGAAAGGAAAGGAAAGGAAAGGAAAGGAGACATGAGAGGTAAATCCATCACAGGCCAGTAACCACATGAACATGACCTCATCTTCTGCAAGTCTTCTTAGCAAGTTGCTGGAGATTATTCCTAGCAGGAAGCACTCTGTGCTTCCCTGTTCTTTTCCCTGGGCAAAGACCGCGTGGCTTGGCAGAGCTTTCCTCTGAGAGCTGTTCTCATGTTTTAATAGAACAATTGATGCAGGTAATTGTAGCACTGACATGTTCTGAAGCCTCACCAAGCATCCTCCAGCTGTAGCTGAAATTTCTCTTTTGAGTTGAATACATTGTCAGCAGTAGAATCTGAAAGATGATTGAAATTTGAGAAATGAGGGTATTTGTTCAGTAGAAGATCAGGATGAAAGCTGGGAATTACTTTGCAGTAATGCAAAGCTTGATGCCTGTACAGGTGGGATGCTGTGGGAAAGCTTCATTTCATTTGTAGGAAAGAATCAAGGACTGAACCATTGCAAAGTAGTGCAAGATAAAAAGTAGAGTAATGAAATGATGAAGGACTTATTTGGATTAAACTGGGACATATTTAGTGGTGGTAGAATACTATCTCACCAGGGATGTCTCTGCCTGAAAGACATGATACCACACCTGGTTTCAAAGTTGCATAAATTTCCCATTGATTTTTAATTGCCAGAGCTACAAATAGGAAATATCAGTGAGAGCACGTTTAAAACACATGGATGAGCTGAGCTCTCAGGATGAGTTTCCAATGGTCTGTGTAGGAAGATTTAATCCTCATAAATCTTATAGTGTGCTAGAGAATGCTCCAGAATTTAAAGAAAGGCCAGGTAGGACAATAACTGAATAACTGCATGTGCAGGGATAAAAATGACCCCACCTTTGAGCTGCATTCTGCAGGACAAAGCAATAAATGATGGAACATTATCCTGGCAGCACCAGGCGTTCTGTAAGGCCACATTTTGTTGTGTTTCAAAGCAATGTCACCACACAGCACAGCACCAACACCCCGAGTCAACTTTTGGGGAGCACTGGCTTGGAAAACACACAGCCCCAGCTGCCTGAGAGCTTTTTGAGGCACCTTGAGATGAGGTTGTTGGAAATAATAGAGGTTTTAATTTTTTTTTAAGTAACTTTATTCAGGGGTTTGGTCACCTTTGCTGAAGGGGAAGGGGGAATTGAGGCTTTTCTTCAAAAGACTCCGAGAGTTTGAGTTTCGCTGGGTGAAACTGCTAGGCCTGCTAGGCCTCAATCCACAAAAAAGAAGGTTCCCAGACTCTGAGAGTTTAATACCGCCAGGCTGGGAGCAGCAAGAAGATACAGAAGAGATAAATGGGCATAAACAGACTTCACCCCCTGGTCTGGGAAAAGATTGATAAGAGAATCAAAGAATGAGGACCAAATTAGCATCGTAGGCGAAGGGATCAATAACCAATAGGAAATTGAATGCTAAGAATTGTGCAATGTAGAACCAATGAATGAGAATTTCTTTGGTTTTTTTATATATAAATATGGGAAAAGTCTGGTAAAGAATGATGTGTGATGGAATAATTTCTATTGCACATGCTGGCTATGTGTGGATGGGATGATTTCCATGGTGCATCCTGGCCAGAATTAAGTAATGCCTGATTCTCTAACACTTAGAAGAAGGTGTGGAGTTTCTCTTATTCCTGCAGTTTTGGTGATAGGGTCAAACAGGAGAGAAGCTGCTGGGGAGTGAGAAG
Organism: Phainopepla nitens; assembly: GCA_013400175.1. Lineage (NCBI taxonomy): Eukaryota > Metazoa > Chordata > Aves > Passeriformes > Bombycillidae > Phainopepla > Phainopepla nitens. The sequence continues at coordinate 351,699 of VXBQ01004319.1, read as the reverse complement.
GGGATTGATGAGAATTAGTTGCCTGCACTTGACATGTGGAGGTGACAAGGACTGGGCTAAGATGAGGAGCAGAGGCTATGCTGATGTGTTTTGGGCATGAAAACCAATTAGGAGTGCGGGAGAGGAGATGAGCTGGAGTCAGGGTGTGAAGGAAATACAGATAATCAGCTTGGGAGAAGGATCTTCACGTGTCACACTTGAGTCTGCAGGAGATGGGGATTAATGTGCTGCTCAGGTGGTGATTTGTGCTACTTGACTCCTTAAGGACACGTCTTTATGGAATTTTCTGTGCTTGTCATTTCTCACCTGCCTGGGCCACACTTCTGAACTTGGGCTCTTCCAGCACTCTGTTACTAAGAAACACCTCTGGTTGCTTTCTGGGCTGTAGACTCTCATATTCTCATCATTCTCATATGATGGGCAGCTTAATCAGGAAGATTCACTTTTTGTCTATCAATGGGATGGTGCATTCCCCCCATCCCCCCAACTTTTTCCATATAGTCTGGAAGTTCCTTCATTGGGATATTTGGGTAGAGACCAACTGGCAGAGAACAGGACAAATCTATACATCAAAATGCTCCCCCACTTAATTAGTGGAGTGCATTTAATTAATCCTAGAGACTAGCAAACAAAATAAAGATATGAAAATATAAAAAAAAGAAAAGGCTTTTGCCATTTCAATAAGCTCCAACAGGAAAGTACAAAACAGCAAAATGTTATTTTCTTCAAATATCCACTAGCACAGGAATATTCCTTGTTGATTTTGAATAATTTCACTTTTATATCTCCAACAGAACTATCCAGGTTTTGATGGGACCTTAATTTATATAGTTATAACATGAAAAAAACCTTTCTGAATAATAGTAAAATGTATCCTGGAGTTAAAAGTTTTCTAGCTAAATATTAGAGTTTCTTACAAAAAGTAGTGTAATCTTGGTTGAAATTTGAGATACCACTGCTATGAATGTTTAAATATGCACAGGACTGCTCTCCTCACTCCTCTGGCCAGGGCTTCTCACATCTTCCATTGCTTTGGCAACTCTGCCTGGCCAAATTTGAGTTTCAGCTGAGCGCAACAGTGACTGTATCCTTGGCAGAGCTGTTGAGCAGGATTTTTAGAGAGCAAGACATGACTTGGCAGAATGAAAAAGGGAAAAATAAAAGGCAGATTTTTGGGGGAGGATGGCTCTGCTCAGGAGCTGTGTCAGTGACATCCATTCCAAACAAGTAAAAGCAGAAGAATTTTCAGGAGAAATGTCTGTGTCAACAGCTACAAAACTATTTTTCATTACTTAGTCCTGGACTTTCTGTGGGCTTAGAGATATTGAAAAGACAGAATTCTTTGCCTCTGCACATTCCAAGTATTTTAATTAAGTTCTGAAGACTTATTTAATGATGCTGAGATTTGGCTCCTGTGGATGGTGCTGATCATTTTGAATAAGGTACAAGATTGTTCTATTTTTCAATATTGTCTTGGACTAATTAATGCCTCATTTAAATTCTCAGGCAATGAAGCCCTGATATTATTTTACCCATTTCCCTTAATTGCCTTGGTATTGCAATTTGACTTTAATTTTATAATTATATAAAAAAAAAAGCTGTAAAACCTCTGTATCTAAAAAGTTTGTTAATGTTAATTTTACTTTATGAAAACAATTGAACATGGAGTTTCTAAGTTTCTGCTTTCAGTCATGGAGACCTTTTTTATCAGTTCGGGGGTGGAAATGAAGGATTGTGGCTGTGTAAGACAGCAAAACACCTTTGCTCAGTGAGTTTTTGCTCATCAAAAGCTACAAGGGGTTCTAGGCTACCATTTTCAGTAGGGATTTTGGAAATATCCTGTAGTTGTACCTGTTATCCAATTTCTGTGGATAAATAGAAATGGGAACATGCTGGAAATGGGAGATCCCAAGAAGAAGAGGGTCTCCTATATAAAAGCTCCCCCTTGGTTGAGATTTTAGTCTTGGTTGCTTAAATTTAGTTGTGTGAATCTCAGGCATTGCCAGCAGGGTGAAAAGAAGCTTTAAACCCATGTTTATCTCTTATTTGTGCTCATATACTGTCCATCAAAACCCAGGAATTACTTTCTAAGGGAAAACATCTTGTAAATGCACAAAGATTTCTTACACTCTGGAATATAGTGAGCTCTTGACCTAATAGCAGGGTTTTTATGGTCTCCATGATGTTCTGGAACACAAACCATAGACTGGACATTATGAACTTGGAAAGAGTTTCCTATTAAAGTCCTCTAAAAACAGGAATGCAGGTTTCCTTCCTGGCTGGCAGGCGTTGGAAGGGGCTGCCCAGGGAAGGGGTGGAGTCCCCCCCCCCGGAAATGTCCAAAACCCCTATGGATGTGTCACTTGGTGACATGGGTTAGTGGCAACCACAGTGGTGCTGGTTGACAGCTGGACTTGCTGATCTTAGATGATCTTGGATGTGTTACTTGGTGACATGGGTTAGTGGCAACCACAGTGGTGCTGGTTGACAGCTGGACTTGCTTTTCCTACCTTAACCTTCATAGAATTCCATGAACTTAATAAAAGGAAACAACTTTTGTCTTTTACTGAGCTGGGAACAACTCTCAATTTGAATACTTGCAGAGAGCAGGGATACAGTTTGTCCCATGGGATGCTCTGGACATGCTAAGTATCAAAAGAGACAGCAGAGAATCCAGAAGGCACCTTCCCTGGCTGGAAGCAGGGAATGGATTATTGCTAGAAGTACAAGAGGGCTGCAGAAAGCTGAGGCTGTGTCCAAGAGAAGAAAATGGAAAAGAACAATATGTGGATGATTAAACAGTGAGGTGCCAGGAGAGGGCTGGGAGAACAATTTGAGCAGGGCAGGAGAACCAAGGAATTCTTTCACAAGCACACCAGGTGCAAAAATCTGGCCACAGAGTTTGGCAGATGAGTAATAGAGACACAAAAGGAACAGCTGGATGAGATAAGGCCAGAATAGAAAGCAGGATGAATATTCTGCATTTGTATCACCACAGAGAAGTTGGAGCAGGATGTCAAGCTCCTGTTTGGAAGGTGAGTCCTTCCTTACAACCATGCTGCGCTTCCTTGGAGCTGTCACCAAGGCTGAGGACAAAGAAATGCGGCTGCCTTTCCAAAAACTGGCTGGGGATGCCGGCCAAAGGCTCCCAGGGAAACTGAGCTGCCATGGGATGAAAGGTGAAGTGTCCCCATGGAGAGATGATGGATAAAGGAGAGGAATTTGTCAGCTGTTGCTTTTGTCAAACACCTTCTGGGAAATCAGCCTACTCTCCCTGTCTAAGTGGACGTGGGTGGGTCGTTGATCCGCTCTGCTGAGCACCACAGTTTGCTGCTCTTCACCTTCCAACTGCCTTGGAGCTGAATCCCTGGGATTCTGCCTTCCAGCTAAGGTTGTTTGGAATTCTTTCTCCTTTGCACATTTAGCAATGAGCTTCCTGCAAGTCGTTTGTAAATCCAGCAGCACTGGGGGTTTTTGCTGCTCATGAAGATGGCACAAATTTAGCACGGCACAACCTGCTTGCCAACTGTGCTTCTTATGGCTCTGTCATTGAGTCTTAAATACTTAGTGCAAAATGGGAAAAAAACTGTGTCATCTGTTGCATGTAAGGAGAAAAAGCAGATTTATTTTTTCTTATTTACTTTCAGTGTAGTGTTTGGTTTGGAATCCCGGGAAGCATTTTGAAAAGTGGAGTGATGGGTAGTCTAGCACAGCTGATATTTTTGAAACATTGAGAAAATTTGGGGGAATTTATTTTTTAATATTAAGCCCCACTTTATGCTAACTATTGCATAGTTCTTGCCACAGAATCATGGAATGGTTTGTGTTGAAAGGGACCTTAAAGCCCATCCAGTGCCACTCCTGCCATGGGCAGGGACACCTCCCACTGTACCAGGGAAGCCCCAATGTCCAACCTGGCCTTGGACACTTCCCAGGGATGTGACAGCCACAGTTTCTCTGGGGAGCCTGTACATTCTGTGCTGTTACATGCACAGATATGCAAATACAGAGCTCTTTACCTCTCCTAAACTCTCTGTGTGCCTTGAAACCCTCTGCCAGCTCCAGGAGGAAACAGCTGAACACTGCCACCGAGAGTCAGCCTTTTCCACACCTCCATAAATCACCATGAACACCTTTTATCATAATAAATGTAATGCACAGCATTCACCTCCAGATCTCCTGTTAGAATAGGAATGAGAATATTTTCACCTGGAGGCCTGGCAGGGTGAGGCTGACTGGGTTTTAGCCTTCCCTGTTAGCACATGATGGAGGAGCCGGCGTCGCGCACCTCCAAGCACGATGCCAATTATTTTCCCTGGCAAGCTGTCACCTGGCAGGCTGGCTCTACTTCTGCAATTTGCCCTGAAGTAGCTGAGACTAAACGATGCACAAACAAGGCAGGCCATGATTTATTTGGAATGATTGGTTTAGGTGCTGATTCTTGGGGGAAGGGTGCCGCAGGCGCTATGTATTTAAATATGCAGAAGGAAGCTTGGTTTGGGATGGAATAAGTGTTCAAGTCAAATTGTTGTGTTATCTTGGCTTTCCTGTGCTGCCTAATTTCCCAGCTGATGCTTTCTGTATTTTTTGTCTGTTCCTTGTCACCTTGTAGTTTTCTAAGTGGCAAAAAAATGTGTGTTACAAAAAAGCCATTTGGATTTAACTTCCTGGGAGCAGACATTGTCTCCCAGGAATAACTGATTTGAGTCATAGAAATGTTCTGTTTCTAACTCAGTTCATTGCAAAGCCCAGTCTTTTTATCCTGACCACTCTAAAGTGACATGGGAACCTCCCATTGCATTTGCTTTTATAAATATCTGTAAATACATTTAGGAAAGGCTCCAACATCTGCTGCTTTAAGGAGGAGTTTGGATAAAAGGTTGCGGAAGGAACTTGGTTTACAAACAGTGCATTCAGTGTTCACACCTTCATAGCAGGCTAACACACAGACATCTCCTGGTTCTCCTGCTATTTGGAATTTCCCAATAATTTCCTCCTGTGCCCTTAATTCCAGCAAGTTTAATTTCCTCCACCGGAAAAGCAAGAAATGATCCATGTTTGTGTCTCATGAGATGGTATTAACTTTGCTCTTGTCTTTGGTGCCCAGGGATGCGAGTGTTGTTTGTAAGCTAGAACGTAAAATGGGAAGGGAAGGGAATGCTCTTTCAGCATTTTTCTCTGTCCCTGATTTATTCATTTCCGTGCCATGAGGTTTATTGATTATCCCAGATATCAGAGAGGAAATTTCTCTGCATATTGGAGTGGGAAGATGGAGACTTCCTCTGGAGTGGCCCTTCAGTACCTGAAGGATCTACAAGAAATCTGCAGGAACTGTTTACGAGGGCCTGGAGTGGCAGGACAAGGGGGAATGGCTTCCCACTGCCAGAGGAATTGTTCCCTGGCAGGATGGGCAGGCCCTGGCACAGGCTGTCCAGAGAAGCTGTGGCTGCCCCTGGATCCCTGGAAGTGCCCAAGGCCAGGCTGGATGGGGCTTGGAGCAACCTGGGACAGGGGCAGGGGATGGCACTGGATGGGATTTAAGGTCCCTTCCAAACCAAACCATGCTGGAATTCTATACTTTAAAGGAGGACTTTATCAGTGTGTGCAACCCAAACCCATTTTTGCAGTTTTTCTCATCTTGTTAGAAGATTTTTTCTTGCATTTTACATTATTTTCAAAGCAGCCTCAGCTGCACAAATCCACCCAGCACCAATCTGTTGTAATGGTTGTAGTACAAAATGAGAACCAAGCTTCTTGTCTTATAAATATATCTGCAGTTGGTTTAGATAGCAATAAACCATCAGTATTTAAAGTGTGGTATTGAGAAATGTGGCTGCAGCAGGAAAGGAGTGTGGAGAACAACAGGACATCAAAAGCACTGGACATAGATCAATGTATTGCTGAATTTGGACATGGATGTGAGAAAAGTTGAGACAGCCTGGAAAATGTAATGTTTTTATGCTTGTTCTTATAGAAATCCTCCTTTTTATGGGGTACCAGGGCTTCTTTAGAAATTATTTGTGGGAAAACAGTAGCGATCCTTCCCCCTCAGGAGCTTTCAGCAATCTGAAATATATTAAAACTCAGAAGCAGTAAGATCGAGTCAGGCAGATTCAAAGTTTATTTGTTGATGTTTGTCATTCAAAGCAAGCAGCACACATTAGTATATTCAGAAAATCCGAATTTCTGTCAAAAAAAAAAATATTCTAAAGCGAAGAGAATGCCCGACTGAAAGATTGCTTGTGGAAGAGTTCCTTATTTTCCCTTTGCCTTTATTTAATTAGACAAATATAAAAGCAGGAGATTGGTAACTTTCTGGAAGAGAAGCTGAGAAAAGTAAGCCTAAATTAACATGACATTGTTTTCTTCTCTCTTTAGATCTCCAAAGATCTCTTTAGATCTCAAAAGACCTGCATTCATAGGGATTTCAAAATTCTTTGTCAATTAGTTGGGATGTGAATCACTCTTTCCCTAAATTAGTCAGGCTGCATAATGAATATGAGAGGAAAATCCAGCTGAAATGGATTTTCAGAGGAAAATTCAGCTGAAATCCCACTGTGTGCTGTGCTCGGAGAGTGCATGGAACCAGTTTATCTGAGGGACACAGGCTGAACTTTAAGCACCTAATCCATTTACGTACATATCAATTACCCTGTAATGGTTAATTAGGCATGATCCCGTTAGGGGAGCAATCAAGCAGTCGCATATGTTACCCTTTTCTACAGTCATCAAATATTGGAGGCCACCTTGTAGGAAATATTTGACCTAAATTTTCAGTAATTACAAAGAAAAAAAAAAATCAGATTCCTTGCAGATTCATGAAAACATGGCAGGAAATCAGTGTTCATTTTCAGGGATGGGAGTTCTGGAGTTCGGGAGCATTTCCAGAGTTTGTTTTAGTGGTGTTTTGAAGGTAGGAGTTCAAATCCTAAGGCTTATCTCAGCTTCTTGCGGTGTCTTTGATAAAGTGCAGGAGCCCTCTCCTGTGCCCTAGGGCCATCCCTGAGATGGGCACAGCAGCAGAATGTGTCTCTGCAGTGAGGGACTGCCAGGAAACCCCAAATTCTGGAACATCTGAACTGGAGTAAGGGGAGAGCACCCACTGCATCACATGAAGATGATGGACAACACAAAGATGCTCCTGTTGCACATTGAGTTTTAAGCTGGTGCCAAAATCTCACCCTAACTCAATCCAGGGAACCATCGTGGAGCTTCAAATAAAATTACAGCAGTTAACATTCAGTTTGCTGAGTGTAAGATTAAATTATAGCACTATTGCCTTTTTTTTTTTTAAATATAGATAGAAGGTTATTTCTTAAGCAGACCCTTAAGGGAATAAATCCCTGGGTATTACAACTTTTTTCACCCATTTTCAGTTTGTTTTGCATAGGCTGATTCTCTTGAGGAGCGTGGTGAATTAAAAGACTGTTTGGTTTTGTTTTCTGCGGACAGGTACTAAGAGCTAATAATAGCAGTTAAAGTATCTTCCTCCCTCTCCTTCATTAACAGAAGATTGAGGCCAGGCTTAGATCACTTAACCGGGGACATTAGCAGATGACTTGGTGCAGAAGGGCCACGTTAAAGGGTTTTGTGGCTGCGATGTCCTGCTGCAATTTCGGGATTGAGCTGGGCAGGGGGAGCACAACACTCTAAAAGGCAGATGAAGTTTCTTTCTACAAGGAGCTCCTCAGTAACCCCGTGTTCCTGGGGGTTTGGGTGTGTTTAGGAATCAGTACTGAAGCTTCTAAAACCTCTTAGAGCAAACATAAGAGCAAAGGAAGAAATGGGCCCTGCTGGGGTGTGGAACCCCTGAGACTGGGTGGGACATGAATGGTCAGTACTTTGGGTATGGAGAGAAGTGAGGAACATTAAACTCTGCACTCCCTCCCTGCCTGCTGAATCCATTCTGCTGATCGTCATTCACTGGCCTCCAAAATACAGAGTCCTAAATACCTCCACACTCTTCTCATTCTGGTCAGACTTCAGAACAAAGAAGTGTCACCTGTGTGCTAAGTGACTAAAGAAACACATGGGGAGAATCAGGAGCATCCTTGTGTGCTGTCATTAATTGGGAGAGGCCCTGGGGTTGCTCAGGTGCTGGATCTGCTCTGGGCTGGAGGCTATAAAAGCTGTGGAATTCCATGACTGGGGTAGAGGTTGCTGCCCTAAACATGAGGGTGAAAAAATCACTGGGGTCACCTGTGCTGAGTTGAGTTTTGGCCAGAGATGAAGAAGGCAGCAGCGTATTCAGTTCTGCTCACGGAAATATCTGTGTGCTATATCTGTGTGCTATTTTTGGCTCTTTGCTGCAAGTACAAGGAATGTCTGACTTTTGTTACTAAAGAGGTGGCATAAACAGCTCCTTAGGGCATGAGGCTTTGCAGGGTCTTCAAAGCTGTAGCTTTTCAAGAAAGAAGCAATGATTATAAATCAAAAAACTTCCTTGTCTGCTGATATTTCAGGGTAAAAGGTACCTTGGAGTCCGAGCTCTGCATGAACATTTGTGGTATTGACTGCTCAGCTGTTTGTTCAAAGGGGATTTTCCCTATGATCTAGGCCCTGGAAACCCTCATTTAATCCATCCTTGGTGCTGCAGGTGCTCCCAAAAGCTCAAGCACATCTGAAGATGGTCCCAAAAGCTGAGGCACACTCAATTCTCTACTGAAGGTGTCTTGGTTTGAAAGACAGGTGTCTGCCAAGGAAGGCAGGAGCTTCTCTTGGAATAGAAAATGTAAACCCCCTCCCTCCAAATTATTATGATTTTTAAAATTAAAGGGCTCTCAGGCAAAGATATGAGGATAAGAATAACAGTTCTTTACTAATATGTATAAACAAAATAAAATAAAACGAAAACCAANGGTGGTGTAGAAGGGTCTGGTCCTTCCTTTGGGAATTCAGTGGGAGAAAAGGCTGCTCCTCTGGGAATTCAGTAGAAGGCATTTGCCTCTTCTGTCCAAAATCCCAGATTATATCTAGGTGGGAATGCTTGGCTCCTGCCCCTGGGCAGAGCATCTGACAGTGGGCTGATGTCATTTTATCAGTCGTGGTGGGTCCTTGATTGCCTACTAAACAGAAAAAGCTCCCCCAGGGAGTTATCCATGAGTCATGGGGCAAGGCATTGATGGCCCATTAACAGGAGATGGTCCGGGGAAGGAGGCAAGGAAAACACTGCCCCTCCTGGTTTCAACAGCTCATGAAGATGGAGATAGAATACATACCTTCTGGCATATTTTTACATTGCAGCCTAGGACAAGGTGGCCCCAAAATCTCAGACAGTCTCAAAAGTCTTATGGCCTCGTGGCAGGTGAAGCTAAACAAGCTCTGAAATGGAGACACTTCAGGAAATTTTCACTGCCATATGGATTTTCTCAAACACGTGAGCATTCAGTTGCTGCAGCGAAATAAAATTCCCGAGTGAACCCACTCTCCTAGGAAACCTCAGCAGCCATGCAACCACTCCTTTCCCTTTCTCAAATCCTTGATAAGTTTTCAGGGTGGCACTTGCTCTTGTGGGTGCACCATCTGATCAAAGCTCTCCTTGTCAGTCCTGTTCTTAAGCATCTTCATTTCTCATGTTGGATTTGATCCCAGAATAGAGAACAATAAATAAATGTTACTTGCTGGATGTTTGTCATGGTCTCCTGAAAAGCACCTGCCCCTAAATTCCTCCTCTGCCAGCTGACATGGAACTCTACCCCAGGGCTCATCGCAAGACAAGACAGTGACTCATTCTTCCCTCTCAGAAATAGCATCCAGAAAGCTCAACAGAGGAAGTCAACAATGAACACAAGGATTATAAAAATGCTCCCATTCTCCACGAGTTAATTTTAGAATAAAATGAACATTTGTTCATGATTTAGAAAGATCTCCATCCTCATTATTAGTGTTGTTATTGTCACTGTCACTATTTTTACATGGCAAGGGGCTGTTTTTGACCAAATGGGAAGTCAGGTGTTCATGGTAATCAGAGGATTGTGTCAAAATCCCTACAATGGGAGGGTGAATTTCTCTGCAAACACAAAGGATTTCTGGGAGGTTTGATTTCTTTGCTTTTCTTTTGGAGCAGATGGCGGTGAGAGTGACTTCATCATCCAATTCCTGTTGCCTGTTAGGACCTAAAAGATAGTTCCTACATAGAGATATTGGGGCAAAAAAGGAGATTTCATTTCTACAGCCTCTACAATGCGAGACTCATGGTCAGGTGTCAGGGGATTCCCAGCACTCCAATCTCACTGTGACTTACTCTTTTCCAAGATTTTTTGTCCTGGTTTTGATCTCATTTGACTTTGCTGGACACCATTTCTGCCTGTTTTGATCCACTGGTATTTTGTGTTGTGAAGAGAGAAGTTTTGAATCTTCCCAAAGACAACTTGTTATTCTGTAGGGAGGGAAAAAAGTCACATTTCATCCTTTATTTTGACTGTCTTTGATTTGTGAAATGAAGTATTCCAGGAAACAGCTCTGTGGAGAAAAATCTCCTGGGTTCCAGGTACTGAACAGCAAAGCTATGAGCAAGTTAAGTGATGATTCAAGCACTCAAAACAGCCAAAGGTTTTGGTGGAGCCAGAAAGGAAACAGATCACCACTGGACAAAGCTGATGGCTCTGCAAAAGAAAGAAAACACTTGTTTCCTTTCTCAATGTAGATAAAAATTACTGTCATTACTTAATGACAGTAATTGTCCAAAGACTCAGAGCTGTGGAGAGTGGGAAGTTCCCTGTTAAAAGTGCTGCTCTGACCAAGATAATGCCCAGGCGGAAGGGGACAGGACTTTGCCATGTTGTATTCTAGAGTGGGAATGTAGGGAAGAAATGAGGATTGTCACAGTAAAGTCTAAAAGCTCAAAACAACACAAGATGCAATGTGAATTTGGCTCTAGTAAAAATGAGCTTGCAGGTCTTTGGTGAACTGACTTCAGGGCTTATTGTCCCAAAAGTTCCCTTTCTGACTGAAATTTTTCATTACTCAGCCTAAAAGTGAATTTAGGTGGAGAGGTTGTTGTAGTGTTCATTGAATTACCAGAATACTTTCTTTCCCCAGTATAAACAAATATCCCTAAGCAAAGCCAGGTGTTGCTTGGCAAAGAAAATGCTCATACATAACTTACCACTGTAAGAGTTTCTTGCTGATTTTAAATAAATAAAAATATTTCCTCCCTCTCCCCAAGAATGTGTGGCTATTTAGGAATAGAGGCTTCTCTAATGAATGGATGTATATTGACGCTGCCTTTGTATTTCTGATTTCTATTGTGTTGTACTCAGCAGGATGTTCACTTCCTAATATTATTCTGATTTAGAATTAATACAGTTCAGTTACACTGAGTAGAGATGTATAAATAACAAAATGAAGCGCTGTTCTCCCTTGAAAATAATAATTGGCTATAGATCTAATGCTCCCACTTCACAATTAGATTTCCCTCGAGCGGTCAAAAAGGTGACATGACATTTTAACCCATAGGTTGAGAGGGAAGATTTGGAGTTTAAGTGTCAATTTTGCTTCTGAATGTGGAACAATAGGGGATTTATTATTTATTATTTAATACGACCCGGCAGCTTGGAGAGATGGGAAGAGAACTGTTTGAAACTCAACAGGGGGAATGCAGGTCCTGTACCTGGTTAGGAACCAGCACAGGCTGGGGGAGAGCTTCTGGAGCAGCTCTGTGGGGAAGGTGCTGGGGGACACCGAGCTGTCCCTGAGGCAGCAGAGTGTCCTGGGGGTGCTGGGGGACACCGAGCTGGCCCTGAGGCAGCAGAGTGTCCTGGGGGTGCTGGGGGACACCGAGCTGTCCCTGAGGCAGCAGAGTGTCCTGGGGGTGCTGGGGGACACCGAGCTGGCCCTGAGGCAGCAGAGTGTCCTGGGGCCAAGGAGGCCAATGGGGTCCTGGGGGCAGCAGCAGGCAGAGCACTGGCAGCAGGGCAGGGAGGGATCCTGCCCCTGTGGGCAGCCCTGGAGGCACCTCTGCAGGGCTGTGTCCAGCTCTGGCTCCTCAGCACAGCAGGGCCAGGGAGCTCCTGGAGCGGGGCCGGCGGAGGCTGCGCAGCTGACAAAGGGCCTGGAGCATCTGGGTGCCCAGGAAAGGCTGAGGGAGCTGGGGCTGCTCAGCCTGGAGAGGAGCCCAGCTGAGAGGGGCCCTCAGGCCTGGCTGTCCCTGGCTGCAGGGAGGGGCAGAGCAGGGCCCAGGCTCTGCTGCGGGGCCCAGCAATGGCACCAGAGCCACGGGCAGGGACTGAGCCCAGCAGTTCCCCCTGCACAGGAGGCACAACTTCTGCCCTGGGCAGTGCCAGCCCTGAGCACATTGTGCACAGAGCCTCTGGGGTCTCCTCCCTGGGGCTGCTGCAGAGCTGTGTGCACACAATGCTGTGCCCTGGGCTCTGGGATGGCCCTGCTGGAGCAGGGAGGTGGCACCAGGTGCCCACTGAGCTCCCTTCAGCCTCAGCCAACCTGGGATCCTGTGATAATCCAGTACAACACAAACAAAATCTCAGTACCTTCCATTAACGAGCTGCTGTCTCACTACACAAAGATTGGTACCAACCTGATACTTGAGATGTGTCACAGTTATCACTGAGAATTCAAAACGGTCCCAGTGATTCCTACTTAGAGCCTGTTGAATACCATTTGTTTTTTTTGTTAATCTGCTGCCAGACATGACAGAGCAGCCAAGGAATGAGCAGGATCATCAGTATTCCTGTGCTGGGGGCTGGTTCTGCTGTTCTGTGTTTGATGTTGGCCTGCTCATGTCATGGCCATTGTAGTCCCTTACTTAGATAAATTCCCTTTGATTGAGCTGCTTTTTGAGGGCATTACAGTGATCACTGTTGTGCCTCAGGCTGACTACTCCAAGGTTACTCTCAGGTTTAGTTGGGGCAAATACTCAGGAGTGGTTTTGCATAGGTATAAGGGACTGCCAGCCTTCCCACCACTATCCCTGAGGAATCCCTTAGAGAATGCAGTGCTTGGTTTCTGCTTTTCAGCCTTGGTTCACCTTGTGCTCAGGGCATGGTCTACTCATGGGTTACTCCTTACTCTCCCTGTTTTTTGTTGTGGGTTTTTTTTTTTGTTTGTTGGTGTTTTTTGGTGGTTTTTTATTTTTTTTTTTTTTTTAATTTGGAGACAAAGGAGGTGGCATAGGACAAATCCAGAATCAGCCAGACTGTGAGCATTACTTCTTTTATTCCAGGATCCTATCTGATCCAGCCTGGCTTAGTAGAGGGGAATGATGTATGAAGCTAACTCTGTGAGTAAATCTGGGTCTCCTACCAGCAGCCAAAGCTCTCTGTGACAAAACACCGGACTTGGTGCTGGAAAAAGGGATGTGGGATCCTTGATCTCCCTCAGTCAAATCCATGGCTGCTTCCCGGTGCTGGCACACCTGAGGCAGGAGCTCAGTCTCTGTGGATACTTCTGCCCAGGGAATCTGAATCCCAAGAGATGGAAGTGCACCAGCAGTGAAATAATAGGTGAGAACAGCATGCCTTAAAGGATAGGGGATATCTGGCTGTGGAAAAATGTGAAATTAGGAAAGCTAACATCCAGCTGAGGGTTAAGTTTGCAAACTCTGAAAGTTTGAGGAAAGCTGATTATTGCAGATCATGTTGGGGAGTAACTGGTGGGGGGGTAAGGAGAGAAATGTCACGAGGTAGAAGTGGATTCCATGGAATTCAGGATGTGAGCACTGTGACCTCGGCAGCTGGAAGAATCCCCCAGGAGCCCCTCAAAACAGCCACTGAGGGGAGATGGGGACAGCCAGGAGGATGACAGAGAGAGGAAGGTGGGAGCAGAAGAAGTGTATCATCCAAGTACATGAGGAGGAAACAGCACAGAAGAAAAGGAAGAGGTCCCAGGGAGATGCTCCAGAGGCAGGAGTAGGAAAAGGGAATGGTAGGAACTGAGGTAGGCATGGAGAGGGAATAAAGGCAGGAGCTGGGAAACTGGGGAATGGCAAGAAAGGATAAACATAAATGCATCACTGAACTTTGGAACTAGCTGAAGTTTGAGTGAAGACATACAAAGAATGGAGAATGAAGAGTTTACAAGATGGGGAAGTACCAGGAGAGTTTGGAAAAAAGGGGAGAATAGGGATACGAAGGGATTAAGCTTAAAGCAAGGGAGCTATTTTGATCAAGACAAATTACATGGGCATAATTAACATTTAGCAGGGAGAGAAAGAAGGCATTTTGAGATCTGAACCATGTTTTGAGTTATATTTTCACAACAAAATAAAAATATGAGTCAAAAGAATGTATTACAAAAGTGTTCTCCATGTATCCACTTGGATTTGGCACTTACAGCAGAAGAGTGCAGGAGAAGTTTCAAAAGGGCTCTGTAGTGGTTCTGCAAAAAGAAGTGGCTTCATACATTTGGTGATATGAGAGAGCAAAAATAAGAGCACAGGGATGATGGAAAATGCCAGGGGAGCACAGGTTTCTTCCTTGTTTTTGTTGTCCCACCCGGAAGAACTTGGCAAGGATAATTCTGAACAGTTACCCTGTCGGCACAACCTCTGTAATGGTTGCAGATATAGAGGTTTCAGGCAGAAAATGGCCAAAGTATGAGGAGAACCCACCTTCCTCTTATTCCAGCAGATGCATGGAGACCTGGATACCTGGAGATGGCCTAACTCTTGGTTCAGCCGAACAACGATGGGGCTTGCTGCTGTGCTTTCCTCTGAAGGAAGTTTCATCCAGCTCTGGAATATTCCAGTATTAAAATTGGCAGAGAGCAGTGGAGATGGAAAAGGGATGAGGGGGTTATCTGCAAAGATTTTAAACTGGAATGTTAATGACTTCAGTTTTCTTCTGTACAATTCTCAAAGCCCCCTCAGATCTGTCTGAAGTATTTTATTGTATTTCCTGTAAGACCGGAACCAACATAAAGATGAATTTGGGGAATACTTAAAGGCATTTTAAATCCACCTCTTTGTTCTTTTCAATATGCTTTAAGCATGTTTCCATTAGCTTTCCCAATAGTGCACAGTGTTCCTACTTCTGAGAGCTGCTTGACCCTTGCTGAAAGTCTATCACATAATGACACATTAATGTAGAAATGACATCAGGAGGCGAAGGTGAAGGCATTGAGTTCTTCCAATCTTCCTTCCTCTGCTGGATAAGAAATGCAAGGGAAAATATATTAAATACACATTGTACGTTTTCCCTGCTGCCCTGCCCTGCGTTTATCCAATCAAGAATTCTCCAACAGTGAATAAGTACAAGGTAAGCAGAGCATTTTAAGAGGCAAAACCTGCCAGCTTTAGGAGAGAGGCAGGGAAGCTGGAAATTCAGCACTCTGGGATTTGCCGTGGGCACTGTGGAGAAGCCAGGATCCTTCCTGCATCCTTCCTGCTCCTCCTAACTCCAGGCAATCCACTCCAGCCATGTGTGCAATAAGCTCCTTGGCACTGGAAAGGGAATTACTGGCTCCCTGCTCACCTTTGTGCAAGACTCAGCATCGGGAATAACAGCAGCACTGCTGTTGTTGGACTGATGGCAAGGTCTCTGTTGGAATTTAATCCCTAAACGTCTTAGGAGAAGCTCAGAGCTGCACAACTGTGAACTCCTGGTCACATTTGAAGACTCTTATCCTAAATATTACCCTTCACTGAGAGAATAAACGGGAAATCATGTAATCATATGATTGTTAAGGTTGCAAAAGACCTGTAAGGTCTCTTCAGATTCAACCATCAACCACCATGTTCACCACTAACCCATGTCCTCAGGTGCCACATCCACACATTCCTTGGACACGTCCAGGGGTAGGGAGTTCATCCCAGCCTGTTCCTGTGATCCAAAGGCCTCCACCTTTGATCTAGAGGAGCTCCAAAAGAGCAGCCCCAGAGCTATGCCAGTTGGGGTTTTTTGCAAGGCTGATGAAAGTGCATTGAAACTCAACTTTTATCCAGAACTGAGGAAAAGAGGGTTTGGAGCACAGTGGGGAATTCTTCTCTCCTGCAGGTTCTCCTGCAAGGCTGTGCCTGATCCATCCCTGGAAGTGCCCAAGGCCAGGTTGGACAGAGCTTGGAGCAGCCTGGGACAGTGGGAGATGTCCCTGCCCATGGCAGGGGTGGCACTGGATGAGATTTAAGGTCCCTTCCAACACAAACCATCCTGGGATTCTATGATTCCCAGGCAGCTGTGTCTAATGGGTTGTTTGCAGGTGCTGTGTGGGATTTGAGTTGCACAACAGAGCACTTCTTTGCCATTAACTTGGAAGCTCTCAGTGATAATTTAAGACTTCTTTGTCTCCAGAGGGAGAAAGAGACTTGGAGAGCAGGAAGAACTGGACAATGCTCTCAGGGATGCACAGGGTGGGATTGCTGGGGTGTCTATCCAGGGCCAGGGGTTGGACTGAATGATCCCTGCGAATCCCTTCCAGCTCAGGGTATTCTGTGATTCCATGGACTGGAGAAGGTGTGGAGAAAGGCTTAAAGAGCTCAGTTCAAGTAAGAGAAAGGATCTCTCTGCCAAATTATATCCACAGCCCTCTACTAGAGAGCAAATACTCCTCTGAATCCAGGGAAAGTCTTCATTTTGTGGTGAAAGACAACAGAATGAACTCAATTTTCCATCTGTGTATTCCACAGCGATTCAAATCCTCCTATTCAGACTAACAGTGCTCGGCATTCCTCAGAGACCAGTTATCTGAGGACACCAGGAAAGCAGAGGGGAGGGATTTGTGGTTGTGGGGTTGTTGCTGACAACAATAACTGCGGGATTGTGATGTTATTTGGGGTGAGCACACTCGGTGTCAGGAGTGGGTGGTTTGGGAACTGACACACAGCCAGGGATTGGTGCTCTTGGTTCATCTCCTCTGATACTTTGGGTGCAGATAGCAATGATTCACGGGCAATTCCTTTTTTTTTTTTTTCCTCAAAAAAGATGACTTGGGAAGAAAAAAAAAAAATTCTCTTCTCCTAGCAGTAGGGTTTAGGACCTGGGGAACTGTACGGATTTCCTTCTCTAATCTATGGGAATTAGCCCTGACTGACAGGGAACCAGCATGTAGTTCACTTACAGTCCTCAGCTAACTTGCAGCTCAGTAGAATTCCGGGAATAAAGCGCTTCTTGTCCAAAGTGGAATTCCTATGAGGATCCAGCCAGAAGGGTCAATGCCAGAACGGAGGCTGCCATTGTGTCCTGGGGGAGAATCCATGCAGGTTGGAGAGCAAAAAGTACTTTTTTGGGGGTAAATTTTCAGTGTGTAGTAACACCTGATGGGGGCTGTGGGGTGTGAAAAGAATAATAATATAAACTATAGTAATATAAACCATAATAATATAAACCATAATAATATAAACCATAATAGTTTTGCTAAAAGGAAATGCAGTGGATTGTTGTACTGCGTAGGACTGGATGTGTCATGCTGTGGTGCTTTAAAGCAGCACCTCCAAAGACAGCCTTCTACCTTTCCAAAGATTTAATTGTGAGCAATAAACCATTAAAGAATTGCCATTTGAAGACTAAAATTCCAGGTAGTGAAAAGCAGATAATCAACTGAATGCCTTGAATGTGCTGTTGGAAAGTGAGCAGTGTGAGAGAAGGTACCAGAGAGAGAAACAAAAAATATTGAAAAGCCCTGGTGCAATGTTTGGTTTATTGCTGGAGCAGTTAGGGAAATCTCCCAGACAGGATTACAGCTCTTCCAAAATTATTGAATGAGGAGATATCAAATCTCTCATAAGAATATTTGGATTTAAAATAACCCTTTGCTCCAAAGAGCATTTCATTTTGTGTGGTGCCTCTCTCTGCCCTTTTATTGCTCAAGGATGAGCAAATAATTGAAGTGGGGTTTGTGTATTTCCCCTGCTGCCTCTGCCAGCTCACCTGGGGAGAAGGAGGCGGGATACAACTCCAAACGAACTGGGTTCAAGCAGGGCAGGAATAAAATGTTCTTTATCCGCAGCTCAGCCGGTGACGTCCTCATTGCTGGAGTAGGGAGCGAAGCCAGGCCATGGCCATGGAGCTGCTGGGTTTCTGCCTTGCTGAGCAGCTCTTCACAGAAGAAAACTCTTTTTAAGCCTGATATTCTTTCACCTGAACTCTGTCTCTAGGAGCAGGCTGTGGCATTTGGGTGTGGCAGTGGGGTGGCACTGCCCTGTTACCCAGGACAGCTCTCACAGCCTCTGCATCCAGAGGGAGAAAGGACAGGGAAAAGTACAATTCCTGTGTTTTGTGTGACTGTGACTTCACTAGTTTCTTGTGCTTGAAATGCTTGAAGGGCTCCAACCTTGGGTGGGTTTAAAATGGCAGAAAGGGGTTGGGAGCTGCTGAACTTTTACATCATCAATTTAAATGTACCCATTTACCAGGCACTTTTTAATATATATGAGTATGTGTGTGTGTGTGTGTGTGTATATATGTGTGTGTGTGTATATATATGTGTGTGTGTGGGTTTTTTATATCTGTATTTATATATGTGTGTATATTTGCATTATGTGCTACATTCCTCTGCCCTTTTCCAAACATCAAGTGAATCTTTACAACCCTGCTGCATCTTTTGGGGTCCCTGGATCCCCACCCAGTGGCTCTCACTGGGACATGCTGGCCCTACAGGAACCAGGCAGTCTCAGTATTCCCACCACGCTTCCCTGGGCTCCCTGCTCAGCTCCAGAGCCTCTGGCCTGTGCCACGCCCTGCACTGTAAACATGCCACATGCCACACAGGGTGACCCCGGGTAGGAGGAGCACCGGGTGACATCCTGTCCCTCGGGGCTGCTGAGAGCTCTGTGCATACCCAGAGTGGGGCTTTGGAGAGAGATTTTTATCCTCTTTGTTCCAAGGGTTAAGCAGAGCTGGCATTTTCTGTGTCCAGCATGGCAGCAGAAGGGGGATTCTGTCCCAGGACTTTCCCTGCATTTTGTATGGAACAGCCTAGCAGGGAGTTATCTCTTAATCTGGCTTTGCAGCCCAGGATAACCTGCTTTGCTGGCAGGGGTTCAGCAGCCAGGTGAGGAGTGGCTCTCCCAAAACTGTTGCTGCCCTGATGCTTGAAGTGTTTTCCTGCTGACCAGAAGTGCTATGGCTTCATCTCCTCCTGGTCCTGAGGGGCTGGAGCTTGGATTCATTGCCCATGTGGAGGATGAGGGGCACCTCCATCCCTGCTCCAGCTCAGTGAGTGTTTGTAGAAAGCTGGCGTAGTGATTCTGTGGAGGGCTTGGGATGCAGGAGTGAGGCCAGGGGAGGTGAAGTAGGAGGAAGCCTATTTATACATCTTAGCCTCTGGATTTCACCTGGCTTAAGGTGTGAAGTGTGGTTCTCAGCCCCGATGGCACCAAGTTCTGCACGTGCCCAGAGTCAGAGCTCGGAAATGAGGAGGAGCAAAACTGCAGAAACACCCGTGGTCTGCCAGCAGCACAGAGCTCCCCTAGAGAGAGGAGCATTTCCAGTCTGGGCTCTGATTTAGGCATTGAAAATTCTATGTATTTCCCTGAAATCTTGTTTCAGCTCAGGGCTGCCAGGCTCTGCACCGTTGCCCTGAGGGCTTTTCCTCCTGCTCTGCCCCAAAGCCTCCTAGCTGGGATAGAGTCTTGTGCCTGGGAGCACCTTGTCCAAATCCCAGTCTGTGCGAAGCCCCACCCCGTGCTTGGAGTCCTTGCCCTGCTGGTTTTGTGCAGGTATTTTCAGGACCTGCCCCAAAAGTGCTCCTGGTACATCCAGCACCATTTCCAAGGCAGGAAAGAGAAGCACTGGACACAAAGTGTTGTGTTTGGAGTGAGAATTCCAGGTTACACCATCATTAGCTGCCCTGTGCTTTAGATGAGAAGTTATTGTGTGGGTTCCATCCACTTAAACCTCCTGGTTCTTTAAATAGGTGTCCTTGGCCAGCTTTTCTCACTCCGTTAATCCCAGCACAGATGAACTGGCATGAATAGAAGTGTTTATGGCAGCTGCATATGGAATATATCTGATTGTTGCATACAGGCAGAGCTCTGGGCTTGTCATTTGATGCTCTATAAAGAGTCTTGGATAATCTTTCTGAAAGGAGCTGTGTAAATGCAGATATAATTAGCTTTTTTTTTTTTTTTTTGGAAATAGATATCTCTTAATAAAGCGCTAGAGCACAGAATAGCCATTTCCTGTGATTTTCATTCACATAATATTTATAGTGCTGCAGAACAAATGAGCCGTTGGAAAGGCAGAGAAATGAATGCCGTGGATGAACTTGCCTTGAGAGGAGTTTGTGATCAAATTATGAATCTAACAAACTACAGTAAACCAATTACTGCTCCTCCTGGATTTGTGAGCATGCAGGCTCAGTGGGATTTGGTGTAATCCCTCCCTGTGAACAGATGGGCACATTGTAGGGCTCTGCCCAGGTTTCCAGAGGGCTGGGATCGTCTTCCCTTACCTCCTTTGCCTCTCAATGACAAAAATACTCAAAAAAGGATGCACAGAATCCATCAAGATGCTCCTGACGTACCTCTGTGCAAATTGTCTTTAAATTTTTACCATCTTCTCCTCTTTTGCACATGCCCAGGGGCACTTTGTGAATGTAGGGCTGTAGTTAAGAGGTGGTCAGTATATTACTGTGAGCTCTTGTTTGCAGGGAATTACAGAACACCCCAACCTTCTCCTTCAAGGTCAAACCAACTGAATGACAGGAAATAAAGCAGGAATAATTATTATTAATTATTCTTAATTATTCCTCCATGAAATCAGTTTGATCACAGTCACTGAGTTGCCACCTGCATCTTTGGCCTTCTAGAGCTGCAAATTTTCTGCTTTTCAGGAAGAAAATAAAAATGTTGCATCAGGTGGGAGATGAAAAGATTCTGTATTTTGTCTACTGCAATTCCAAGATCTTTCCTGTGCTCCTTGTGCTGCTCCTTACACAAACCAGACACCTCTATAGCAGAAAGCTGCCAGTACTGTCCTTTGCCTCAACTAAACTACACAAAATATTGAAATCATTAAGGTTTTTGACTTAATTGCACAGCTGTAGCCTTGCTTTGAACTGGAAATACGTGCTGGTAACTTCCAGACTCAGTCCAATATTTGTTTCCTAAGCGGTAACTACAACTTCTCAAATCTCTTTAGCAACTACTCAGTAAGGAAAGAAATTGCTGTAAAATGTAATGAAATAAAATCATTGGTCCCACCAAGGCTGAGCAGGGCCAGTTTTGGGTTCAGACTGGGTTCTCCAGGGCTTTATCCAGAAAAAAACCGTGAGGATGGAGACTCCAAAGCCCCTGCTGCACGTCTTACCTGTCCTTGAGGGGAAATGTTGTACCTTATTATCCATATTGATTGCTGCAGCTTATGAATCACGGAATATCCTGAGCTGGGAGGGACCCACAGGGATCATCCAGCCCAGCTCCTGGCTTTGCCTAGGACACCCCGACAGTCCCACCCTGTGCATCCCTGGCAGCCTCAGGGCCGTGCCCATTCCCTGGGAGCCTGGGCAGTGCCCCAGCACTGCTTTCCTAAAGGAAAAGCTCTCCTATCGTGTCTCCTCCTGCCACATCTGAGCCCTGTCAGTCAACCAGCTTTTGAGTTCATTCATTTTTCACATGTTCATCCCTTCAGACCACACTGTCCTCACTTGGATACAAAAATATCGTGGGAGACAGTGCTGAAAGTCTGGGAAAGTCAAGGGAAATTATAACTGCTGTGTCCTCATCCACGTTCCATCCCTTTATTATTTCTGTCACTGTATCCTAGACAGGTTGGTCAGGCATGATTTAGCTTTGGTAAATCCAGACTGACTGATCCCAGTCACCTTCTTCTCCTCTGCATGCCCAGAGATGTGTTTTGGGAGGACAAGCTCCATAATTACCAAAGATCTCAATGTCATCCGAGGCGTTTGAAAGAGTTGGAAGATGAGAAGGAACTTTATGCAAGTTTTAAAAGACTGGGCTGAGGAACCTGTTATATGGAGATATAAGAGAATCAGAGCTCTGTAGTAGGTCAGGTTTGTCTGTCTGGGACAGCTGGATTGCATTCCTAGGATAGGTTGGAATTGGCAGGTGGGGATAAGTTGGCAAAGAACACACAAGGCTCTAACAGGACCTCGGCTCCTGCTTTTTACAAAAACAGAATTTATTTCCCAGGCATCCTCTCCCTGAGTGCAGAAAAATGCACCTGAATCTGGCAGAAGTGGAATTTAGCCTTCCCCACGCTGCACTCTGTGCAAATGCATCCCAAGGAGAGTCCAGCTCATCCACTGCTTGCCAGGAAAATCCTCAGTGAGCCGCTGTGTTTGTGTGGGACTCGCTGGGGAGAGGCAGGATGCTCACGGAAGAGAAGGGAACTAATGAGCACCTTTCCTGTCAATCATAGTTATTCCTGTCAGATCCTCACGCTTCCAGAATAACTCCCTCCTGCCAAGCATTGCTGGATCGGAGCCCACAAGGTGAATTAGTTCCTTTTGATGATGTTCTGAGGGAATGTGAAGCTACCAACAATAACATTCTTCGAGCATATCAAATATTTAATGCACATGTCTGGGAGCAAGAAGCCTTTTCTCTCCTTCAGAGGCAGCTTCTCCTGGATTGTCCTTTCTGGCTTCTGGAATTCTTCCTTCATGGGGGACAAATCCTGCCTTGAAGGTCTCGTTCTGTTGATTTCATGGGAGCTGGCTTTAGTGTTTTGAGGAGTGAACACTGTAACAGAAATACAGGTCTATGTGAGGGACAGGTGGATCTCACAGGATAGGTAAATCTTATGAATAAATGGTAGAACAAACTAAATATAGCACACAGCTACACCAGGAAAGAAAAGTTACCCTGAGTTATACTGTGGATATTAGACTTTTTATTTTGTCTTTGGTGTTCAGGTATAAATAATATTCCAGGTCTTATAACACAAAGTTAAGGCTCATCCTGATTATTTTAAATTTATGAGGTTTTTAGAAAGAAATCAAGGTTTTAAGTCATACCAGTAAGTGGGGCTTATGGGTGAGAAGCAGCAGCATTAGATAGATTTGCAGCAGCCCTTATGTTTTGAAGGACTGGGGAGCAATTTTAGTCCCAGTAGAGGTTTTCAAGAACTGGAGTGCTCTGGTGTTATAGTGGTTACACGACCATATAAACCTTTTGTTATGAGCTCCCCTTTAGTCTCACCATGTGCCCTCATAAAAAAAAAAAAAAAACAAAAGGTAAAAAAAAAAAGCCTTATTTTGAAAAAAAAAGGAACTTTTTTGTTTTGTTTTGTTTTTGTAATAGGGATAGCAATGCCAACAATATAATAGGAGACTCAAACTGACAGAGGGGAAATAAAATACAGGGTAGATATTGGGAAGGAATGGGGAGGGTGGGCAGACCCTGGCACAGGGTGCCCAGAGCAGCTGGGGCTGCCCCTGGATCCCTGGAAGCATCCAAGGCCAGGCTGGATGAGGCTTGGAGCACCTGGGATAGTGGGAGGTGTGAAAGGGGCTGGGCTTTAAGGTCCCTTCCAGCCCAAACCACCATTCTCTGATTTAAATAAGCTCCATCAGATGCCTGGGTGGCCTCCCATGAGTCGCACGGCGAGCCAGTGAAGTTTCCAGGAATTGCAAACGGGACTTTCAGGGAATGCTGTTTAAATTCCGCGAAGGTGAGTAGAATCCAGAGCTCTCTCCCAAACCCTGCTTTAGGCACCTGTATCCCGTGGGGAGAGAGACACTGAGCCAGCAGCATCGCTGTGCCGAGCCGGGCTCCAGCGGCGTTCCCGCCGTCCTGGCGAACGATCCCTCCGATCCTTCCCCGGCAGCGGGAGCCGAGAGGGGAGCAGAAAAGGAGAGCGGAGCAGAGCCAGGGGGTGCTGGGAAGCCGGGCTGGGAGCGGGGGAGTGCCCGGCGCCGGCAAGGGGCAGGCGCATCCCTGCCCGTCGCAGCGCCGGGAGCAGCCGGGATGCGGAGCCGCCGGTGAGCAATGGCCGGGCGCCTCCCGCTCTGACGTGCCGAGGTGTTTTCTTCCCCCGTCGTTGCTCCTCCTCGGGTTGTCTGATGGCAGGTGCGTTGCGCTGGGCTGGCTGTTGCTGCGTTCCGGCTCTGGGTTATTCGGGAAGCAGAGCGGAGGGTGCAGGTGTGTTCTCGTGGGGGCACCGCGCTGCATCACCCGGCGCAGCAAACTTTGAACTGCCCACTCAGGCTGGAGGGGGTCGGTCTTGTGTTGGATTTCCCTTGGAATTCAGGTAAAAGTACGCCCAGGACTAGTATTTTATTTGCCTCTTTAGAAGAATCATGACTCCCTCATTGCGTTAGATTTGGAGTGGGGGGAGTGAGTAAAAACCGCCGGGGGTTAATGTCCTTTGTCAAACTGAGTCTGTGTCTTTCCATCAGCGTTGTTTCCCTGCAGTGGGAGAGGAAAGATCTGAGCACTCCCTTTTCGGTTGTTTGGACTGGACATTCGTGTTGGTGGCACACTGGGGGTCCCACAGCTCCACTTCTCTTCCTCAGAGGAATTCCTCTGCAGCGCTCCTGTGTCAGGCAGCATTCTGCCTGGGTTTTGCACTTTTTAGAGCTGAGGTTTGGGAAACTTCAGGGCTTGTACCTGGCTAATTTCTCAATAAGCCTCTACACTCTGTAGTAAATGCTCTGTTAGTACTTTCTGTCAGCTTCTCTCCCCTTTTTCTCATACCACAGTTAACTATAATTAAAAAAAAACCCAAAAAGCACTTCTTTTGGTGATACATTGAATTACTTCATATTTAACTCTTCTTACAGCATACTTTTGTTTTGTGCTTTGGTTTGGTTAGATTTTTTTTTTTGTTTGGTTGCTTGATTATTTCTCGAGTTTCAGGTTTGTTTTTTTTTTTTTTTTGACTTACTCTTTGTCTGTTAATTTGGTATTATTTTAGTAATTACTGTTCATGGAATCCTGCATTTTTCTTGCCCGGTGTTGGTTGCCATGCTGCCACTACTTCAGATTTTTTGTTTTTTTTTTTTTTAAAGGGGAATTTTAGTGATTACTGCATCCCATTTAATCTGGAGAACTGTAAACAAGTGCAAACAAGTAAACAAGTAAAGGTGATGTAGCACTTGAAGGCAGAGGGGAGGTGTGTGTTTGTATTTCTACACACGATGGGAGATGCTGTTTAAGGTGCTGTGTTGTCACAGGAGCACAACATTCCCTGTGGAAGGGTAGCCCCAAGTCCAGGTTTCCTTCTTTCCCCTAAAGCCAGCTGATTGGTGGAGCTGAGAAGCTGATATTACAGGAGTTATGGTAAATAATTAATAATATTAATGGCCTGGACTTTCATGTGGTGGAGTCTTGCTCTGGAGAGTTGGAGACTTTGCCTGTGAATTCTCAGTTTCTCTAATCAGAATTTCAGCGCTGCTTTGGGGTTTGCTTTGCCAGGGGAGGCAGCAGAACAGCGAGCCAGGGGTTATTTGATGCATTTTATCTGTCCATGGTAGCACTCAGGTTTCAGGAACATGATCCTCGTCGCCAGGCAGGTGCACCCCTAAGAAATAAGAGTGGAATTTAAGCAGAGGACAGCTCTGCTCAAGGATGAAGCCTCCACTCCCAGCCCTTGTCTGGAGCTGCTGAGGCAAGAAAGTTACTCCCAGGTGCTGTGTTTCACACCTTACCCTTGGAGAGGGAATGTGCAGTCTGTGGAGAAGTTTGGGGCTTGATATCTTCTTTATGGTGTTCTACTCGTGCTAAATCACTGCTTGGAATAATTGTATTGTCACCTTGTGTCATATTTGCTCAGGTGTAATGGCTCTGCCACAAAGGCAGTCGCCTGGAAAATTGTGCTGCAAAATTTTTAATGTTCCTTGGAAAGGTGGGGAGGCTTTAGAGCCTTTTTTTTTTCTCCTATTATAAAACTAGGGGTTTAGAATTTTATTCTTTTTTTTTTTCCTCCCCTTTTTCTTTTTATGAACATCTTGGTTTCCTGGTGTCTGGGATTGTCTTGTAATGTCTTTTTTAGGAATAGGAGATGGGTCTCCATACTGAAGAAAACTTTCCTAGCAACTACTTTCAAATAAGATGAAGTGAACAAAATTTAGGCTCATTAGATGAAAAATAAAAGTAAGTGGCCTTGCTGGATTCTGGTCATAGCTTGCTGTACAGCTAAATTGTTGTAAGGGTTAAAGGTATAAAATGCAAATTAACTCCTTTTGTGCTGCAGGCTGTGCTTTGAGATGTCCAGTTTTAACGTGCTTTTTAAATTGTGGATTAGTATTTTTTGTGTGTCTGTGAAAGGCTCTTATTCACAATCATCAGCTTTATTTAAAAAAAAAAAGAAAAAGAGAAGAGAAAAAGCAAATTTTCACAACGAGTGGAGTTGTGAAGGGCATTGGTGTAGTTTAATAGCACCAGTGAACTTTCGGGGCTGAGGGGTGTCAACGCTGATGTTTGGAGCCAGTTTTGGCACCATGGGTTCTGAGTTCATCATTTTAAATGTGCATTTAGAGCCTCAGATTGGGAGAGACCATCTGCATCTCCAGCTGTGGGGCTGGTACAACAGCCTGAATGCCAGATCTCCCTGGTGTCATCACTGAGCCCTTCCAGAAACGAGGATGGGGTTGGGCTTTTGGTTTTTAGAATCCCTGAATGGTTTGGCTGGGGAGGGATCTTAAAGCCCATCCAGCGCCACCCCTGCCATGGGCAGGGACACCTTCCACTGTCCCAGGCTGCTCCAAGCCCCAAAGTCCAGCCTGGCCTTGGGCACTGCCAGGGATCCAGGGGCAGCCACAGCTGCTCTGGGCACCCCATAACTTGAAATAAGAGAGTTTAACCAGTTAATCCCTGCATAAACAATTTTCCATTAGTGGAAAGAGCCAGGCACCGGGCTGGCTGGTTGTGGGGTGGCATGGGATGGAAATCCCCCAGGTTTCTGCTGCCCAAACAGGACAAAGTCTGGGTGCTCCCAGATGGATCTGAGAGGAGCAGCGCTGGAGACACTGGACGTGTAGGATGCCATACAGGTTTGGGTTGGAAGAGACATTAAAGATCATCTAATCTCCATCCCTGCCATGGGCAGGGACACCTTCCACTGTCCCAGGCTGCTCCAAGCCCCAAAGTCCAGCCTGGCCTTGGACACTTCCAGGGATCCAGGGGCAGCCACAGCTGCTCTGGGCACCCTGTGCCAGGGCCTGCCCACCCTACCAGGGAACAATTCCTTCCCAATATCCCATCCATCCCTGCCCTCTGGCAGTGGGAAGCCATTCCCCATTGTCACTCCATGCCCTTGTGAAAATGGAAGTTTTATCATCCTGCTGGAATTAACTCACACTCTGTGCTCCTCCTCAGCAGTTCCCACTGGGCTCTTCACAGCACTCCAGGAAATGCCTTGCACTCCCTGAGTCCCTGACCCTGAGCTGGGTCTCTCTGAATTTTTCCTCCTCCTGTTACTTCAGTCCTTCTGAGCCTCCAGTTATTTCTGGATGCTATCAATGGCCCCTCCTCCCAAGTCCTGTGTCCCCGCTGTGTCACACAGGACCAACCTGTTCCTCCCATCAGCGACACAGTCACTGCTGAAATGTTTAATCAGATCAGTTCCAAGCCTGAATTTTAAGACCTCTAATAACCACTTAAGTTTTCAGGACTTCTGCTGTTGTCTCCCCATGAACCAGATGCTCACCTACCCCTAAATGCCTCTGCTGGTTGCAGCTTAACTCCCAGTTTCCCACGTGACACTGCAGAGTAGTCAGCTAAACCCCAGATTAATGAGATCTCCAGTGTTTGGGAAATGTTATCTGATGAAATAATCTCTCAGTTAGTCTCTCACGAGCTACCTTGTGCTGCATAATAAGAAATTTGGTCGTATTTCCCAGTGCTTTCATGTCTTTGGAAAGAAATTTGAAGGGAAGAGCACTTGGGTCTCTGTGCCACTGAAGGAAGTGGTGTAGGCTTGGAGAGAATTCTTCTCTTAAGCATGAATAATTTATTCCCTGCTCTTTAATTGTCTGCAGTATCCCAGTTAAAGGAAATGTTGGAGTGGTGCTCAATTTTGTGTGCCGTTCGTTTCCAAACTCTGGCTTTGACTTTAATGGCCCCTACAGCGTTTATTCCCTTTATGATGATTTCTTCTTTTGTACCCTTGTGTTTCTTATTTTTTATTTCATTTCTTTTTTCATTTTCATTTCTTCACCACTCAACCCCTCCTCTCCTCCCATGGTAAATATTAACACCCTCACTGAAAGCAAGGTCAAAAATTTCCTTTGTACTTACACTCACTGGATTTGGTGACCTTGGAGGCCTTTTCCAACCTTAATGATTTGATAATTATCCTTCCCAAAATACCCATCTCGCTGCAGAGGAACCCACATCGTTCTTTTCCTGACCCCTGCCTTCACAGAGCACCCAAAAATCTTCGTGAAGTTCTCAAAACTGGGAAAATACTGCATTCTTGGAGATCTCCCTGGTACACCAATACTCTCTAGATTCTCCTTTAACTTCTTCATTGTGTCTGGTTTTAGGCCTTTTAAAACTTTTTTTTTTTAAAGCTTTCTAATGTTGGAGGCAGTTCCCTGTTAGCTGTGCACCCGTACAGAGTCTTTCATCCTGAGAGTCTTTCCCTCCCTCTTTTTTCTTTGGAATATTTGGCACCTGGCTTTTAAAGATTTCTGGACCTCCTTCATTTTCAGATACCTGAGCTCCTCATTTCAGTTGATTTTTCTAGTTACTTCCCTTAATTTCTTCTCTTTTTTTTTTCCAAACAAATACTGATAACCCTTAATTACAACTCATTTTTCTGTTGTTTTTTTTTTCCATCTTGTTTAATCAGCTGATTATCATTCAAATCCAGTTTATTTTCTGTCAGTGAATCCTCTCCATACTGAGAATGAATTAACCTTATTTCTCCCAGATACAAAGGTTTCCTGCTGGATCAATCCTCTATGAGAGCACACAAATTAAGCTGCTATTTGCAATTTTTGTTCTTTGTATCTGGAAAATGAAATTCCCCAACAGTGGCCCAATTTCTAAAGAGTTCTTAATTCTCTTAAGGACATCACAGCCGCCCATGTGTTGCTTCCAGTTTATGGCATTACTGTCCTCCAATGCAATTTGCCTGGATCAACCCTTCCCAGGGAGATTTTGATCACAGCCAATATTGAAATTTAACATATGTCTCTTTTCTGGCTCCCAGGCTCTGTCTCCAAGGGAAAATCCTTTGGAGAATCTTCTCTGCTCATGTCTGGAGAAGCAGTAAGATCAAATTTGTTGGTTGCCCCAGTGGTTTTGCCTTTCTGGCAGCTTTTTGAGAGAACCAAAATGGAAAAATTCCACCCAGATGAGGCCAGGCATGGGAACAGCATCGATGTTTCCACCCTGCCATTAACTATGGCTCCCATAAAACTGAATAATCAAAGTTTGTTTCATCTGGGGAGGCAAGGGATGTGGGATTTATTTGCTCTGTCCTGATGGAGCACAAGCATTCCTCAGAACAAATTCCTTCAAATGCTGCTGCTCTCGTCCCTCTGTAGAGAAGAAGAGAAGATACACAAGATTTTAGTTTTTATTTCCTCCAGTATAAGGTGGTCCCAAGTTCATGCACACACAGATCCAAACTGTTGGTTTGATGGAGGGAGAGAAAGCTGCAAGGTTCCAGTGCAAAAAATCTCAGCTGAAACCCAGGCTTTTAAGAAGAAAACTTTTGTATCATAATATCCAGAAATAATTGTGAATTCTATTGAAGCACAAAATGTCTGTTGAAATTTTATAATGTTTTTTATTATCGCATCCATCTTTCATAAAGTGAAATTCTGCAGTGACTTTTCCTCTTGGAAGTGTTCAATCCCTAAGATACCACCAGAGCTTTGGATCTGAAATTCTGTAGTGGCTGTTCCTCCTGGAATTGTTCTGTCTCTAGGATATCCCCAAAGCTTTGGCTTTGAAGCCATGGCAGCTGAATCTGCTTCCTCTGTGGCACTTGAGATGCTGCAACACCTTTTGCATTTCCAAAAATTACCGTTTCCTGAGTGTGCTTTTTTCCCTCCCAGCATGCAAGCACACATTAGGTTCTGAGTTAAACAAATGTTATCATTTTTAAGTACTTCCACTATCTTAGCTCAAAACGAGGCCTGAATAAAGCAGGATTGTGACAATCCATGAGCAATTGGAGCTGTAATTTTGGCTGATTCACTGGGACAAAAATGGTTTGTTACAGGCTGAATGTGTGAGGCCAAGACACTTCTGGGATGGGGAGGAATTTAGGTTTCTCCAGTGACAGCTCCTGATCCTGCCATGGTCTGCAGGTCCTGCTCATTCCCTGAATCCCACCTGTGGAATTTCTGTCCTCTGGTAGAAGTGCTTGGCGGGGGAAAGGTTTAGGGAGGGGAGTTGACTGGTTTTAGTCCTCTCCTGGTGGCAATGTAAAGTTTTGAGCTGTGGAAGTTGAGTGCTGGACCTGCTGCACTGCTGCTCCCAGGAAAATGGGCTCTGAATCCTTGTCAAAAACTGGAGAAATCCCTGCATTGTCACCTTGGGCACAGCCAGCTGCAGAGCTCTCCCAGCCCAGGGAGCAGCCAAATCAAACAGCTGCTGTCTGACACAAAGGTTGGGAGCTGGCCATGGGGTACGGAGCCGTTCTTGGTCCATAAATTTACATCCCTGGTTCATAAATAACCCACGCTTAATTTAAATTTAGCGAGGTACTCTCACACTGTATCCTTCCTTTAAAAGCTTTGTAATGAGTTTTCCCCATGCTTGGTGCTTTGGGGAAGCACCACTTAGGTGCCCTGTTTCAGAAGTTCCCTGAGCATTTGCCTTAGAAATGCTGTGCATTGCCAGTAGCTCTGTGTTCAGCACCACTTGTGTGGCTCAGCTTCTGTTTCTCCTTGCTTCGGTGCACCCTGGACAGGAATGAAATCACTGAGCCAGGTAAGGTCATCACAGCATTCTCTGGAAACCAGTTAAGCAACTGGTCAGGTCTGTTGTTGCAGAGTGGAAGCTGTGTTGGAAACCTTAAATAAGGTATTTAAGAATTACCATTAAAATCCACATTCATCACACAACCTTCACTTAAAACAACAAAACCAACCAACCAACCAACCAAATTCCCAACACCAAAACCAACATGAGACAGAACAAAAATGAGCAATTTACCCAAAATCCACCCCTCAACCCTTCATCACAATTACCACAAAAATTCCCCCCTGATCATTCCACTTACTCTGTAACACTTAACACTGTTCAGTACTTGATTCTGCAGTACCCAAACGAGGATTACAGCATACCTGACCTACCTCTGCAGTCATGAATGTTGTAGGAAGCAAGCTACACAAAATCCTCTCTCTGTTTCCCTACTTTGGCCTGAACATGCAGTGAAGCTGTTGGTGGTGGTGGGGCTGACACTTCCCAAGATGGGCCTGGAGAAAAGCTCCTGGACATCAGCAGTGTTAATTCATCCCTGCCAGAGCATTGGAGTGTGGATGTAGAAAAGCTGCTGATTGCCCAAATGGTGGATACTGAGGCTCTGGCAGGGAAGATGTTCTGTGTGATGGGCTTCCCAGCAAACTGACACTTGAGGGGGTGAGAGAGGCTGGAAGTGTTACCTAGAAAGGCTGAACTGGAAACAGAGACTAGGCAGAGTAAAAGAATAAAAAGGTATTTATTGAAAGGATCCAGCTTGGGCCACGCAAGAACCTTGCAATGGTCCTAAAAGAAAGGATGCCCAGTCACGATGCGTCACCCTTTCATAAGCTCTGGTTCATTAGCATATTGGAGTTAATTGTCCAATTACAGCCTCAGGTTATGAAGCTACACCCTTTTTGTTCCTTCTCTCTTCTCCACCGTTGTTTACACTTTTGGGCCTGAAATTTGTCCTTGGTCCCCAGCTAGAAAGGAATTGTTTTGTGTATCTACCCTGTGAAGAGAGCTCACCAATCCTTAATATGCAACCCAGAACTACACATTAAAACAGCAGAGAGTCCAAAAAAATATAAAAGCTAAAACTTAAGGCATCAGAAAGGTGCTGTGGAATGCTGTGGGATTTGCAGCAAGGATGGACAGGGCTCAGAGCAACCTGGTGTGGTGTGAAGTGTCCCTGCCTGTGGAAGAGGGTTTGGGACTGGATAATCTTTAATGTCTCTCCCAACCCAAACCATGCCATGATTCTTTGACAGACAGCCCTCTCTTTGGTAGATCTAGAGGAGTTTGAGCTGGCTGGACACCCAGTGCTGTGCCTGGTGGAAGCAGGATGTGGATGGCCCTCTCTGCTTCTGCTGCCCCAATTTAGACCTGGTTCAGTTTGTGACACTTCAGACCCATGCAGCATCCAGTTTGTTTTCTAAAGAGCTAAGATGGGCCTCAGTGTTGCTTTTGCAGTCTTTGTGCTCCATGAACTGCTTGAAATGCAGCCAAAAGTCTCGGGCAGACTGTGCTTGTCCCAGGTGTGCCAGGAAACAAGCGGAGAGGATGTGCTTCTCCCTTAACCTTGACTCCTGTCCTCTGCTCCCGGGTGGATCTGATTTATTTGCATGTTGAACTCACCACAGGCAACGCTCTCCTTTAAAGCAGGGAGCAGGATAAGAAGTTACGGCTCTGTAACTTCCAGTTTAATAGCTTGGAATCGCCCCTGTTTCCCAGCCGCAACTGGAGAGTGGAACTGACATCACCACAATTTATGGGCTGTGGGGAGCGCAGTTATTGCTACAATTGTCTCAGCTGAGGAGCTGCACAACAGACAGAGCTGAAGGCTGCTACCACTGCTTTTAGAGCTTTCCAGGGGAAAGGTGATGGATTCATCCAAGGCCTAGCACAATCTTGGCCTTAGATCAGCGTCAGGCAGCTGAGAACGCAGCACAAACCATCATGTGGGTGGAACCTGTTGCCTCTCTTTAGGGAGAGTGTCTTTATTTTTCCTGGCTCACAAGGACTTAGCTCAGTGCCAGAGAATTCTGTGAGGGCTAGCTTGGTGATGTCTCTGTGAACAGAGCTAGGTGAGCCCCCCCCAAATCCTGTGCTTATTGCTCTTCCTCCTCTCCTAAAACTGGGAGAAAGGCCTTGCGTTCTTTTCCCCGTGGCCTTTCCTTGGAAAGCTTTAAGAGATGGTTGTAGGATTGTGGGTGTCAGCAGTGTCTGCTCTTCTTCCTTGTGCTGAGGGACATGTGGAGATGCTTGTTCTTCCCACCAAGTCCTCTCCCTGCCTTTACAAGAGCCATCTCCCTGGCAGGGATGCTCACCCTCTTTGGGGTGGGATTGTTCCTCATCCCAGCATGTTGCGGCTCTGCCTGCACCCTCTTCAGCCCAACACTGCCTCTTTGAGACCCTGCTCTGGGTCTTCACTGCTTTGCTGAGGGAAACGGGCTTTTCCTCTTTGAGTTGGGTGTGGCAGCTCTTTGTTATCCTTGTGGGAACACTGGGAGGTTTGAGCCCTGGATTGGCCATACCACCTGCAGCAGAGCCAGAGAGAACTTCATTGAATCCCAGACTGGTTTGGGTTGGATGGGGCTTTTGCCCATCCAGTGCCAACCCTGCCATGGGCAGGGACACCTTCCACTGTCCCAGGCTGCTCCAAGCCCCAGAATCCAGCCTGGCCTTGGACACTGCCAGGGATCCAGGGGCACCTGTGACAAGGCCTACCCACCGTCCCAGAGACCAATTCCTTCCCAATATCCATCCCTTCCCTCTGGTGTGGGCAGCTGTACTAATTACAAAAGAGCAGAGGCAGTTTTACCCTTAACAAGGCCCAGCTGTGCCCAATAAGGGTGAGAGGTATAAAAGAGGGGGTTGCTGCCCCAGAGTCAGTTGGAGTCTGCTGCCTGTGCTGAGAGGA
>VXBQ01004319.1:105638-317927 GCA_013400175.1 Phainopepla nitens | reverse complement strand
AGGCTGCCTGGTGCTGTTTGGGGAAAGTTTACTCTTCTGAATTGTGTTAGGAACCAGAAGGCTGTTGTTGCTGTCTGGGGAAGGCTTAGTCCAGTGGTGGTGCCTGGGGAAGTTTAGTCCTCTAAGGAAGAAGGATTCAGTAGGCTGTGTGATGTTGTAGTGGAAGGTTTAGCACTCTGAACAGTGCTGTGTCCCTCGACTGTGACACGTGCTGTGACATATGTGACTTATGATTTGTGGGCAACCATGGCACTCTGGCAGTGGGAAGCCATTCCCTGTGTCCTGTTCCTCCATCTCTTGTCCCAAGTCTCTCCAGCTCTGCTGGAGCTCCTTCAGGCACTGGAAGGGGCTCTGAGGTCTCCCTGGAGCCTTGTCTTCTCCAGGCTGAAAAATCCCAAGTCAGCCTGTCTCCAGAGGCAGAGAGGCTTCAGCCCTTTAGGTGTCAGCGCCAGGCAGCTGAACTGCTCTGTGTGCGTACTCGGTTTGTAGGATGATTTTTTTTTTTGCCTTTGGTGTCCTTGCTCAGGACTGCCTTCAGTGTGCCTTCCTCCTGGCCTTGGTCTATCTCTGAGTCCATATAAATATGTACTTAAACATTATAAATAACCCCTGAAAAATGTGCTTTTCCTTGTGTGAGTATCAGCCCAGCGAGCAGTGGTAGTGCAGCTCCATCCTTTAGATCTCCATCTGAGGGTCTGGTGGGGGATGAAGAGAGCCTTCTGTGCTCCCCATCTCTGCACCCCACCCACACGACTCGGATGAAATGAACTGATGAGAGGGATGACTTCTCCCCCCATCATTAGGATGCAAGTGTTTGCTGAATGTGCCAGATGTTTGGCTTTCATTATCTGGAGGTTTTTTTCCTTTCCAGCTCTAGTGAAAGGAAAGCCTGAGCAGGTCCAGCAGAATTCTAAACAGTTTCCTGTGTGAACAGAGAAAGCAGCATCCTTAATGAACTGCACAGGGTGACAGTGAGTCCAGCTAATGAATGCCATGTCCCTGTTACTTTAGAGAGATGGCTGAGTGACATGTTTCTGGTTTAGAATCACAGAATCTGTATGGATTATCCAAATCAGAATGGCTTTTTTTTTTTAATATTTTATTTTGAATACCTACTGCTTTACAGTCATATTTTTGAGCTATTCAGAACATCCTACTGTTCTTTATGTGTTAACAGTTGAAGGAACTGTCTTTACAAAAAAAATTGTAATTACTCTGGAGAAATCCAGTGAACACCTCTTCAAAGCACTGGAATCTCAGGTTCACTGAGGCTGGCAAAGCCCTCCCAGCCCATGGAGCCCAAGCTGTGCCCAATGCCCACCTTGTCCCCAGAGCACTGAGTGCCACCTCCAGCCCTTCCTGAGACACCTCCAGGCATGGGCACTGCAAACCTCCCTGGGCAGCCCCTGCCAAGGCCTGAGCACCCTTTCCATGCAGAAATTCCTCCTCATGTCCAAGCTGAGCCTCCCCTGGTACAGCTTGAGGCTGTTTCCCCTTCTTCTGTCCCTGTTCCCTGGCAGCAGAGCCCGACTCCCCCTGGCTGTCCCCTCCTGTCAGGGAGTTGTGCAGAGCCAGAAGGGCCCCCCTGAGCCTCCTTTTCTCCAGGCTGAGCCCCTTTGCCAGCTCCCTCAGCCTCTCCTGGGGCTCCAGCCCCTTGCCCAGCTCTGTTCCCTGTCATGGACATGCTCCAGCCCCTCCAGGGCTCTCTGGCCATGAGAACTGGACACAGGACATGGATGTGATCTCACCAATGCCCAGTACTGGGGGACAATTGCCTCTGTCCAGTAATGTTTTATTTAAAGCATTGGTTTGTGTAGAAGGAGGAGTTGCTGAACTCTGGGTTGTAACCAGTTAGCACTTGCATGTTCAGCTGCATTGTGTGAGGAGTGAGTGTTTTACCCATGACTGGGGCTGAGAACCTGCTGGAAGTAGCAAAGACTGGAGATGATTGCCTCGATTCAAATGCAGGTGGCACCTTACGAGAGATAGATGAACCTTTAGAGCTGTCCTGTTGTTCTTCAGGATTCTTCCGGTCTCAAGGTGAGAGCATGGCAAAACTTCTTCCTGGTGCTGGGAGCAAGGAGATGATAGTAAGTGAGGCTATCGAGTGGTTGCCTTTGGAAGGGACCTTAAAGCCTGTCCTGTCTCACCCCTTGCCATGAGCAGGGACACCTTCCACTATCCCAGGTTTCTCCAAGCCCCATTCAGCCTGGCCTTGGGCACTTCAGGGATCTAGGGACATCCAGGGCTTCCCTGCTTCACAGGGAGGATTTTTTTCCATTCATCTTCACACAGGCTTTGTGAAGAGTGAGATCATCCAAGACACCACCTGTTCCTTGAACAGGCCTGGTGCCTTTCCATTAGAAGCGGAGGATGGCCCTTTAAATTCTCTTAAAAAGCATTTTCCTCCCTGCTGTGCCAGCATGGCTTTGTCTGTGTGGGTCTTTAGAGAGCTGCTTCTTCCCCAGAAGCAGGGAAAATTCTGGTATTTTTGTGTTTGATATACAGTACTGGTGTGTGGGCAGCTGTACTGATTGCAAACGAGCAGAGGCAGATTTACCCTTAACAANGGCCAGACAGGAGTTAGCTGGGTGGGCAGGAGGGAGAAGGAACCAGAAGGCTGCCTGGTGCTGCCCGAGGCTTTGCTTGCAACTCCAGGGTGTGTTTGGGTTTTGCTCCTAACTAAAAAGGAAGTTTAAGTTCTGTAAGGAAATAGGAGTCAAAAGGCTGTGTGAGTCTGCATGTGGCAAGTTTCTCGCTCTAAACAGTGTTGTGTCCGTCTCAGCTGTGGCAGGTGCTGTGTCATATATGACTTACGGTTGTGGGTAGCCATGACAGGGAGGTGCCCTCACTGCCTGTGGTTTCTCCCTGTGCTGTTCCACAGCAACAAAGCCAACTCTAAGGTGGCAGGTTCATCCTTGAGAAAGCAAGTTTGAGGGGATCAGTGTTCCCATGCAGTCAATCCTTTAGGCAAGGCTGGCTGGGATGGCTGCAGTGCAGCACCATTTCTCCCCGAAGAACTGGAGGAAATTAGGAGTACTTTGAAATATAACGTGTCAGAAAATGATGAGGCCTCCAGCAGTGTGAGTGCAGGAATCTTATCTGTGCCTGTCTCATAAGTCAGAGCTCCTGGAACAGCTCTGTGCAGCGTCCAGCACAGCTCCTCAGTCTCCCAGACCAGCTTTGTTAGGAACGTGACATTTTAATGCACTCCAGTGGGTTTCCATAACTTGGCTCAGATTGGGTATGAAGTTGCAAATCAGTGAAGGTCACTCTGGAGTGGAGGTGACATTTCCAGGCATGGATGTGGATCCTTGAGTGTCCCTTAGCCTCACTGTGCCTGCTCCTCAGAAGCTCCTTAGTTTGGGTTAGTTATGACCTCCAGTCCTTTTTGTCAGGAAGCTGCAACTTCAGGAAAAGTTGGACTCGATAATCTCAGAGGTGTTTTCTAATCTATGATTCTGTGAAGAGACTTTGGTCCTTCAGATTCTCTCCAAGACAGGTGTGCAAGTGTTGGAATTGAACAAAAGTAGGAGGACACAAAGGGAAGGGCAATAAATATGAAAAGAATGGGAAGAAAGGTAGATCATGGAGGATGCGGGGGGAGACTGAGAAGTTAAACCTGTGAATAAAAGCAAAAGCAGGCTGGGCTGCATGGGTGGATTTTACTCCTCCACAGGAATGTTGTGAGGTGTACAGCATGTGGAAGTTAGCTGGGAATTGCCTGGAATTGGAATGATTTTGTTTCATAATCTGTTTTGGAAATAACAGGAAACCCACTGAGTTCACCCCATGTTCACAGCAATCCATTATCCTTTTAATGCTGTGTTTTGGAGTGTGTTGACTGTGTTAAGTTAAGAAGTGGAAAGGAAATTCCTTGTTTAGTGTCCAATTTATGTAATAAATGCTGGAATATTTACTCTTGTCGGAGGGGAACTGAAAGAGGGTTAATTTAATGCTTTGAAATCCATCTCTGCTATTGACCCAAATCAGCTAACTTGGAGTCCTCAAGTGGTTTTTAAGTATTAGAGTTAAAATATCAGGTACAGAACCTTTCAGAAATAGCAAACGTTTTGTAAAATATGATAATTTAATATATATAATCTTTATTGCCATGCAATACCTCCTTCTTACTTTGAGTAGCTTATTCATATGATGTTAAGACCTCACCCCTCTCTTAAAAATAATTTGGGAACTGGAGGGTTCTTCTTGTTTGGTGAAAGGAGAACTTTATTACTGATACTGGTTTCATGTCCCAGCTGCAAACCCCAAGAAATGGGGGTTGATGTGGTCTCACAGGGGTTTGGGAAACAGGAGGATGAGATTCTGCATTTTGGAACTAATTAGTCCTATAAAATCCATGGAAAACTGTATTTGTTGAATAATGTGTGTTGTAGGAAACACCATAACATCTGTTGCACTCCAGAAGAGGGTTTTGGAGCAATTACTGCCATTTCTTTAAAAAATTATTCCCCTTCTGCTCAATTACTAACCGTGAAGTATCATTAAGTAGACAAATTCCTTGCAATGCAACTCAATGATTTTTAGTGATATTGAGGGTTTGAGAATATATAAGAATAAAGATGAGCTTAAGGGAAAGGAAAAGCCAATAAAATTGCAGTTTATTCTTACATGCTGCACACTTACTATAAATTTCTGGCTTGCAGTTAATTCATCATATTCAGGGATCAATATTTTATAAAATAAACGGAGAAAAGCTGGAGCTTTGGCAAGTTTTGGAGAGGCCAACTAAATTTAAGAACAGAACCTGAGCGTTTATTGCAGGAATACTTGCAGTATTTCAGAACTCACTGTTGAGCAGGGACAGAGAGCTTTTTTTTTTTCTGAGATGTTTTACATTAATACAAGTCATAAGTATATTTAAATTATTGATTTAATATCAATTAATATATATCTTAAGTATTTTAATACATGTTAATTTGTAACATTACATCTCATGTACCTTGAAATGGAGTTTTTTCGTTGATGAGTGCTCTGCATTCTTGCTGCATGGCTTTTTCCCAAGGTATTGATGGGTTTTGGGGAGGGAGGGAAGGGCTGGGGGTTCCTGTTTTTGTTTGAAGGGTAGGTCTGGGATAAATGCTGGCCCTAGGAGTGTTTCAGAGCTCTTGCCCTGCTGTGAATCATCCCACTCACTGCTCTCCAAGGCTTTGCTCCCAAAGGTTTTATTATTGCAGCTGTTGATGTTTTGTGTCATCCAGACAGGAGAACTGCAGGATAACCTCCTCCAGGGCAGGTAGGAGTGCAGGTGGCTCTGTGTTAAGTGCAATTGTTTTCGATGGCAATACATGAAAAATTCCCGGACAAATGAGGAACTCTAGGCTGCTGGGCCTGAGCTCTTGTAGAGCCTCTGCCCTATTTATAAGAGTAGCAGTCCTTCACCTTGAAAACACTTGTCAGCCTTTAAAAGCATTAAGCGCTGATGGATTCTGTGCTCCAGCATTCCTACTGTCTCATCCAGACCTGGAATAGTGCTGATGGAACTCCTGATGTGATTCTTCCTCTTGCATCTCAGAATTTCTTATTCATTATTTCTCTTTCTTTTGTGAGTTTTGAGTTTTGAAATGAAAGTAAGTACTTGACCCTCGAGAGGAATGAGAATGTTTCCTTGCTGCTTCCCTGCTTATTGTTCCCTCCTGGCCAGAGAGCCCTGGAGGGGCTGGAGCGTGTCCATGACAGGGAACGGAGCTGGGCAAGGGCTGGAGCCCCAGGAGAGGCTGAGGGAGCTGGCAAAGGGGCTCAGCCTGGAGAAAAGGAGGCTCAGGGGGGCCCTTCTGGCTCTGCACAACTCCCTGACAGGAGGGGACAGCCAGGGGGGGTCGGGCTCTGCTGCCAGGGAACAGGGACAGGAGAAGGGGAAACGGCCTCAAGCTGGGCCAGGGGAGGCTCAGCTTGGACATGAGGAGGAATTTCTGCATGGAAAGGGTGCTCAGGCCTTGGCAGGGGCTGCCCAGGGAGGTTTGCAGTGCCCATGCCTGGAGGTGTCCCAGGAAGGGCTGGAGGTGGCACTCAGTGCTCTGGGCTGGGGACAAGGTGGGCATCGGGCACAGCTTGGGCTCCATGGGCTGGGAGGGCTTTGCCAGCCTCAGGAATCCTAGGATTCTGAGGTTAGTGTATGAAGTTCAGCAAGAACGCTGATTGTGGGCATCTGCAATGTCTGTGGTGATCTCACAGAGAACTTAGTCTGAGTTAATCCATTCCCACCTCCTGCCATGGGCAGGGACAGCTCCCACTGTCCCAGGTGGCTCCAAGCCCCAAAGTCCAGCCTGGCCTTGGCCACTGCCAGGGATCCAGGGGCAGCCCCAGCTGCTCTGGGCACCCTGTGCCAGGGCCTGCCCACCCTGCCAGGGAACAATTCCTTCCCAATATCCCATCCGACCCTGCCTTCTGGCACTGGGAAGCCATTCCCTGTGTCCTGGCACTCCAGACGCTTGGAGTTGTCTCTCTTTGTCTTCTTTGTGGCTCCTTCAGGCCCTGGAAGGAATAATGCCGCTTCTCCTGATGGCTCTAGTTGAACATGACCATTTAATGTTGTCCATGGCTGCAGAGATGCACTTTTCCCTTCTTTCTCCACTTCCTGAGGTGGAAATGGAGCTCAGGGGGGAATCTGCCACTTGTACGTCTGGGGAAGGGTATGGGGAAGAGGGGAATACTTGAGGGGGAGTTACGGAGGCAGCTCAGTGGCTGGGCTCCCCTTGTTGTTCCCTGAGTGAATTTTGCAGGACAGGCTGATGGAGGAGATGCAGCATAGCAATTTTGTCTGGAATCCCAGCCTGCGGCTTCCAGCCTATCTGTCCATGTGGGCTGGGAAAACACTGGGTGGTGGAAGTGGGGGCTGGAAAAGGAAGAGGGTTTTTAAATGTGAGGGCAATAAAACATTGCTTTGCAGGAACACCTTTTCAGGCCATTTTCCAAGCCTTTAAGCCATCCCTGCATTAAAGGTGCACCTGCCATTGGCTGCTTAGCTTTGACTGATGGAGCTTTCCCAAAGGAAGAATGTTCCAATGGAGCTCTCTTGTTAGAGACAGGAGGAATGTAGGCTCTTGCTGTAAATGACAAGCTTCATCAATCTGAGTATGCAATTTATCTAATTACAACTGGAGATTATTAGGGTTTTTAGGTAGTCCTTTCAATTAGATCAGAAATAATTTTGATGATGCCTTTCAAATGGAATTTTGTTTCCTTACCTGGAAAAACAAGAGATTCTGTAGCACTAACTGCTCTCAGATATTCCTGTTGCATTTCCATGTGTTGTAGCTCCTGAGAACATTTGATACATTTATTTTTAAGGCAGTATGTGTTGTTCCAAGCACTATGCCCTGTATTTACATGAAGTTATGGAGAGAATCTTCTATCTGGATGTTGCCAGGTGGCTTCGTTGCTCACAGTGGAAGCAGGTGGTTAAATCCTTGTCCTATATCTGTGCACAGCAATCTGAGAAGCGCATTTGGAAACCCTTCTGTTCCGAAAGTCTCTTTTGTTATTTTTCCTTCCAAGGGGTTTCTAATTTTGCAGGAAAATTATTTTGATTAAATTAATAGGGTTTCCCTCAAGGTGAGAGTGAGGAGGGCGCAGCAGGGATGGTGCATCTCCCTTCACCTTGTGCTCACCTCTCTTCCCTTTGCTCTGCACACCCAAATTCTCTCCCTGAGATGGTTTTAGGCTCCAACAACAGCTTTTGCTTCCTTCCAGGATCTCAGTGCAGTTCATGCAATATACAGCAGACTCCTGTTTATAGCCACGCTGTTTTTCCTGGCTTGTTCCAGGTGTGAATTGCACTCCCATTCCAGCATTTCGGATCCCCTGCACCCCCTGTTCCGCCTCTGCCTCTCCAGGAGCTGCTTTTGGTGTTGGTGAGTCCTGTCTTGGGTCCCCACCTGGGAGCTGACTGCTGGCACAGGAATACAACCTTTAAACCCCACCATAGCAGCTCCTTCCTTTGCTTATTTTCAGTCATAGTTGTGTTTAACCCAATTTATGTCTTTGTACCCTGGGAGAGGATTCACTACTGCAGGATGTTGTCATCAGCATCTGCAGAACTCACTTTGGGGGGGGTAAAGACATTCTTCTCCTTCCCCTAACTGGGAGTAGAATTCAAATAGTGCTGCAAGAAGCCATGGCTGGGCTGATCACAGGCTCACTTTTCCCTGTGTGCTACTCAGACAGTGGGGTTTGCATTAAAAGGAGAGGAGAAAAAAAAAGAAAGGGAAATGAGATAAACCCTGTGGATGCTGTTGCTACAGTGTCTTATCTGTGAAATGATGATGGTTGCATGTCTTTTGGCTCTTATCCAACTTGTTGGTAAGAAATGGAACATTTTTATCTGTCCTGTCACTTGTTTAATTTAGGAATTTTGGCTTTTTTTTTTTGGTCAGGTGTTGATGTCACATAGGAATCAGGTGTTTCAGTAAATACTGCTTTGCATTTCAGTAAATCCTGCTTTGGCAGGAATTTCTCTTGAAGATCTGGCGTTGGAATCGTGTTCATTTTGGTGTTTCTGAGACCACTGAGCACTTCAGTACTAACTGATTTTGGGCTGGATGTCCAAAGCTCTCTTTTCAGAGAGATGGCTGCACTTTCCCTGGAGTTTTTGCTGTAGGTGACCTATAAATCCTCGAATTTCTTTGTCATTTTGTAGGCTGGGATTAGCACAAGATCTGAAAAACTGCGTGAGGAAGATGAGCTGCCTTCCTCCTTCAGCCCTTGCAGCACCTGAGGGTGACACGCAGTGCCCTGGCTCACCTCCCTGAGTTCACTGTGCTTCCTCTGCTGGGGCTGTTTTGGTTTGGAATTCTGCGTATTCTCTGTGAAAACCAGGTTGCACAGGTAGGGTTGGTAGCTTCCCCAGGGGTGTTAAATGCAGCTTGAGCCTCAGGTGCTGCCCAGCTCTTCCCAGTTTGATGAT
Organism: Phainopepla nitens; assembly: GCA_013400175.1. Classification (NCBI taxonomy): domain Eukaryota; kingdom Metazoa; phylum Chordata; class Aves; order Passeriformes; family Bombycillidae; genus Phainopepla; species Phainopepla nitens. The sequence continues at coordinate 309,001 of VXBQ01004319.1, read as the reverse complement.
TGGAGTTGTTGCTGGGAGGAGCTTTGGATCTCAGAGTGAGCAAAACCTTAGTGGTGCCATTCCCCTCAAAATATCAGGGTTTTTGGACTGCCAAAAGAAATTACACTTTGCAATCCATTGGTTTAGGGACTATCAGAGTCTTCCTCACAAAACATCACCTGCAATTTTTCCAGCCCTCATCTCCTGTGGATTGCTGCCTAGTAGGTGGTGATGGAGTTGCATGCTGGGTTAATCCTAAATTTTTCCAAGGTTAGTGCTTTGGAGAGGTATTTTTTAAATGAGAGTTATTTAACAGCCTGTTAAATGTTAGTTTTAGTCTGTAGAGCAGCAATATTGCTTCATCAGTTGCTCTGTAAATTAATGAAGGCTTGATCTTTTCCTGTTCTTGATGTGTTGCTTTTAGTAATTCCATTAATTCCCAAAGGCTGGGAAGAAACAAATTACAGCTTTTCAGTATCTATGGGTTTGACATTTTGCAAATCCTGCTTCGTGTTCTTGTATTTTTGGACAGAAGTTTGAACTTCTGGGAAACTCAGTGGTTCACTGACAAATTCCACATAAACCCCAAGTTGCCCTGGGGTTGTGGTGAGGACTCCTTGGGTGCTTTTCTGTTTTTTGAGCTCTTCGGGTGCTCAGCAGCTTCTAATAATTGGTTAGTGAGAATAAAGCAAATATCAGCACTTTGACTGAAGTCCAGATTTCCAGAATTCCTTGCTCTTAGGGACTGGCCCTGACTCCCATGCAGGCAGCTAAGAAAAGGAGAAGCTCCTGCATGGATAATATGAAGAAAAATCCAGGTTAAATTGCGTTGTGCGTGTTCTCCACTGGAGCAAATACATGAGCTTTACTGAGGGAGTTCACCTGCTGAACTCTAGGGAGGGTTTCCAGCATGAATTAGGTCAGGAATATATCACAGAGTCAAGCAGGGAATGCTTGGGGGGTTTTATTGGATAATTGTGGCAGAGGAAAAGGTGAAAACTGCTCCCTCAGCCTTTTGCCAGGGTGAGGCAGGAGCTGAATACAAAGGTTTGACGAGGCTGGGCTTAAATCTCGGCTCTTCGGGGCCTCAGACTTGGTGTGGGAGTGAAGTGGCAGACAGGTGATGTGCTCGGGAGTGAATTAATGTCCCAAATGTAAATGTTGCCATTTGTCAGAGTGATTATCTTGTCTTCTCGTAGTAAAACCAACAAGATACTTTAAAAGGCTTTGGGGACAAGCCCAGAGGAGGAATCTAAAGGCAGACTTTCCATCCGTACTTTCCAGTGCTGTCAAAGCAACATGCAAGCTTCACAGCCACCCCTCAGGTTTTTTTGGGGGCAGCTGATTTCTCTAGTTTTGTCTGCTGAGAGTTGATTTTTCTGGCTCCTCACTTTTTTGGTCAGTTCCTGCAGGTTTTAAAATTTATTTCAAAGGGAGGGACTGAGCAGGGAATAAAATGAGTGACTGTGAAATCCGTGGGTAGAAACCTGCAGGGCCAGGTGAGGATGGAATGACAGAAACCTGTGGCAACTTCACTCTCCTCCTCTCCCCAAAAACCCCGAACCAGCTGGAGTGTGCTGGAAAGTTTAGTAGAGCTCTGTTTGTTCACCTGTGGGGGAAGGGAGGAGAAAGCCTGATATGTTAATATTAAAAGAAAGATGCTTAAAGCATGAGTTGGAAACCTGAATTCCTTCTGCTGGAAAGAATATGTAAAGAATTTTTAAAGGAAGTGTGGGTTCCTGCTAAAGTGTGAGGTTTGCTCTAATGGGCAAGAGAAAAAAGTGATAAGCCTTTTAAAAGATATTTTTGCCTCTTGATTTTATGTGCATGAGAAAATCGGGGAATGTGAAATATTTAAGTGAAGTTTGAAACACTGCTGTGCTTACCTGAGTTGAAATTTTAAGCAAAGAGTAAAATTTCTACTTGGAGTAGTTCCTACTCATATGAAAAGTGATAAATTACAAGTTTCTGTATTCAAACCTTCTTGGGGCTTTTAATTTTTGTGTCTGTGGTAGTGTGTACGGAATCTAATTTGAGTCTTTGAAATGAAGGTCTGTGTTATCTTCGCTCTTTCTCGAGCTCCTAAGATCTCCTGTGTTATTTGTTACTCTAGCATGTGGCAATCAGCCTTTGGAATACAAATGCAAAATTGAGCTCAGCTTAATTTGCATTTAGAATTGATAAATGTTGCACGAGAGGCTGGTTAAAAAATAAAAAGGAAACAGCAAATCCTTTTCAGTCTTTCCCCTCCCAGTCTGAAATTGTAGACCTCAGACTTCAAAGCAGTTTGGACTCAACTTCTAAGGGGCAAAATGAGATGGTTTCCAGACTTGTTTTTTTCCTTCAGTTGCACGCATGTGTTAGTTTGGGTGTTTTTTTAATTGGAGAATTGCAGAAGCAATTAAATAGTACCTTTTTCTCTGTTTTTTGATGTTCCTATCTCATGTAGCTGAAATTTGAGTATCAGAGCAGGTTTATTGTGGATGTAACTTGACAGAGAGCTTGTACAAACTATCTAGAAAAAATAAGATATAAATCGAAGTGAGTCTCCTAGCTAGTGCTTTTTCTGCTTGCAGTTTAATTAATTAAAAAATTGGTTTAAAGCCAAATCACTGCATCCTGTGAAAAGTACTTTCTCCAGTCCTAGTGGATATTTAAAGTAGGTTTTCCCCTGCATGCATTTTAGGGCGAGAGATGTGGCTTTGATGGTTTTTTTAATGATGTTAATGATTGAAACTTTTTGGTTTTTGGGATGGGTGAAATTTCCCTTTTGCTGGGCTGGAGCAGCCCTGGTCCTCAGGCTTCACTTCTGTGGGTGTAAGGAGTGTGGAGACGGGTCTTGCTGAAAGGATCAGTGTGTGGGTGAGTTTCCGTGGCATTTCATGTGTATCTGAAATATTGGGGAAGCCCAGCCATGATTGGGGTCACTGATTGCAGATGGAATCAATAGCAGAGACTTTCAGTGCAGCGACTTGCAGATTTTTAGGAGTGAAGGCTTCAGGGGTTGCAGTGGCACTGTGGCTGCTTCAGGTCCTTGAAAAAAACAACTTGAGTTGGCCGTAGTGGGAATGTGGGGACACAGAGGAAGGTAAAGCTCAGCTTCCAGCACTTTTCTGGGAATGCTGGAGTCTGCAGAAGCTCAACAGCAGCACATAGAGCTCTGTGCAACCTCCGTGTGTATAAATCACCCCAAAGCGCAGCAGGGCAGTTCAGCAGCATGGAGTTTGCTCAGAGAACACCACGAGAGACTGTTCAAAATGTGTGTTCACGAGAGGAGAGGGCTGCAGGAATTTCTGTTGGTAATTAGGCGAGTCTCAGACAACACACACACAAACTCGCACCAAAATGTGTTCTGAGAGTGCTTTTCAACCTGCAGCTCTCAGAAAAACAGCTCCAGATGGTGAGGTAATAGGAGAAAATCTGGCCATGTATTCCTTGTGTGCCTGAAAGCCTGGATTTTGTCCTGAAGGAAATGCACTCTGCTCAGTGCAGCATATGTGTGTTTATAAACATCACCCAGGCTTTGCCTGGGAGCAGGGGCTGATGGCAGGACTCATTCCCAGCTCCAGCCCAAGTGCCTCCTCTGGGGAGGGTGCAGGCTGCTGAAGGTTTGCTTTAAAAATGGGGAAAAAAAATAAAAAATCCTTGGTTACTTTGGCATTGTGCTGCCTGCTGGCTTATCATTTACCAAAGGGTTAATGAGTGGTTGATGCACCTGATTTCCTCCTCAGGTGTCATAAATATGAGCCTAAATCTGTTGAACACATTAAAAGAAACAGCAGTGAATTAATTCAGAATTAATATTCTTGTTGTGAACAGAGGTTTATTTTGCTCTTGTGGGCTTCTTAAGTGTGTGTACCCTGATATCTCCAAACAATAACTGCATTTATACTCCCCATTTTTCATGCACGGGTTATTGCTTTGTTGTAGCCAAACTTTATTAGTCATATTAATAAGAGAACAGTTTTGAAAAGGACATGAAAGTTATTGAACCGATTTGTTTGTTCTGGGTTTGGTTTTTTTTTATTTTAAGGTTATTGACTTGCAGTTATAGTGTATTTTTATTTGTTTGCCCTTTACTTAATACTTTGGCATTAGCATCAGCGTTGCCTATGCCAGCGGCTGGATGGATTTAACCCTTGGCTTTTGGGCTTTTCACCTTGTTGGCTTCTGGCCATGCAGCTCTTTAAAGATAAAACCCCAAACCTCTGGTGGTCCCTTCCTCCTGCACTTGATTGAGATGCAGCAGCTGCGTTGTGATCTCAATTACGACATACTCTAAGCTGACCTCAAAAGGTTTTCTCATCCCTTTTTGGAGACAGGGCACAGGTTTGGACCTTTTCCCAGAGGTGAGGAGACTTATGTAGCTGCAGAGCTTTTCTGCTGATCAACACCACCAGAGATGCCTGCTTGGTGCCTGGATCTCCTTGACTGCCTCAGGTTTCTCCAAGTGTCTGCGGTGGGTGTTTTTTTTTCCCTCCTCACTTTCTGTTCCTCCATGGCTTCCAGGCAGAGGCTTCCTCTAAGCAGATTTGAGTTTTCCTTCTCTTTGTCAAATTTCTCTGAAACTAAAACTCCCCATAAGGCCTTGCAGATGCTCTTGAGCCCGATTTTTTACAGGATTTTCTTTGCAGTTTTGGAGACTTGGCCAGTCCTTGCTCTACTCAGGCTGAGTCTGTGGACTAGACAAGCTGGTCTGAAATGAGGAATTTCAGGAACATGAAGATTGCTGGGCAGGAATTCTACCACACAACATCCCTGATTTTTTTGGGCGAAGATTGTTAGAGTTTGTCCTGCTCTTGCAGAGTTTTCCAAGCTAATTCAGGCTTGGAGGATCTGCAGCAACACAGGCTCAGCCACCAATGCTTCAGGCGAGGTGGCTTCTGCCTCTTGCTTTGCTTGCAGAAATTGTCACCCTGGGATATCCCTGTCACTGAAGGGTTCCCTGTTTTCCCCACAGATTCCCAGCACTGGTTTGGAGCTGGAGCATCATGTGCTGGCTTTGGTTTATGGCTAAAAAAGAGAGATGGAAATATTGTTCTCTAATGAGATAAATTGAGATTTGGCTGAGGCTGGAAATGAACTGTGAAATCCATGTAGATTGGACGGGTTCACCCGTCCCCCTCCAGCATTCCAGAGAAACTAATTAGTGCTTTAAAAAGGAACATAATTTCCTCTGTTACTTTAATCAGGGGGTTGGGTTTTTTTGCTTTTACTGGGATTAACAAGTTGTGAAAAGGAAATACCCATACGAGTGTTGTCTTGGATTTTATTTTGCCCAAACCTAATTGAATCTGCAAATTTAAATCTCATGCAGGGGAGGCTGAGGTAATAATAGTCCTCCTGCAAACTGTGTGGCAGAGCCAGTTAGGATTTGTGGATTTGTTGTTTGGATCTTTGTCCTTGTGGAAATTAGGTGTGCTGCTCCAGCAAAGGCAGAACCAAAAAAAACCAGTTTATTTTCCAGTTCCCATCTGTTGGTTTTTTACATGGTTTTATTGATGCACTTCTTCAAATAGCATCTTGTGTTTGCAGTATGAAGTTGAGTCACCATCCCTGCAGGGATTTAAAAGCAGTGTGGATGTGGTACAAGGGACATGGGTGGTCTTGGCAGTGCTGGGGGAGAGGTTGGACTTGATGATCTTTGAGGGCTTCTTCAAACTGAGCCATTCTGGGATATGTGATGCTGTAAGTTAAAACTTACGGTTATGTGAAAGAAAAGATAATTTTAGGGGAAACCTTTGGAGTAGCTGTTCCTCCCACCTGTAAAAATGGATGCCATGCTTGCTTCTCATCACAGATCCTGCTTTTCAGGAGTTTTGTTGCAGTTGTTCAGGTTGCTGTTACTTTCTTAATATTATGTTGTAGTTCTCAGACCCGGCTGCTGTTTCCTTAGAGTATTTTTTTTAGCTACCTTAATTTTCCTGTAAATATTGATTCTTCAAATTGCATCTCTTCTTGAATTCTAGTCCTGATTTTTTTTTTTTTTGTGCAGAGTGTCTGCCTAATGCACATTTGGGTTACTCCACTTGTGGAAAGGTCCTCGTGTCTGTGGGAGCTCTCAGCTTTGGGGACATTCTTTGCTTCAGATTTTGGTTTGAAGGGGTTTGGGTTTGTCTGCCCCAATTGCCAAGTTTCTCTTGTTTTAAGTCTCCTGGCTTTTGTGAGTAACTTTCCCAGTAAGGTGACTTGTAAAAAAAGGGAAAAGAAGAGAGATGAGTAAAATGCAGGGATTCTTTTTAGGAATATGCCATCCCTTGGAAGAGCAGCTGTCCACAAATGTACAATCATGTGCATTAACCTCAGATTCATCCAGGTTTGTTTCCCATGGACTCACCACCCCTAGCAGTGTCCAAGGCCAGGCTGGACAGGGCTTGGAGCAACCTAGGATAGTGGAAGGTGTCCCCAGGGTAGAACTGGATGAATTTTAAGGTCCCTCCAAGCCAAACCAATCTGTGTTTCCATAAATCACTTGTGTGAGATAAGAGGAACAACTGCATTTTGGAGCAGGACTGATGTTCCCTGCACAAAGAGCAGAGACAGATGGCAAGTCCAAACTTTTCAGTATTTTCTGAAAAGGAAATGTTAATGCCACACTCTGAGCTGTCTCTGAGGGCTTGTTTGCTGTTCCTGTAGATAATGCTCAAATTGAGCAGTGATCCCTCCTGACAAAGCAAGTACATACCCCAGACACTGCAGTGCAGGAGAATTTGGCATGATGGGATTTTTTTGTGTTCATCAAAAGCACATCTCTTCCAGAAGGACAATAGTTTGTGGATGAAATGGGTTGGTGCTTGTGGAGGGGGTAAGATCTGTTCTTCTCTGCTATGTCTGTTCTTGGCTTGGTGTGAGTGTACAGAGCAGATCTGAGCCTGTACCTTGCATTTAATCAGAAAACCAACCATCAGCTGCTTTATAGCTCTCATTTCCAGTTAATGTTTTGGGATAGATGTATCACCTGGTAAATCTGCAAATAAAGCAAAGCTGCTCCTTGGGCAGATGGGGAAAGCTCAACTAAACCTAAACACAATGTTTCAGATTGTGTTAAAAGAACCCTTCGGGCGATGGTCCATGTCCCCAAAATCACAAACATTTGCTGCCAAGAGAAAAAGCTTTTTCTTTGAAATTTTTCTGGTTGACAATGCTTCCTCTCTCAGTACTTCTTGATTGTGATTGTAACAGTGACAAATACAGTAGGTGCATATTAGAGGAGAAATGGTTGAAACTAGAGATGAAATGGAAGGGATCATCCTTTCACAGGGTCTGTATTTAATTTATGCATGTAACTCTTTTGGGGCGGGAGAGACAGATTTCCAGCAACAAAGACATTTATTAATTTCTGTGGTTGGTTTGTTCCCTTGGAGCCTTTGGAGGTTTGATTTGGTGCGATGTTGACACTGTGTTCATATTCATGAGCTGCCTCACTGGGAACACATTCAGACAGCCTGAATTATCTTGTCCCTGAGCATGGTGTTGTGTTGGGGATTTCTCTTAAGTCCTCCCTCCTTAATGCTTACCAGGAGAGTAGTGTTCCTTTATCACAGAATTCCAGGATGGCTCAGGCTGAAAGGAGCTCCTGGTGCCACCTCCCTGCTCCAGCAGGGTCATCCCAGAGCCCAGGGCACAGCATTGTGTGCACACAGCTCTGCAGCAGCCCCAGGGAGGAGACCCCAGAGGCTCTGTGCACAATGTGCTCAGGGCTGGCACTGCCCAGGGCAGAAGTTGTGCCTCCTGTGCAGGGGGAACTGCTGGGCTCAGTCCCTGCCCGTGGCTCTGGTGCCATTGCTGGGCCCCGCAGCAGAGCCTGGGCCCTGCTCTGCCCCTCCCTGCAGCCAGGGACAGCCAGGCCTGAGGGCCCCTCTCAGCTGGGCTCCTCTCCAGGCTGAGCAGCCCCAGCTCCCTCAGCCTTTCCTGGGCACCCAGATGCTCCAGGCCCTCCCTCAGCTGCGCAGCCTCCGCCGGCCCCGCTCCAGGAGCTCCCTGGCCCTGCTGTGCTGAGGAGCCAGAGCTGGACACAGCCCTGCAGAGGTGCCTCCAGGGCTGCCCACAGGGGCAGGATCCCTCCCTGCCCTGCTGCCAGTGCTCTGCCTGCTGCTGCCCCCAGGACCCCATTGGCCTCCTTGGGCCCAGGACACTCTGCTGCCTCAGGGCCAGCTCGGTGTCCCCCAGCAGCCCCAGGACACTCTGCTGCCTCAGGGACAGCTCGGTGTCCCCCAGCACCCCCAGGACACTCTGCTGCCTCAGGGACAGCTCGGTGTCCCCCAGCTCCTTCCCCACAGAGCTGCTCCAGCAGGGTCTCCCCAGCCTGTGCTGGTGCCTGGGGCTGTTCCTGCCCAGGACTTTTCCTTCTCCTCTTCCTCAACACTCCTGCACCTTGATGGGAATAACCCCTCTGTGGGAATGCAGGTTGCAGGATCCACAACTGTGATTGATGGCAAAGTCACAATAAACAAATGAAGAAAACACAACCTTACGATACACCTCACCTTCTTCTGTTGTCCTATACCTGTGTTCTGGCTTCCTTTGTGTCATATTTCATCTGTGTTAACCCAGAAAATAGCTCACTTTCCCTGAGTACTCAGAATATTCCCTTTTCCTGAAAAAGCTCTTTTGGTTCTTCCCTCATTCAGGTGTCTAGCATTGGGATTTGTGGTGGTTTTTTTTTGTTGTTTTGTTGTTGTTTTTGTTCTTTGTTTGGGGCTTTTGTTTCCGTTTTTTGTTGTTGTTTTTTTGTGTGGGGTTTTTTTGTTTTGGTTTGGTGTTTTTCCCCCTTTAGCGTTTTGCTTTGAGATGCACAACTAAAAACACATGGGATGTTTTCCCTCTCTGAGACCTTTTTTGTTTTTCCAGTGTGTTTTTCTAGTGTATACTTGGGGAAAAACTGGATCATAGTAGTGGAAACTTCATATGACTTGGGCTTGACCAGTTTCAGTGAAAACACTTTTGGACAAAAGTATTTACTGCTGCAAGAGTTGTAGCTGTAGCCTAGTGTGGGTTTATGAAGCAAAAGAAGTTGTGTGCGAGTGGCTAGTAAATAAAGAGCAGCACCAACTAGAATAGTGTTGGGTGGAATATAACTCCACATGAAGAAAAGCAGGAGTTTTGGCCACTGGGTTACAGCTGCTGAGAGGATTTTCCCCTTTTTCTCTTTAGTAGTGTCAAAGGTTTGCGTGATTTTAGATTTTTTTGGTGTTTGGCGTTTTTTTGCTCCCTTCCCATTGGTTTGTTGTTTATCCTTCCTTTTTATGATAGGTAGCTTTGATGCTAGCAAAATCTGCCCAAGGCTTCCCTGTAGATCCCTGTATTAATGCATAACAGAGGCAGCAATTTATTGTTAGTTTTTATTATCAGCAGGCAGGTTCTGCTCAAAACTGGGCCTTGGTTTTCTACCCTTTACCTGTCTTACAGATGAACCTTCAGCACCTTATTCCTGGACTATAAATAAGCAAAAGCAGACTTCTGGTGGCTGTTAGAGGCTTCCTCTTGCCTGCCTTTAGAGCTTACCAGGTTTTTATTCCTGGAAGTGCCTAGTTGGAATCACTGATTGCCTGTAATCTATCTGCCTGGGCCAGTCTCCAGCAGCTCTGGTGGCAATTCTTTGCTATTTCAGGATTCCCTAAATGTCCTTCAGGTCAGGTGTATTGTAAGCTTCACATAATTGGGAAGATGTAGTGGGTTTGCTGCAATCCTTGTTTGCCAGACTCTTCAGGCTACTGAGGTGAGGAGGAAGTAGAAATTGGGCTGCCTAAATTAGAGTGTTGACGGGTATGGAAAGGGTAAAGAACCAGGTGGAACAGGCAAATGGGAGCATTGGAAGCTCCCTGTGAATACCTGGGTGTTTCACAGCGTTGTTGCTCTTATTCAGAGCTAAAATGGTACTTTAATAGTAGAGATTTAACAGTAGGAGCTGTGGAGCTCTAACACACTTCTCACAAAAAAAAGTAATTAACAGGGTGGTCTTTTTCATGCAGGTTGAATTTTTTTTCTTTTTTAGTGCTTGAGGGCCTCATTCTTTCAGTTGAATGTGGAACAAAATAAGACTGCAAGTCAAAATTGTTCATGTTGAAACTGTAAACAAACTGTAAATATTTGACTGAAGGTAATCAACTGTTGACGTAAATTAACAAGGGATGTTATCAATTTCCCCTTGCTTTGACACTTTTTAAGTATAAATCTTTGTCAAACATCTTGTGGTTGGGCCACAAGAGTTACTGTGGGCACTGCTTCAGCAATAGGTTTGGGATTTGTGTTTTTGAAATTGTTTTGTGTGAGTGTTTTTGATTATTGTTGTTTGTTTGTGTTGATGGGTTGGTCATATTTTGATGAGATGAGGAAAACAAAGATTTAGATGAGGTACTAAATTATCAGAGTGCTGTGAGGGCTGAGAAGCCAGAGGGTAAATAAGGTTTGTAGGGCTGTGCATGATAAATCAAATATGATAATGAATTCTAGATTTAGAAGGGGAAAAAAAATACATAGTCTGCATGATAATGCAGGTCACAAGCAGTACTTTTACTTTCAAATGTTGATTGGTTAAGCAGTTTTTAAAAATGATGGTGCATCCGTGTTTGGGAACAGCTTGTCAGCATCTGTTTAGGGTTTGTTTCATAATTTCTCCAAAGGGATGTCAAATGGAGGAATTCTGTTGACTAAATTACTGCAGGCTATTAGTTATGCTCTTGAAATATATTATTACAAATGTAAATAATAGTCATCAGCTACAAGTGGATTGCTCCTCTCACAGGCTGGCTTATTAAAAAAAATAAAGGATTGTGGAAGTCTTCTGAATCTTCAGTGGAAGAATTGGGCTGGTTTTGTGCTTTCTGTGGGGAGGTGGGATGTGGTCAGTGATTGTGGTGGAGGACAGAGGAGGGACTGGCATTTTTCTGCTCATGGCCCTAATTCTTCATTCCTTTTCCTCCACTGAAGCAACATTCCCCTAATGAAACCTTCCAACCTTCTCCAGTCTCAGAGTTCAGCCACTTTTCCTGCTGTTCTCTGGCAGGCTGAGGGAGAGGCTGTTCTGGTGGCTGAAGTTTGAGGAGTGAACATGGAATAAGATGGGTTTTGTCCTGCCCAGAGCAGCTGACAATGGCCTGACATGGACCAGTCTGGCTTAGGAACTCAGCTGAGCCTTGTTGGGCTTCATCCTTCTCCATCTTCATTCAAAGCTGGTGTGGCAAGGGGGCGGTCCCTGTGAGCAGACGCAGCTGGCACTGGGTTAACTCGGTGGGGTGGTGTCCCTGTGGTCTCTGCTGCTGGCAGGCACAGGACAGCTCTCTCCAGCTGAGGAGACACCACAGGGAGCAGATCTGCCTCAAATGAAACTGCACAATTTGTCCCTTTTGGCCACACTTTGTTCTGGGCTGAGCTTTCCTTGGCTGTTTTCCTTCCTGAAGCGCTGCCAGCATCACCAGGAGCATGGATGGGTTTGGCTGCTTTGTGACACCCTGTCCTTCATTTTCCCTCACCTCTGGACACCTTGGTGTGTCTGGGATGTGCAGAGCCAGGGAGGGGGATGAGATCCATTGCTGGGAAAGGAGCTGGTCATGCTGTTCCAGCTGTGATTGCCACCAATCTCCTTGATGAAAATAAGCAAAGCCACATTTGCTGACTCTCCAGCCTCTCCCGCCGGTTCTTTCTGAATCATCAGCTCTTTTAAAAAAAGAGCAATAAAAATTGTGCCAAATTCTTGCTTTCACAAACAGTCATCTCCAAGTGTGACAGTTGTCATCTCTGGTCCCTCACAGAATCACAGAGCAGTTTGTAGTGGAATAGAATTTAAAGTCTGTCCCATCCCACCCTATGCCACGGGCAGGGACACCTTCTACTACCCAGGCTGCTCCAAAAACCTCTGTCTTTGACGATAGCTAAAGAGGCTAGCTAATTTATGTCTGAAATTGTTGGCTTTGCCACTGCTCTTGAAATGATTTCTGGCCAGGTTTGGAAGTAGGTTGTTCAGTTTTGTGAATTGTTTGTTGTGGAAATCGCACATTACAACTGCAGGTTTTTCTTTGGGAAGATGTCAGAGCAACCTGGACCATGGAATTGGACCCAGCTGCTGCTTCTTGAGTGTCAGATGTGTGAAGGATCATCTCAATGTGGTTTTTTCACACACTCTTGTGCTACTGTGAAAGGAAAACCTCTTGGTTTTTCACTTCTTACTGCTCAGTGGAACCTGTTCTGCAGAGAAAATCTTCCTTATGGTGCTTGTTAGAAAATCTTTCTGTATTAGACAATGTAGTATTCAGTGTCAGCTCAGAAGAAGCCGGTGTCTCATCTCTCTGCTTCTCTCCAAGGTGTTTTCATAGAATCATGGAATGTCCTGACTCACAAGGATCATCAAGTCCAGCTCCTGGCCCTTACTGCTTGTGACAAATTTGTATATATTTTTTTAAATATCCAGCGCGAAACAACTGAATGCAGAAGAGGGTTTTTTTTGTTTCAGTTTCTTTCAGATGTCATCCAGTGCCAGCTCACCTCCAAGACAGATTTAAAACTAAAGAAATCCAGAGGTTGTGTTCACCTTTGGGTTGCTTTGGGAACACCTGGATGGTTTTTACTTCAGCCTGAAAATCCCCCTTTGATTTCCTAGTAATTGGAAACAGTAAAAATGTGTTTCCAACTTAGAGTAATATTACTTTGAATTGTTTTGTTACTGGACTCAAAAAAAAAAAAAAATTGTGGAACTCATCTGAATCTTCAGTAGAAGAATTGGGCTGGTTTTATATTTTCTGTGTGAGGGCAAACTGGAGGTGGTACCTGGTCAGTGATTCTGGTGGAGGATTGAGGAGGGATCTGCATTTTTCTCCTCATGGCTCTCATTCTGTATTCCTTTTTCTGCACTGAAGCAACATTCCTCTCATTAAACCTTCTGGATTTTTCTTTCATAACCATCAGTTGCCAAATAGGGTAAACTCTTTTCTCTCTGCCCTCACTTGTGGAACAAGGTGATTGTACTCTTTTAAGCTCAGTGTTTTACCAACACGTGACATTAGGGAGATTCTCGGGTTTTGGGAGACAAGGGAAGAGCCACTCATTTTTGGAGCACTGAACACTTTCCTTGTCCTTCTCAGTGTCTGCAGGGACTCAGAACAAGATCTTTGCAACAGGTGGTGGGTGGTACTTCAGACAAAGTCAGGGAGTAGCATTTTCTTAATTGGTTCTGATGATTCAGCCTGGAACATGAATCACCCTGGACAGAGAGCTGTATGCTTCCAGGGTACTAAGAGCCAAGTAATTTTAGTTTACCCCAGAGGCTAAATTGATGTACAGATCAAGTTCAATTAATTTTTTTTTTTCACGCTCCCAACTGTTCATTTTTCTTGTTCTGACAGTTTTATATACTGGGAGCCTAAACGGTCTGTCAGCATGGACTGCCTGGGCATCCTGTCAGAGCCTGGAGGCAGCACCTCCTCAACACGTGCTCTGTGTAAAAATGTCTGCCTGGGTCATTGGCTTTTTGATTTACTTAAACTAGAAGATGTTTCTGGTGTCCCCAGAAAGTGGTTGGTCCCAAACATGAGATCTGACTTAGTGACTTCTCAGGGAGAGATTTCTCACCAGGTCACAGGTTCTGCCTGCATTGGTTTGTGTCCATTGGGGCAAAGCTGGGCAAGGTGCCTCAGAAATAAAACTTTTTTTAATCATCTTGATGGTTAAAATGTTCAGCAGGAATTTCTGCATGGAAAGGGTGCTCAGGCCTTGGCAGGGGCTGCCCAGGGAGGTTTGCAGTGCCCATGCCTGGAGGTGTGCCAGGAAGGGCTGGAGGTGGCACTCAGTGCTCTGGGCTGGGGACAAGGTGGGCATCGGGCACAGCTTGGGCTCCATGGGCTGGGAAGGCTTTTCCAGCCTTAATAATTCTGTGATTAATAACTTCATTATTTTAATTTTCTGGTCTTCATTTCACTACAAAATCTTACTTTGTGTTAGACACACATAGAATTCTCACTGTTGAAGCTTTTGTTTCTTGTTTATCATGTTGATGGTTTAACTGTGTTGCAGAAGTTTGCTGCAGGATTTCTTGTTTTGTTTTGCACATCTGAAATTTCTGCCAGGGTGGAGATGTTCACTTGATCCTGTACAGTTCTGAGCGTGGGGAGGCCTTGGCACAGATTCCCAGAGCAGCTGTGGCTGCCCCTGGATCTCTGGAAGAGTCTAAGGCCAGATTGGATGGGGCTCAGAGCAACCTGGGACAGTGGAAGGTGTCTCCTTTTCCTTCATTAATTGTTTGGGGGTTTTGTAATTTCTGATGTTGTTTCAGTTTTATTTAAATGAAATGTGTTTCAAGTGAGGCAAAGTTTGGGGATTTTCCCTCAGTTCTCACTTCTCAAAGCTTTGTTTGACCTGTTGTTCTTGGGTTAGTTAAAATTCAGGGGCTGTTTTATTCCAGGTTTAGTTGAGCCTTCCACTGCACCCTTCCAAATGTGAGTGCGTGCTCTGAAGATTAAAATGCTCTATTAGGGAGTGATTAAAACATAAAATTAAATTGTATATCATAATTTTAGTTCCAAGTTTAGATTAATTGAAAGCTAAATTGCCTATAACACCTTCCACTTTGATACTTCAGTGCCTTCCCATATGATCAGATGGAACTGGGAAGTTTAAACAGTCAACTGAACACACTTTTACATGAACAATGAGAATTAACTAGTCAGGTTTGGCTACTACAGCGTTAGGATTACAAGAGACACTGGTTATAGGAAATACCTTCTGTTTTACCATAAAAGTTAATTTAAAGTGGAAAGAAGCATCCAGAATGAAGAATTTTAAGGAATTGTGAGGTCTTAACCAGTAAAATAATGTGTAGAAAACTCTTTCGGAAGTTGTTCTATGTCGTTTTAGAGACTCAATTCACAAGTCACTTTAATACTTCATTGTCTTTCTTACTTTCCAGTAAGCTCAAAGTTCTAGTCCAAATTTTAAAATTTCAGGTACTAGAGATTATTAGAGGGATTATTAAATAGTTTACAAGGTGCTGGGTGATGTTGAAAAGGAGCATTGAGGGATTGTACAGCTAATTTTCCTGGGGCCGAGGTGTCTTCGTATATAAGAGGTGTTACATATGCAGCCAAAGATACGCTGAACATGTTTTCCTGACTTGTGCTTTATACTTATTTATTTGGGGCTCTATTTCATCTCATTAAAAGCTTTGGGTAAAAACTGGATGGATCTGGAGCCTCGTGTCAGGTGGTTTTTCCAGAGCTGGCCTGTATTGCAATAACTCAGTCTGCAGGGAGGATGACCCTGTCCCTTGTGGCTCTTGCTTCAGAATCATTAATTTGAACATAATTAATCTGTTTACTGAAGTTTGTCCCTCTCATGCCCTGATTTTCTTCCTCCTTAGAATATGCACCTGGCAAGCTGTTCTCCAGATTTATCACATGTGCTTCAAATGGTCTGAGGAACAAAATGAAGACATTTTTCCTTAAATGCCTGACTGTCCTTGAAGCCTGGGGCTTTGCAGCAGACAGCCCTGAGTGGAAATGGATGAGGAGTTTTTCCTCTGCTCTGGCTTTCAGCAAACTTCCATTTTCTTGCCCTTCAGGTAGGAAATGGGGTGTATCCTACTATGAGGTGGAAAAGAGTAGCAGAATCAGAGCAGAGAGTGCTGAAAAGCATTTGAGGATGACTTTTTTTTTAGCTACTCAAGTATTCCAAATACTGTATTTTGTTTTCTGTTTTTTTGGAAACAAGCCTGCTCCCAGAAATGCTGGAATTCTGAAGTGC
This sequence comes from Phainopepla nitens, assembly GCA_013400175.1. Classification (NCBI taxonomy): domain Eukaryota; kingdom Metazoa; phylum Chordata; class Aves; order Passeriformes; family Bombycillidae; genus Phainopepla; species Phainopepla nitens. The sequence goes on along the minus strand of VXBQ01004319.1, from coordinate 293,293 downwards.
TGCTACTTCTTTGTCCCCAGGGAAGAAACTGCTTTTGTATTGCAAACTTACTGGAGCAGAAATTTATGAACAGCCTGATTTATGCCCTTCTGCTGGGGAGGAGAGATTCAAGTAATTGGGAACCTGTGGATGTAGAAACACTCATTTTGTTTCTTTGGTACACTGTGTGATGACTGTGAAATGATCCCCAAAACATCCAGGGGGATCTGGAGAAGCTCCAGCAGTGGCCCATGGCAATCTCATGGGTTTAACCAGGCCAGGTGCTGGTGCTGCCCCTGGGTCAGGGCACCCCCCAGGATCAATCCAGGCTGAGGAGGAGCAGCTGGAGCAGCCCTGGAGAAGGAGCTGGGGGTGCTGGGGGTGAGAGCTGGGACCCAGAACCCCCCCCTGCCCTGGGCTGAGCCCCAGCGTGGGCAGCAGGGGAGGGGAGGACTCTGCCCCTGTGCCCTGTGCTCAGGTGAGACCCCACCTGCAGAGCTGCTCCAGCCCTGGGGCCAGCACAGGAGGGACCTGGAGCTGCTGCAGAGAGCCCAGGGGAGGCACCAGGATGATCAGAGGGATGGAGCAGCTCTGCTGGGAGGAAAGGCTGGGACAGCTGGGATTGTTCAGCCTGGAGAGGAGAAGCTCTGGGGCGACCAAACTGTGGCCTTCCAGGACCTGAAGGAGCTGCAGCAAAGATGGAGAGAGATTTTGGGCCCGGGCCTGGAGTGGCAGGACACAGGGAATGGCTTCCCAGTGCCAGAGGGCAGGAATGGATGAGATATTGAGAAGAAATTCCTCTCTAGGAGGGTGAGAAGGCCCTGGAATGCAATTCCCAGAGCAGCTGTGGCTGCCCCTGGATCCCAGGAAGTGTCCAAGGCCAGGCTGAATTAGAAACCAGTTTGTAACAAACAATAATGATTCTTACTCCTGACGTAACAGACGTTTCCTTTACTGGTGCCATGAATCCCCTTCTGCTGTTCCTTTAGGAAGTGTGGCCAGACAGTAATTAAGCAGTAATTGGTGTATGAAGGCAGGAGCTGTTCCCAGTAGCTAAGTATTGTTAGAAAATAATTTCATTTATCTGATGGTATTTCAGCAGTTCTAACCAATTTTGGGTTTATTATGTGCCATATGTCTGCCCAGCAGGACTTGGGATTGGGTTTAGCAAATGCAGTTGTTGTGCTTTATTGAATGCTGATTTTAAAAGCAGCTTTTTTTGCTCGCCAGGGTATATAAAGATTTTTCTTTCCCTCCCATGTATGTTTCTGTCTTCCAACCTTCTGCATAGCTTTTGGTCCATCATCTCTTGTTGAAGCATGGGTTTTTTTGAGGAAAGGGAGGGCTGTGGTCACTGGATTTTTGTTCCTTAGTGGTGAGTTTTGGTCAGAACTCAGACCTGAGGAGTAACAACAATGGCAGAGCTTAGCTAAGTGTGGTTTTAGAGGTGTCTGAACTCCCTACCACCAGCTTGGCACACCAATGAGTTACAGCCAGCAGCTGCTGCTGCAGATCCATGCACCAATCTGACACAATATTGTGATTTTTCTTTTTTTTTTTTGTGCTTTCTGCCTCCTTTTTCTGTGGTTTAATTTATGAAAGCCAGCCTTGATGATGTTTGCACACAACCCTCACCATTTACTTCACCTAAGTGGGGAATCCAGAGGTTGTGCTCTTATTTGGAAGCACAGGTGTTGGAATGACTCCTCTATGGGAAGACAGATGATCTGTGTTGGTTGAAGAATATCCTGATAGCCTTTAAATGTTAAAAGCTGACTTAAAAAATCTCCTTCTACCCAATAAACTTTAGCTCTTGTTGCATCCCAGTGATGAATGAGCCTGATAGAGAGATTTAGCTCTTGGAGCTATTAGACACGGACATGATCCATTGTGGTTGGTCTGTCCTCAGCATTCCTGCTGGAATTAATGTCCTCTCCTGGTGGGTGCTGAGGAGAGCAGGTCTCTGAAAAGCAGAGGTGCTTTTCCCATCTCTGGAAGGTGCAGGACACTGCCTGTTCTGCTGCAAGATGAGACAAAATGCAGGAAGGATTTCCCAGAAAAGGTCACAGTGAGTTCATGGAAGAGATGAAGCTGAAGCAGTGATGGTCAAATGCTGAGAGTTTCTGTTTTTCTTAAACGTTTGGGCTGTATTAAAAGACTTTTCAATTTCTTAACAGAAACCCAGGCGGTGGAAAAATGTTTTGTTCATTTTCCCTGGGAATTAGTCCTGTGCTTTTCCTCATTGTTAAGATTTCATGAAATCCAGGGGAAATTCAGCAGAGATTGACTTACGGGAGTGCAAATAATTCCTCTCTGAAGAATAACTAAGTGATTTCAGGACTCAGCATAGAAAAGGAAAGGCAGAATAAGGATGTCATGTAGCTGTGTAATGACTGAAGGGAAAGGGGTGCAAGGATAGATAATTCCCATCTTTAGTAATTCAAGCACTGGGCTATCAACACATGAAATAAGTTGTTACTGCTTTTTTTTGTATTTCTTCTTTTTTTTCCAACGTTATTTTGTGGCCCAAGTGATCTTTCTTTGTATGCCTGGTCAGCCATAGCTTTGTCATGACTGATTACCTTTCGTCTTTGTAAGGGTAATAAAACATTTCATGAGTAATTTAATACTTGGAACGTGGCTTCTTATTTGTGTTTTTTTTTCTTTTTCCTTTTCATACAGCTAGTATGAAAACTTCTCTTATAGATGTTAGAACAAGGATATTGTTACCTGTCCTATTGTAGGATCAGTAGTAGGGTGCGGAAACTACTCCAAAACCTGAGACTTTTCTGCCTCTGTCCCTGTTCTTATTTCCAGCACAGGTTAAGTCAACAATTTTTTGGAAACAGATTGCAATTTATTTCAAATGTATTGCAATTCTTTTTTCAAATGTAAGAGGCTCTCATTTGTAGAAGGAAATTCCTAGTAGCCAACTGATTTGAAAATCTGTTTTTTTCTTTGCCTCATCTGAAGTAAGAATTAAGAATTTGAATTGTTTTTCAGAGAGCCCACCTTCTGTTTTGCAATTCATCCATTTGTTAGGCTTTTTAAATGGTGAAGAGAATTTAGTTTTAATATCACATTTATGGTCAGATGGGCCATTTAATTAACTTTAGACAAAACTTTCATATGAAATACAAATGGGCTTGGTGTCCTGCCACAAACCAGAATTACTCTGTGTTTTGGGACACTCTGAATTGGATTTTAGTAATGTGCTGCTGAATTATGCCGTGGAATGAGGGGAAGTGGCAGTGTAAGATGATTTTTAAACAGCAGTGGCACGAGTGATTGGAATGATGAGTGTGGAGGTATTTATGTGAAGTTTTTTTGCATAATGAGAAGGGAGTGAGTTATTGGGGGAGAGGCAGCAATGATCCAGCTCATAAAGGCTGTGCACAGGAGAATAATTTCATTAAATACTCCAACAGATCAGTAAATCCTTCAGCTGCCTTTTGCTGAACAGTCAGAGAGTTGATGTTCTTCTGGGAGGAATTCACCTCCTGTTTCTTGCCTCCTCCCTCCACCCTGACATTTTGCTAAATCAATTTATTGGCTGGCAAAGCCTGCAAACAAAGCCATCCAAGGCACTAAAGATCCCATCCACTTAGAGGCTTTTTCTGTTAATATCCTAAAAATAGTCACTGATCCTTGGGTTGGAGTGCAGCCTGTGCTCCCCAATCTCCTGTGGCCAGCCCAGCTCCCTGGGCTTCCCTGCCCTGCTAGTCCCTTTTCCTTAACAAGGATTTTCCGAGCTCAGCTTCCTGTTTTTCCCATCAATCCACTGACCTGTCTTGGACTTTGTGCCAGGTCTCCCTGACTTTGGGCTCTTTGGTATCAGAGGCCTTCTGTGTCAGTTAGCTTCAAGAGAGGAACAAAAATCCTTTAATAAATACTCATTTTTATGGAATTCAACTTGAGGAAAGGGAGGAATCAATATTAACTGATTCCAGTTCAGAAAAGTGGGACAAGGATTTGGTGTTCTGGTGAAAAGTGAAGGGAAGATGTGGTGAGTTCAGCAAACGGTGTTGGGAAACTTTGGTACTCTTCAATGCCTTTGGATTATCTAGCAAAGTTTTAATTCTCAGAATTTTGTACCCCATAAATATTCTTGGAGAGTGATTCTGGTCATTCCTTACAGGAGCCCAATTCTGAATTTGAAGTGACTGAAAATCTTGTGTCCCTGCCCACGGCAAGGGCTTGGAATTAGACGATCTCAAAGATCTTTCCCAACCCACTGTATGATTTTTATAATTCCCAAAAAGAAAACAAGATATCAACCCCAAAATCCAGACTCTTTGAGCACTGCTTTCTCCGTTCAAGAATTTAGAAGGAGAATTTATTAATTTAGAGAGATAATTATTAAATTGAGTTGGAAAGAAATTTAGAGCAGATGCTAAGAAATAGAGCAGTTGGGTCATTTCATGTTCCTAACAAATCTGACAATTCCTTATCTTGTTAAACTTTGAGTTTGGGGCAGAGCTGGTAAAATATTCTGAGCAGAATACTTTTGATTCGAGTATTGTTTAAAATTTTTGGCTGTTATGTTCCATATTGGACAGCCTGCTTTTCAGGAGACTTTAGGGAATATTTATGTTTGGGAGAGAACTTGGGACAAAAAAGACAAACATTTAAATGGGTCTTGTAAAAATCGATTCAATCTCAAATTCTTTTTTAAGCAATTCCAGTCATGCTGAAAGTGGAGCACAGTTCCAAAGAGCAACTGTGTGATGCTGATGAATTTCCTGGTTTTAACCTATAAAATGGTGGGGTTTGGGATGAAATTTACTCTACCGCCACATGTAGAAAACTTAAGATGTCCTGTGATGAAAAGTCATAAATGTGGTAAAAATTGCGGTGCTCAGTTAGGCAAAGGCCTTTCCCTGTGAGAGTCTGATCAAAAACAAGACTTATATTGAAGGGCACGAAACAGAAACACCAGGATTTTAGTCCTAAAAGGGGACTTGAGCACAGAAACCAAACATCCACTTCCATATCTTGCCAGTGCCCCGAGGGTTTCCTGGTAGGACATCTGCTGAGCCAGATTTTTGCAATCTGCCTGTATCAGATGTGTTTGCAGCCTCGTGGGGTGTTTGTGATTGCACACTAAGTGATAAATAAAGATGTAGACTTGCATTTCTGCCTCTGTTTATTTGTTCTGTACAGGTGTAAATGATGATTAAAGCATCAGGAAAATGGTTCATGCATAAAAGATTTGAGGAGGAACTCCACAGAACTTGGAAAACACTTCAATCCCAGGAGTGGAGAAAGCTCCTGTGAGGATGTATCTAGAGATTAATTTCAGTACAAGGATAATGTGGTTTAGGGCCATGATTTAGGTCTCCTGTGCTGTGGTGGTTTATGGCCACCTTGTTAACAGGATGTGGAAGTAGTTCCAGGGCAAATCCATGTCTTTTTCCAGGGTGAATCTGCCTCTTGAGGGGGATTTTGAAGAGCTGCTGCCCTCCCATTCCAGTAGGTGTCCAGTCTAAGTGACTTCTGAGGAGGTTTAGCCAAAACTGGGTTCTCATGAACTTTTTTCCCTTTTTTCACAGCTTTGCTCTAATTCTTACTTTGATTTCTTCCTTTCCCCTTCAACCTTTCAAAGCGGTGTGGCAGAACCTAAAATCTTGGCATGTGGTGCTGTAGGTCTTGCAAAAAAAAACAAACCTACCAAGTTTAAAACCATCTGATTCCCTCAAGACGCAATTAATGGGAAAGCACTGAAAATTTAAACTTCAAAATCAGGGAAAGGCTGTTCAGCAGCACTGATGTCATTACTGTGATGTTCTCTACTTCTTTGTGCCTCCTCAGACTGTGTCCTCGGGTCAAGTGGCACTGCTTCTGTCTGGATCCTATTTTGGAGAATTTCCCAAAAGCCTCTTTTACAGGTTTTGCCTTGATTTTGATGGCCTCCCTCCAAGGCTAAACATCTTATTGTTATCAGGATATTTTGTCTTGAAAGATTTTTCTTCCCAGCTTTCCCCCTTGGGGAGGAATGCCTCACATCAGTTGTGTGAATCAGGAGCCAACTCCAGGAAAAAGCTCTTTTCACTGCAGTAACATATCCCAGAATCTTTTAGGCTGGAAAATCCTTCCCAGCCCATGGAGCCCAAGCTGTGCCCAGGCATGGGCACTGCAAACCTCCCTGTGCAGCCCCTGACAAGGCCTGAGCACCTTTTCCATGCAGAAATTCCTCCTCATGTCCAAGCTGAGCCTCCCCTGGCACACCTTGAGGCCGTGTCCCCTTGTCCTGTCCCTGTTCCCTGGCAGCAGAGCCCGACCCCCCCTGGCTGTCCCCTCCTGTCAGGGAGTTGTGCAGAGCCAGAAGGTTCCCCCGTGGGATTTGTTGTCACTTTTGTAATCAGAATATTGTTGAAACAGCTGAATTTAAGCCCATATTTCCCAAAACCTGAGTGCTTATGCTCAGGTGTAGAGAACCTTCCCTCATCTTTGTTGTGTGCCGAGGACCGAAGTGATGGAAAAGGAGTAAAAATAAGATCAAGTGAGGTAAATTTCTTACTCCAGGCATTTCTATAGCTTAGAACAAGTGTAGAGAATTGTGAGGAAACTCACACTTCATTTATGGGCTTTTATGTTTTACTCAATTTCCATCACACAGCTGGGGGGCAAAATCAAACATAACAATTAGCAACTGAATTAAGCCATTAATCTGTTCTGTTCAGCAGATATTCCTCTGATTCATTGCATGTTTTGGAGTGAACAAATGTGTCCCTGAACCCTATACCTGAGGTGAGGTGCACAGCAGTACCTAGGGGTTCCCCCCCGTGGCTCCCGCAGGCAGTTTGCAAAAGCCCTGAAGCATGGGATGTCCTTGTTTTAATCTGCATAATTAATTCTATTGTTGTTTGGAGAGGAAACAACTGGGAGTAGAGTGTTTTCTCTGTTCTGATGACTTCCTGAACAAGTGTTTAGCTGGCATGAGAAAGATTTCCTTGTGTGCACTCTTGCTTTTATTCCTGTCTGTATTCGTTTGGGGCAGAAATATTACAGTGTCATGGGAAAAAAAATTGTTGCTACAGCAGCTTCGCTGATCAGGATTTCAGTTGATGTCTGCAATGTCTCTTTCTTGAAGCAAGTAATCCTTGGGAATTTTCCTTTTTCATATTTTAAACTGCCGGAGGGCAGGGAGAAATGGGATGTTGGGAAGGAGTTGTTCCCTGGGAGGGTGGGGAAGCCCTGGATCCCTGGAAGCATCCAAAGCCAGGCTGGACAAGGCTTGGAGCACCTGGGATAGTGCAGGGTGGCACTGGATGGGTTTTAATATCCTTTCCAGTCTGATTTCTGAGGTAGGGTTGCGTCTTTCTAGGTTTCTTTTGTTTGACAGAGGAGTGCAAGGTCCCCCAGTGTCCTTCCTGAGCCCTTGTCCTTCTCTGGTGTCTCATTTTTTTAAAACGATGGCAGCAAACCCTTTGTTTAATGCTCCAGGGGTTTCCTATTGTCCTATATAATGTCATTCTAATTTAGGCCCTCTTCCTCTCCCTCCTAATGCTCCCCAGCATTTTGTTTACTTCAGCTGGGTGCCCACAGCTACTCCGGGTGCCGCCTCCTCTGAGGGGAAAATAGCTGAAAAGCTGACAAATTCCCAATCCCTCTCTGCATACATGAATATCTTATCTGTCCCAGCGTGCCTTTTTAGTCAAATGAAGATTCCTTTCCCAAGCTGCCCAGGTACTAAATGCATTTAGATCCTCACAGTGCTGCTGAGAGCCCTCTGTTTGTAGCCAGGGCTGAACTCTGGAGCTGGCAGACTTTCACCTGGCATTTAATTCCGCACTCTGACACCTTCCCCTCCTCACCCAGCAGTAGTTAAGTGCGTGGGCCAGCTCATCTGGTCTCTTAGTTCCTACTTTTCTCTTGTTTTTACAAGTGAATTGCACTAAAATGGTGTTTCCCTGCCGTTCAGCCTTTTATTTTGGACAGCCAACCTCACACCCCACGGTGCTTTCCTTTCTTTCCCATCTCTCTTTACACATTTTAGGAGAAAAGCCACAAAAATTAAGAGAACAGATTCAAAGTGCCTCTAATCTCAGGCCTGCTGCCAATCCCATGGAATACGTGCCTGGGTTGAAAGGCTTTTCATCTGACACTGACTGAAAGCTAATTCTATCTTCTCATTTCTGTGGCAGTGAAGGGCTCAGGACTCCATTTTCTTCATGCAAAAAAGCCAGTCTTTATTCACATACCTCATTTTTATACAGTTATCACAGACCTTGTGTTGAACTCCAGTTGGTTAATAGCTTTCTTGCCAATTACTCTATTGGTTATTAAAAGGTATTTTACTTGTCTGTCAAATCTCTCTATTCTTGGTTACTTTACCTAGTTTGTTCACTGATTCTGAGGGGAATTCTCCCTTGTTATTGCCGGTACATTTGGTTTTTGCCCTCAGAATAGGTTGTTGTTTTAATTCCTTTCATTCTTATGATTTTTCACACAGCAAGTTAGCTAGCTGCACTTAGAAGTAACAGGCCAGCTGATAGGCCTCAAAATCAGGCCTCGCTCTGCAAAAACTTTCTTTATAATTCTTCTACTTATCCTCAACAATTTAATCTTCAGAATGAATGTTTCTTGTAATTCTGTTGTTAGGTTCTTGCTGCCAGGGCCTTTTTTTGCCCTTCCCCATCCTGGCAGCCTCAGGACACTGTGGACAGAGCCCCAGGAGGGGACACATGCCTTTACTGGGCACTGCTTACCTGTAGTTACCTTTCTGCTGCAAACCAAGGAATGCCTCTTCCCCTTTCTTCCACAGAACTGTCTCTGGATCATGTCCAGAACTCCCCCCTTCTCTCCTGTAGGTATAATCATGACTTCCAAGTCTGTTCCCCTTCCCTGACTTCAGTAGTGAGCAGCAGTCTGTGCTGGGTGTCACCAGTTCTCAGCAGCTGCTGTTTGGTGACATTAACAGTCACACTGGCATCTCTCAGATTCACCCTGTGCTGCTTCTGAGGTGGTAAAATTCCTTCTTGAAGTGTTGTGTACAGAGCAGCTTCCAGGATGGATTGGCATTGCTCACTCTTTTGTGGAAAAGCAAAACCATGACCCAGCTGTCAACCATGAATTTTCTTCTGTGTTTTGCTTCCACCTGAGTGCCTTGAGTACCTTCTCCTCTGCTCTTCTATGATTGTCAGGGATTTCTATCCTGGGGTCTCTGCTGCTGAACCTTGGGCCAGGTTATATTGCTGCAGGTGATTCCCTCGTTTGGGTTGGAAGGGACCTTGAAGCCCCTCCAGTGCCACCCCTGCCATGGGCAGGGACACCTTCCACTCTCCCAGGCTGCTCCAAGCCCCAAAGTCCAACCTGGCCTTGGACACTGCCAGGGATCCAGGGGTAGCCACAGCTGCTCTGGGCACCCTGTGCCAGGGCCTGCCCACCCTGCCAGGGAACAATTCCTGCCCAATATCCCACCTAACCCTGCCCTCTTTCAGTTTAAAGCCATTCTGCCTCATCCTGGCATTCCAGGCCCTTATCCAAACTCTTTCTCCAGCCTCAGAGGTTCAGTTCTGATGCCTGAACTTGTGCTAATGTCCTGGCAGGAATGTGGTGCCTGACTGATGTGCCATGGGGAGGTAACTGAGTGTCCACGCTGTGCTGGCTGTTTGCAGCCTATTCAACTTCACCAGCTCAACCTAAAGTCTTCAAAACACCAAGGTTTTTTATGGAATTCATGGAAATGTCAGCTCAGTACCAACAAAAATATCAAGTAGGGTGATGAAAAGTGAGCAAAGAAGAGGGAGAGAATGTTATCAGGAGCCTGTGGATGAGTACAGGCTGTCCATTCCTTGAGTGATCTCTGCATCTTTGGGTGCATTTCCTTGTTTGATTTTGTCCATTCTCCCACATCTGGCCTCAGTCAGAGAAACAAACTTGTGACTTTGTGTGAGTGTAAGGGTGCTGTTCATTCAAAGACTGTCAGAAAACAATGTTTTTTTCCTTTGAGATGCTACAGGAAATTGGTGAAAGAATCTCATTTACTCTGACAGTTTTTGGAATTTGAGAATAGCCCGCTTTTAAAACATTCCTTTGAGTGATGTGTTATTGCTGGGTTGTTAAGCTCTTGCTTTTGGTGGTATTCCTGGATTTCCTTCAAGGATCTTACTGTTACTTGGATATCTTAATAGTTTCTTAACTATAAACATTGTAAACCCATTTTGATTGATCTTTTAGTAACAACCACCAACATAAACCCTATGAGTAAAGTATCTAAATAAATAATGAGGTGTTTCATGTCCAACACAACTGCTTAACCCATTCTAAGGATGTGCTGCATTTACACTCAGGAAGTTTGCTGGAGTCATTTGACATGTAGGATTGAGGTTCTTGATGTGCGTCACTTCCCCTGTGGCTGTTCCTTCCACCTCAATGGTGTGGAATTATTTCTGTTGCACAGTGCTGGGGTGAGGAGCAGTGCTTTTCCCTGCATTTCCCTGTTCCTTAACCCAGCCCTGGGCTGGGCCCAGCGTGGGCAGCAGGGGAGGGGGGGACTCTACCCCTGTGCTCAGGTGAGACCCCACCTGCAGAGCTGCCCCAGCCCAGGGGCCAGCACAGGAGGGACCTGGAGCTGCTGCAGAGAGTCCAGGGGAGGCACCAGCATGATCAGAGGGATGGAGCAGCTCTGCTGGGAGGAAAGGCTGGGACAGCTGGGATTGTTCAGCCTGCACAGGAGAAGCTCTTGGGTGACCAAACTGTGACCTTCCAGAGCCTGAAGGAGCTGGCAAGAAACATGGCAAGAGACTATTTACAAGGGGTGGAGTGCCAGGACACAGGCAATGGCTTCAAACTGCCAGAGGGCAGGGATGGATGGGATATTGGGAAGGAATTGTTCCCTGGCAGGGTGGGCAGGCCCTGGCACAGGGTGCCCAGAGCAGCTGTGGCTGCCCCTGGATCCCTGGCAGTGCCCAAGGCCAGGCTGGACTTTGGGGCTTGGAGCAGCCTGGGACAGTGGAACGTGTTTCTCCTCCTGTGTTATGTAATCTCAGGGAAGGATCCTTGGTGAGAAACTGCTTTGGCAAGGCAGAAATGGAGAAGTTTTTGGGATGGAGTCCAATACCTGTCTTGCGGTAAAAGCAAACAAACTGAGCTTTGGACTTTACTGGTGAATTATATTTTCATTATTAACACTTTAATGTGTAACTTCTGCACTGTGTGCATATTTTGTGGAGACAAAAGCTATTGAGGAATGAACTGAGCTACTCTTGCCTAATATGGGTTGTATTTCTTTTAATCTTTTTATGTTAATGTTAACTTTCAGATGGAGTCTCCTGGCTCTGATATCAGGTTTAGGATATCTTTACTCTCTCTTCTTTCTAGAGGCACCATCTGCACAGCAGAAGTTTCAAATGATCAGTGTCACAGCCGAACAGCTTCTTTTGTGACTCAAAACCTTCTGTGAAGACAATATTTTATAGGGGAAGCCCATACAGAGGGAAAACAAGAATTAATAAATTCATAAAGCATGAGAAAATGGGGTTTGTGAACAGGAATGAAGGATGAAGAGTTGTAATCCTGTTAATCCATCCAAGAGCTGCATTGCTTGTTAAGAAGACAGGAAATAAATCGCCACTAGATATGGAAGCAGGAAACTAAACTGCTTCTCTCCCTTCCTCAGTTATCCCATAAAGCTCTTTTCTATTCTTGTGAGTTTAGTTTTTTCTGTGCAAACCTTGCATTTATTTATCAGTGTTCTTTGTACAGTGGGAATCAGCAGCATTAAATAGTTTTAATCCTTTAAAATCAGTATCCGTAGCATGTTCTGCTGGCAGAAGGGTGGAACAGTGTCCTTGGAGTGTCTGGAAGGTTTCCCTGCCCACATCAGGGGTTGGAATTAGATGAACTTTAAGATCCCTTCCAGCCCAAACCAGTCTGGGATTCTCTGGCTACCACTGGTACATAGAGATGGAAAATAAAACACTTTATAACTGATGGAATGTAGGGAAATAGCTGGTTTGGGGTTTTTGGGGGAGCAAAATTGAAATAAATGTAGAGATTTCTGCATTGAAGTAAAAATAGCTTGTTAATTAACTTTTACATTGCATCTTTCCCAGCCAGGCCCAGGGGCTGCTGTGGTGTTCTCACTGAAGTTTGCAAGGACTTTTTTGAGCTCTGTTACTGAGGCTTTACTTTGGCCTTGCAGTGGCATCTCATCGACTCTTAGAGAGCAATTTCTGCAAAAAGGCACAGAAAATAATAGGCTGAAAGAGTGAGGCAAGGAAAGGAACAAAACCAGTAGTCTTTAGAAGAATGGGGGCAAGCAGGAATATTTGGAGATGAATTATTTGAATATAGATACAGAGAAAATGCTGAGAAATTTCAAGTTGCTGGTGGAATTTCACTTCAGATCTTCATATAAATTGTCATCATTTTTCCTTGATCTTGTGTCTTTGCATTCTAAAAATGCTGCCTCCAAGTGAGGGTAAAAACTCAAGAGCTTGATAACACAAGGACAGGGGACAGATGCAGCATCAATGTTCCACTTTTTTAATGTGTTTATTTATGTCGAACAGACCCAGCAGCTGGGAGAATAGAATTGAGGTGGGAGCAGGTTTGATCTTGAAATTTCATCTTAAAAATCTTCACGTTCCTAGAAGGTCTTATCCAAGGAGAGGAGAATGGCACAGTTGAGTTGGATTTTATCAGTCCTGGAGCATGAGAGCACTTTAATAGGATTGAGTAAATCCAAGAGTCCATAGGCTGAAATACTCATGTGTTAATTGCTCAAGAGTGTCAGTGAAATAAAACCTGGAGTAGTGTTTGGATTTCTGGAACCTCCAAAGCTAGAGAGAGGGCTGGATTTGCACTGTAAATTACTCACTGTAGCACCAGCACAGCCAAATATTTGCTTATGCTTGAATAATTCTTCAGGAAAGCATTTAAGCAGATATTTGACTTCAGCAAACAGAGTTAGTCACACTTGCAGCTGAATCAGAGCCAGAACCTGGTTTTAACTTGAAGGTGAAGCTTTCCTTCCCTGGCTTTTCTCCTGTGAGATGGGATCTGGGACTGGGAATGAGAGGGAGGTTGAGGGCAGATATGCACCCTTCCAGCATGTTCCAAGCTACCAGAAGTGATTTCTGAGCTCCTGAGCTGGAATTAGGGTTTGTTTTTGTGGTTAAGATGAGCTCTGGATGTGCCCCACCAGTGAGAGAGGCTCAGGGCCTGGGCATGGGAGGGAGGCTGTGAGCTGATCTTCACCTTCCAGGATGTCCCACACTGCCAGAGGTGATCCCTGAGCTCCTGAGCTGGAATACTGGAATTAAAGTTTATTTTTGTGGTGGATCCTCAGGTGAGGGTGTTTTCCAGCAGTGAGAGGGGCTCAGGGCCTGGGTGTGGGAGGAAGCTTGTGGGGTGAGATTCATTTTTCCAGCATGTCCTGAGCTACCAGAGGAGATCCCTGAGCTGGAATTAGGGTTTGATTTTTGTAGGTAAGCCTCAGGTGAGGGTGTCTTCCAGCAGATGTGCACCTCAGTGAGAGGGGCTCAGGACCTGCTAAGAACAAGTAACCCCTCTGAGATATTTCATGGAATTAATGGATATGAATTCCATACCAGGAGAGGTGACTTGAGTGTTGAACAACATTGTGAGGCTAAACAGTGTTTTTTTTTTGGTTTTGTCTGTTCTGTGGCTGAATAATCTTTTAGAAGTATTTTGCTCATGCTGGTACTTCAGTAGAATTGTTTGGGTGACACAAATCAAACATTTGGGACACAGAGTTTTTAATGAACTGTAGCTTTAACCATGGAATGCTGTCAGACTCTAAAGCAGGTTGCTCTCCTTTTTGGCTTCTGTAAGAGGCTTTTTCCTGCTGTTTTACTGGCATTTCTGATTTATTATGGTACCAGTTCTCCAGAATAAAGCATTTGCACTCCCTATTTTATGTCTACAGACTTGAAAAGAGTTCAGCTGATCAGTAATAACGATGAACCTTATAAAAAAACAGTCCACTATAATTTTTTTGCTGTGTTAAAGCAATTCCGTTGCATCAACCTTTAAAAAATGAATACCTTTAAAGACTTATCACAATTGTAGGGCACAAAGAGCATCCCCACTAAGCAAAATGGGTCACTCCTGATGCCTGAAGGAGTTCAGGTTTGTGTAAATAATAGCACAGATATAAGTGGATATTTAATTCATTTTTAAATGCTGAGTTACTCATCCTGGCACAGCAGTTTCTCAGGAACTGTTGTTTTTGACAAATATATGCAATAGCAAATATTTGTTTACATGTCTGATGAGTTAATAATGCTCACTTAGTGGCTTCTGTTGAAGTTTGTCAGGGCTTCAAACCCACTGCAGGAGCAGAAAGTGCAAAATGTTTGCCTCCAATCTGTTTTCAGATTTGCTGCTTGTGGAGAACACTCAGAAGTTGCTGCTGGTGAAAGTTTGGGTGGTGTGGGCACTTCCATAGTCCACGTTTCCTGTAGAATTGGGTGTGGATGTGGCAATTCTGGTGTGAGGGAGCCAACAGCTCCGGCTTCTGGTAAACCTGGCCCAAAACTTAGATTTTCTTCCCCCCCCAATTGAGTTTTTTCAAGTAGTCAAGAAAGATGTGGAGCTGTTGGAGCAAGTCCAAAGGAAGTCATGGAACTGCTCCAAGTTCTGGAGCCAGGCTGGGAGAGCTGGGGGCGCTCACCTGGAGAGGAGAAGGCTCCAGGGAGAGCTCAGAGCCCCTGCCAGGGCCTAAAGGGGCTCCAGGAGAGCTGGAGGAGGGATTGGGGATGAGGGATGGAGTGCCAGGACACAGGGAATGGCTTCCCACTGCCACAGGGCAGGGATGGATGGGATATTGGGAAGGAATTGTTCCCTGGCAGGGTGGGCAGGCCCTGGCACAGGGTGCCCAGAGAATGATTTTTTTATTTTGACCAAGGCCATGTTCCCCACTGCTCCAACTTTTAATTAATGCAAAGTTTTAAATCCTGTAATAACACCAGATCTAAAAGTAAATCATTATTGGAAGCTACTCTGTCATATTATTGTTTCTCTAAATATGTTCAAAGTGCTTGGATGTCATAACTCATATTTAGATTGGTTTTGGTTTTAATTTGCCTTTATCATCTCTTAAATTTTAAAATAAGAATATTTCTTAGGAAAACACTGAATCTTGTAGATGTTTTGTGTGTTTTTACTTTACAGATCTTCCTTCTCTCTTCACTTCATGGTTGTTCCTTGCCCTGTATGGAATTCAACCTTATTTCATAGAGGTTGTCAACCTTTTGACACCTTGTGGTAAATTATGATTTGCTCTGAGCTGTTTCCAAGTTAGAAGAATCATTTCAACTTAATAATAGTCTCATTTTCGGTACTTCATACTCCTGGTTTTTGGGGGTTGTGTTTGTCTGTTTTTTTGGTTTATTTGTTTTTTTATGGGTTGTTTGGGTTTTTTTGTGGGGGGGTTCTGATACAAATTGAAGGGAAAAACCAGGATTTCTCTTGTTTTGTAGTCCAGTTGCATAGAGACCTCCTTATTCTGGGAGCAGCAGTGTTGCTATCCTTGTGGTTTAACTTGACATTTCATCAAAATCAAAAATAAATCTGTCAAGATTCCATCCTAAAAATCTCTCAGGAGCAGACTCCACTCAAGGGTGTCAGCTGAGCTCTGAATAACTTTCTAAAATAGAACATCGTGATTGGAGAGCTGGATTTATTTTGCTTTTCAAGGTTGTGAAATCAAATATCAGAGGCCTCAGATGTGAGTTTGTGCACTTCTTTTGAGGTCTGATAACACCTAAAATCTGTATTTGGATGGGATTTTCCTTAGACTGACCTGAAGACACCAAAAGTCTCCTGAACTTCGGTATTCTGGGATTTGAGGTGTGAAAGGTTGGAGGCAAATCCCACCAAATGGAATAAAACTGCTTCAAGTGAAAAAGCAGCTGAGCCCAGTTCCTTCAGGAGCTTTTGTTAACAGGGGAGGAAATAGTGGTGAAATTCTGAGAAGTTCCCATCCCCAAAATTCCCAGGAGGATTGATAATGACCATTAATTGGACTCTATTTGGCTAATGTGGAAACAGCCGTGATTTCCAAGTAGTCAGCAGGAATATATCATGGTAAAAGTCGTTTTGGTGTTTTTGTTTTTTGCGGTTTTTTGTTTGTTTGAGTTTTTGGGGGTTTTTTTGGGAGGTGCTGTTGCAAATTCCACAATGACTTTGGAATGGGCTGAGTGGAAGTCTGACTGACAGTAACCAAACGAGCATTTTGGGAAGGAGAAGGGAGAGAAAAGACCCTTTTGAGCAATTCTGGTCTCCTCTCACATGGGTTCCTTTGGGAAGAGTCTGGAATTCTCCTTTGAGCTGCCTCTAACTTGTTGTTTTGCCACAAATTCCCTTTTGAGCTGTTGGGGTTGGTCTCTCCTCCCTGAGATTGCTCCCTACAATTCTCTGAGAGAAGCTGACAGTGAGGAGAGGGGAGCCTGGGTCTCCTCTCCCAGGAAATAGTGAGAGGATGAAAGGAAGCGGCCTCAGGTTGTGCTGGGGAAGGTTTAGATCAGATACTGGGGAAAGGTTCTTCATGGAAAGGGTTGTAAAGCTCTGGGAAAGGGGCTGCCCTGGGGCAGGGGTGGAGTCTTCATCCTCGGAAATGTTCAAGGCACGTGTGGATGTGGCAGTTGAGGACGTGGGTCGGTGGTGACCATGGTCAGGTTGGACTTAATGACCTGAGTGGTCTTTTCCAACCTTAAGAATTCTGTGACTCCACAATTCCCTGCTGGAATTTGGACAGGAACACCTGTAGAAGGGCAGGGCAAGAGGAGGAGGAAGGAGGATGCTTTGCATGGCTTCAGTTCCTGCGTTCTGTAGCCTGGAGCTGCTCTGTCAAGACAAAAATGAAATGGGAATGAACACTCCCATGAGATCTTCATTTGGGGCTTCATTTATTTGATGGCCAATATTGAAGTTCGTCCTGGAATTGCTGCAGCAACCTCCTGCTCCTGGACAGGCTGGGAAGAGTCTGACCTGAGGAGATGTGGAGCTTGGAAAAGCCTCGCTCCATCCTTTACCCCTGGATGAGGAGTGGACCAGCGTGTGCAGTGTAGAATTTGAAATGATTTTGCTGCTGCCCTTTATTTCTCTAAAATGTTGGTATTAAAATCCAATAAAGTCACCTGCAATCCATGGCTTTTAGAAAGGGAAAAGGAACTGTGCTTGCTGTGAGGGAGCCTCATAAATCACGGGATAGAATCATTGAGTTTGGGAAAAAACCTCTGAGGTCCTGGAGATCCCACCCATGTGAGCTGTCCTGCAAGCAAATTAAATATATCTATTGTCAACCACCTAGGAACTTTAAATACTTAAGTATATATTTACCCAATATAAATATTGAGTAAATCAGCCAGTCAGTCTGGTTTATTGCATTTCCCTACTTGCTCTCCTTCTCCTGTGGAAAAAGCCCCACAGGTTTTCCTCGAAAACTCTTGGCACACAATTGTTTTTGCAAGTTTGTTTGATTTTTAATAAATGCAGCTATTTTTTTAATGCCATAATTTGGTTTATATTGCTGAAAATCTTTCTTCAGTCTGTGCTCATGTCACTGTATTTATCCCAAACTTTTTAAATCTGAAGGAATATTTTAAAATAATTCAGTTTTGGGCTGCAGAATTGTGCTAATTCTTTTTATGGGAACCATGAACCAGAGCTTTTTTTTTTTTAACTTTCTAATGTTTCACACTCCAGGTATGCTGTGGAGTTCAGCCAGACCTGTCTTGGGGATTTTGGTGGGGGATTTTTTGTTTGTTTGGGTGGGTTTTGTTTGTTTTGGGGAGGGAGGGAAGGGAGAGGGTTGTGGGTTTTGTTTTGGGTTTTTGTTTTTCTTGGGGCATTTCTTTGTTGTTCTTTTTTGTTTTTGTTTGTTTGCTTTTGGTTTTGTTTGTTGCCTTTTGTTTGTTTTGTGGAGTTTTGTGATTTTGTTTGTTTTTCTTTGATTTGTTTATTCGTACTTTGTTGGCTGTGGAGGGTTTTTTGGTGTGGTGGTGGTGTTTGTCCTCATTTTCCTGGACGCAACCCAACAACCTGTGTCCTTAAAGAAAGTCATTCTCAGGGATCATTCTCATTTTTCTTAGGCAATGCCTTGGAATCCTGGTTCCCTCTGGCCTTTTGCAGTGAACCCCCATTTCAGTCAGTGCAATTTCTCTGCTTCAGTTGCTTCTCCAAAGTGCTCAAAAGCAGGAAGGATAACATAAATACTTTATTGCAGGGAAATTATGGAAATCAGACCTGATTTAAGCCAGAAACTTGCATTTTCTTGACTTGGAGGGCTGTGCACGCACAGTTATCGAGTTAATGAGTACACACATCTTGATTAATGCTAATGGGATTCTCCTTCCTTATTTCTTATATTTTTGTGACCGAAGCAATGCCGGGCTCTTAGAGACTGCATATCCCCTGTGTAGTTACCTGTGTAAGAGTTTGTAGTGGCTCAGCTTTGTGCAGGTTGAGTAATAAATGTGCCAAATCCCTCTTTTCCAGCTCTGCCTTGAGTGAAGTTTGACGGAAAATGGTCCAGCAGCTTTGTCTCTGGAAATGGTTCACAGTGGGGACGGCACTCGCTGCTGTCCTGGCATGGGCTCTGGCCCAGAATGATGAAGGTAAGGGTTTGGCGGAGCGGGTGGAGCTGGGGGAGGGCTGGGCTGCCTCTGGAATTTCATTGCAATGGTTTTTTTCCACTCCAGAATTATTTCTTGAAGAAGTAGTTTGGTAGGAAAAGAGGTAACAAAGAATAGTCTGGGTGTGTTTTGTGTTTCATGGCTTCAGCACCTACTGATGATTGCATTTGCTGAAGCTGTTGATTTACCAGGCAAGATAAAATCTTCAGTTATGGTTATTCAGTGTTGGACTCGAGCATCAAAATTGGTTTTGTCTTACTTGTTGTGCAGGCTTTACCAGTAAATTTTACTTTGTTTGTAAATCAGCAGCTGTGGTTGGAACAGGAGTTTGACAGAACTGTTAATGACCAGAAACTTGGTGGGGGAAAAAAAAAAAAAAACCCCATTGAGGGTTTTATAGAGACACAATACTTCAGGAACTCTGAAACATGGTACTGGTAGCTTGTGTTCCTCCTCAGAGCAGCTTGGTTGAATTTAATTAGAAGACACCAGAAATGTGTCCTGCCAGTGATCTCTGGTAATTAAAAATTACAGCCCTGGATAACTGATTGGGGTTTATTCTTTTGAACAGTTTAACAGCATTGAAGGGCAAAGCCTGACAGAGTTGTTCCTGAATACTCCTGGGAATAATGAGTGGGAAAAGTGAAAACTGAGTGTGGTTTCAGAATGTCTGTAATGAAGTTGCTCATTATCCATGGCACTCCATGTGGGTAGAGCTGTAATTGTTCAAATTTATGACTTTGGCATCTGGATTTTGGTTTAAAAACCTCTATTTTGTCAGGAAGTAAAGTACTTTTGCTTTCATCAGATGTCTTCAGTCCTGCTGGAATTATGCTTTGTTTTTTGCTATCAAGCCAAAAGTCTCTGTTTCTTGCTCTCCTAATTGCTCTCCAAATGTCCTTTTATTCCCTTCCATCCCCCAGCCCAACCTCACGTTATATTTAATGTCCATAATGTACAAGAAAGCTAATTTAATTTTCTCCATTTTTGCACCCTGTCATAATCACTGTCACTCCTGACACTGAAGTGGACGAGCTGCTTGTATTTCACATATCTGCTCTGTGCTGGGGTACAAATTAACTGGATTTTAATCATTTATTGCAGTGGAGGAGTGGGGCCATGAGGCTGGTCAAGGTTGACCTTGGTGGTGGTGGTTTGAGGAGGGAAATACTGATTTGGGTGGAGGAGAGGGAGGGATGGCCTCTGGCATGTCCAGCAGCAGGGGAGGGCATGGGAGAGCAGTGGGAATCATTGTGGGGGAGCAAAGCAGGGTCATGGGACTGTGCAGAGCCCTCAGGAGAGGCTGAATTAAAAAAAAACCAAACACTTTTCAGTGAAATTTTTATTTGTGCTCACACTAGCAGCATCCCATCTCTCCAAAAAGGCATCTTTTGAGGAGAATAAAATGGAGATGTTTGGTTGAGGAGCCATTTCTCTAGTTAGGCTGAAGTGATGGTGAGGTGAAGAAAACGCGGATGGCCCAGACAGGATAGGAACAATTTGATCTCCTGAAGGGAGAAAAGGGATCTCTCAGGTTTCCATTTCTGTCCCTTTGTACTCATAAAATCCCAATCTCTGCATCCTTATCCCAAAATTGCTCAGAATCCTTTTTCTTCCAGGTGATTTAGAGGAAGGGAAGGGCCACCACTCTTTAATGGCAGTGTCCTGTGACTGAGTAAACACAGCAACTCCCTTACTTCAGAGGGTTCCAAACATAATTTTTGGGTGGATATTTTTTAGCTTCGCTCTTGCCAATTTATTTATCACAGAACCCACACTTGATTTTTATCCTTGGTAATGTTCTCTTACAAGGCCTGAACAGGGCAGCTTTGTTGTAATGAGTATAAATTTGCTACCTGTAGCCAAAATTCTTGCTGCTTTTTCAGGGGGACAGTTCAGAAATGCTGTTTCTTGAGGAACATGCAGCACCCTGATAGAAACTGAACTGATTTCCTCCCCCATGCTGTGTTCAGGAGAGGGTAAATGTAGCTAAGAGCACTTTGGATACATTTCACATTGGTGTAATAGGGAAAAAATGAGCTGGAAATGGATTTAAGCCAAGGTGGGGGACTGATGACTCAGCAAATGGCACCCAGCTAATGAGGCAATGCTTACAGGAATAATTACTTGGAAATATGTTTCTTACAGCTGAATAGAAAACTCTGCTCAGGGCCGGGCCTGGAGGAGTTCTGATGTGCAGGAACAGAATTTGCAACCTGAAATATAACATAGAAAAGATGTGTTTTTCTGGCAGTCACCATTTCCAACCAGTATGGTTGTCTTAACAGCAGAATAGTAAATACAAATAAACAAATAAAAAATCAGCTCTGGCAGAAGTTACGGGCTGGTTCTTTGCACCCAGCATGCCAATTCTCCATTTTCCTGGCGGAAGCTGTGGGTATTGAGTCAGTTTCTTGCCCCTCTTGCTGTGTTTTGCTTCATTAGCTCACAATTTCTCTTTTTCACAAGTTTTACTTGACCTCCCGTGGCACTAAATCCTCCCTAGCCACAGCAATTAATGATGTCCCAAAGTAACTTCATCCAGGAGTCCTTGGTCAGGCTGCTTTATTCCTAGAATTAAGCAGGAAGTTTCCCCAGGATCCCGTGTGCTCCTGATGAAATTCAGCTGCTTCCCATCTACTGTAGTCCCTTTGTATTCAAACCCACCCCCCTAATTAATAAAAAGCCCAGTACTTTCTGTTACAGAGCCATGCTGCCAGTCCTGATTGACTGTTGATGAGCCCATTCAGTGTTTCATTTCTATTCTTTCATCCTGTAATCTTTTTGTTCCATCCTTTGGTGCACCATAATAAATGTTAGGCTTGAGCGTGGATGGGGAATATTGTGAGGATTTCTGGTTTGGTTTTCTGAAAAAAAGAGATCTGGTTTTACAATTCCTGCTGTTGTCTCTCTTCCAAACAGGAGAAGTGCTGCAAAGGTTTGATTTCCCACCCCTCCCCGCCCCCCCCAATCTTTTAGCTTAAGTAAAAGTAGAAATATCACCTGTAGCTGTGCACTATGTGAAATTAGGTCAGCTGAAATCTCTTTTATTTTTCCAGTGCTGCTCTATTGAATTCAGAGGTAAACTCTGAGGCTAAAGGAATCAGGGAGGATGAAGGTGGAAACATAGGATCAAATTTCTCCTTTTTTTTTTTTCTCTCTAATCCAATGTTTGTGGCTCAAAGAAAAAAAATTAGCAGTAATTTCTGGCCAGCAAAGAAGGCTGCTGAATTCAAAACTCTTTGCATTTTTATGCCAGACCAAACCAATACAGCAGCAATTATTTACCAATTTACATACTTAATTGCCCAGCATTGAGTCCATACCTGTCATGAAAATAAAAATGTGAGCTGGGAGGGCACTAATAATTTATTCTTTATTCTTAAAAGATGAATAGAAGACAGAAATCATTCTGATCCATTTTAAAAACCCAAAGCAAATGTGAAGATCCACCCACAACATTTGCAATGGATCTGTTCTTGGGGATTTCAGAAGTAGTGTAATGGAGTGTGAGTTGTAGGGATCTGTTTCACCCCAAAGGGTTTTTGAAGATTTTTGAGGGGCTGCTTTTAACCTGAAGTTGTTTTGCACATTTTTATAAGTGAGTGAAAAGAACACTTGAAGGTCCTTATATTTCTCCTGAAGATTTATAGCTGTAAAAGAATGGTGACAGAAATCCTGAATTCATAGGCTCAGAGATGAGCCCATCTTGGTCCTTTTGCTATCTTGTAAATTTGGGTTGTGTTTGAGGGGGTTCCCCAGGGGCAGGAGGGGGAGGGCTGGGCTTCATGTCACCTGTCTCCCTCATTCCCCTGACCCAGGGACCTGTCGCACCACCCTGTCACACACCAGAAATGTCAATACTCAAGTCCCACCTGTGTTTGCTGTGGAGCCAGTGGAGCCACAGCATCATTTTAGCTGGGAAAGGCCTTCAAGGGCAGTGAGCCCAACCATAAGGCTGGGCATAAGGATTTCTAGAAGCCTCCACTCCAGAAATCTCCTGGAGCTGTCCTGTGAGATCATCCCTCATGACTCACTTGAGGAATAATACTTGTTTATCCCAGAGGAGATGGAAACAGGATGCTGGACGTATTTCTCTTGGCATGTATGGCTAAGAAGGAATGCTCTCTTGATTATTTAATGTTGTTTTTTTCAACTCTATTTGGACTTAACCACTGTAGTTCTTCCAAACTTCTGGTTTCAGAATAATTTCCTTCCTTTTCCTTCCTTTCTGCTTGACTGTGGAACAAGAGATGAGCCATGGACACCTGCACTGTGGAATATGGAGCTCACTGCTGGCTCAGTGGTTTTGTTTCATTCTGAAACAAAATTTCACAAAATGAAACTGAAGCTAATCACAAGATTTGCTCATCCAAATATGGATTTCATTTCCTAAGTGTTCAGCAGATGGATATTTTTTATCAGAATGTAATAAAAAAAAACATTTAAATGGTCTTTGCCACTACTCTTAGTGGGAGTGACTTTTTAAGGAAGTTTGTTTTTGTTTGGTTTTTTTTTCTGTGAAAAACACAACTGTTCACTTGTGCCACCAGGACTGTTCAGCCACAAACCCCTTCACCTGTTTTTCAAGGACCCCTCTATGTTCTGCTACAAAAATTGAATCACTGAGGAGTCTTACAGATCACCATAGGAGGCTGTTTTAGAAAGAAAATAGTTTCAAATCTTGACCTATTAATGTTGGGCAGGAAATTAACTGGAGAAAATGCATGTTTGACTACCTGGAGCTCATTGATCATTCCCTGAGCCCTGCGCTGTACAGATCCATGGGGAGGAGAGGAATGCCACCAAGTTCTTGCCTGAGGGAAAGTGTCTGTTCTTGGTAACAGGAGTCATTTGTGTGTTTTATGGGAACTTACTGCATTTGGTTGGGACCTTTGCCATTGATCCTACAGGGAAAAGAGCTCTTCTTGATGTTGTTGAGTTGTAGTGGAGCCATTAAGTTCCTCTGAAGGGTTTAGTTCTTCAAAGCGTGTTTGAGTGCCACCAGCAGCACTTTGAGGTGACGGAAGAGCAATTTAATTTCCCTGTGGTGAGAGGTGAGTTGTTCATGAAATAGGGGCACTGAAAAGAGGTTCATCTCAGTTAATGTACGGATTTTAGCCCTGCTGGAAGGGACAGAGTATCCTGGGATCTCCCTGTGGCTGTGCTGGCAGGGAGGAGGCAGGAATCTGCTTCTGGAGAAGGAGGAAATCCCAGATCCCAACAGCCTTGAAAGCACCGGAGTGCGGTATCTGGCTAGGAATGAGCCTCTTCTAGGCACTGGACTCCCAAGTTTTTTTTCTGCTACCAAGGTGAGGAAAGGCTGAGGGAGCTGGGGCTGCTCAGCCTGGAGAGGAGCCCAGCTGAGAGGGGCCCTCAGGCCTGGCTGTCCCTGGCTGCAGGGAGGGGCAGAGCAGGGCCCAGGCTCTGCTGCGGGGCCCAGCAATGGCACCAGAGCCACGGGCAGGGACTGAGCCCAGCAGTTCCCCCTGCACAGGAGGCACAGCTTCTGCCCTGGGCAGTGCCAGCCCTGAGCACATTGTGCACAGAGCCTCTGGGGTCTCCTCCCTGGGGCTGCTGCAGAGCTGTGTGCACACAATGCTGTGCCCTGGGCTCTGGCATGGCCCTGCTGGAGCAGGGAGGTGGCACCAGGTGCCCACTGAGCTCCCTTCAGCCTCAGCCAGCCCGGGATCCTGTGATTCTCCTGCCCATGTGTTGGACTGTCTAGATTGTAGGGTATCAAACTTTGATTCCTTTAGAATTTAACTGTCGTGAGCCATCCCTTGGTGGGAGCAGGCTGTGAGAACTGAGCTGGTTATTTTTCTCCAAGGGTGAATTTCCTAAAGGCACTCTTCATGACTGGAAAGGGAATTCCTGATGGAGGAAAAGCAGAAACTCCCCTACAAGTGCCCTGGAACACCTTGTGTCCCCTTCAGAAGAGTTGCTCACACTTTGGGACTTGCACCTCTAACTCTAGTGATAAATTTTAGGGCTGAACTCCTAAAAATCATCAACCTGTGTCTGTGCACTCATATGTTGGTTAATAGCCATAGAGTCTGTATGTGAGCAGAGCCACTGCTGCTCTTCAGTTACGAACTTTCTGGTTTATCCTGCAGCCATGAAGACATTTTGTATCTGTTCTAAGCAGCATGGAGACTTGGAAGGCCACAACCTGTCCTTTCTGCTTTTCTCTTCAGCAGAAACACATTTGCAGCTTAGTGGGGCCACTACTAGATTTTAGTCCTAAGGCAGCTCATATAAATGGACTCTATTTCTTTACTAGGAAGCCCTAAAATGTAAATATTTGAACTTTGGAAGAAATCAGGCTTTGAAATTCTATTTGAAGGGCAATAATATAACTAGTTTGATTTTCACAGAACTGAGACACTACAGCTGCCAGGATTTAAAAGCTGCCTGAGTGTCAGATCTTTCATCTCATACTCCACCAGTAATTTACGTTGCCTGCTCAATTTTCGTTTTTATTGGCAATATTGTATTTGAAGCAACAGTTTGGAAGCACAGAATTCCTGTGTCTTGGTGACATCGAAGGTCAGGAATCCTTTCTTTTCTCTATCCTTTCTTTAGTCGTGTTACTTTCCAAACTCCCCTCTCATTTCTCTTCGTCTCATTCTACCACTAAGAATTATTTTCTGAATCTTTTTATGTGACTGTCACATGTGGACAGATAAACTGTGATAGAAACTGCCTCCCTCTTACTGTGGTTTCATCTGGTTTTTTTTTGTTTTGTTTTGTTTTTGTGAGAAGTAGCTGTTTAAAACAAGGCGCGGGAACTTCAGTTTGATCAAAACTTCGTTTTGTAGAATTTGATTTTCACATAACAAGAACAGACTCAGGGCTGTATCCCTCAGGGTGCAGGGTTTGTGTGTTCTGAATCACTTCAAGTGCCCAGAAATTTTCTTGTTGATGGTGATTGTCGACTCTTTTCTTCAGAAGGCTTTAAACAGGGCTCTGGGTTTTCCAGAGCCACTGGAAATTCGGAGCTTCTACAGGGGCTGAGTTCTTGCCCCGGCCAGCAGGATCTATGTCCATTGCTGGGCCCTCCCGGCCAGAGAGCCCTGGAGGGGCTGGCTCATGTCCAGGGCAGGGAACGGAGCTGGGCAAGGGGCTGGAGCCCCAGGAGAGGCTGAGGGAGCTGGCAAAGGGGCTCAGCCTGGAGAAAAGGAGGCTCAGGGGGGCCCTTCTGGCTCTGCACAACTCCCTGACAGGAGGGGACAGCCAGGGGGGGTCGGGCTCTGCTGCCAGGGAACAGGGACAGGAGAAGGGGAAACGGCCTCAAGCTGGGCCAGGGGAGGCTCAGCTTGGACATGAGGAGGAATTTCTGCATGGAAAGGGTGCTCAGGCCTTGGCAGGGGCTGCCCAGGGAGGTTTGGAGTGCCCATGCCTGGAGGTGTCCCAGGAAGGGCTGGAGGTGGCACTCAGTGCTCTGGGCTGGGGACAAGGTGGGCATCGGGCACAGCTTGGGCTCCATGGGCTGGGAGGGCTTTGCCAGCCTCAGGGATCCTGGGATTCTGAGGTTGGTGTATGAAGTTTCAACAGGAAGGCTGATTGTAGACATCTGCAATGTCTGTGGTGATCTCACAGAGAACTTAGTCTGAGGTGTCCAAGGAACGGCTGGAAGTGGCACTCAGAGCTCTGGGCTGGGGACAAGGTGAGCATCAGAGTTGGGCTCAGTGATCCTGGAGGCCTTTTCCAGCCTCAGGGATCCCATGATGTCTCTGCTGTGTGCAGTGGGAGCTGCCTCCTGTGTCTGGGCCATGATCATGAGGGCTGAGCTCTCCCAGCTCAGTTTAATGCGTTCATTTTGCAGTGATCATTTTCACATTAGGGCATTGTTACTGCTCAGCTGTTGTCTGTCATTAAATACAGGCAGGGTTGTTTCTGACTGAAGCTCATGGGAACTGTGAGATTTTACATGGAATGCCCATGGTAAGGAAATATCTGGGCATTTGAACCAAAAACTCCTCAAAAAACCCCAAACCAAACTCTCTCACACCTTTTCCACAAACATTACTGTAATTTTTGAGTGCCCAGGTGTGAGCACTCCCAGCCAAACACTTTCTCTCTCATCCCTCCTGGAGAATCTTTGTTGAAAGACAATAATTTTCCTTTTGGTTTTCTTTTCTTTTCCTTCTCTTTTTTTTACATGGTGGAAGGAAAACTTTTGGGTTAGGCTGGAAAAATAGTAAGGGAAAAAAACCTTCTGTGCTTTGCAGTATTTATTAGACAGTGTTTTGAGGCATGGCGAGTTCTAAATTGGCAGGGAGATGAACAGCTGATGTATGTAGGCAGAAATCAAATGTTTAAATAATACCAAATTATCTTGCTGCACACTGTTAAACACAACTGCAGTGGGGAGGGCCAAGGAGGTGGGGGAAGAAGCAAGGAGACAAACTGTGTTACTCAACTGGATTTGGGAGAAATGGGATTTCTCTGCAATTGAAGGCTCAGTTCTAGTCTGAATTATCCTGGAAAGCTGATTTGCACAGGAAGGGTATTGTATTGTGAGTTTGTGTGTGCTTTCAATATTGTTTCAGTTCCCTTCTGTGAATTTAATGGTGCTCCATGATCAATTGTCTTTTCAGGAACATCTTAATGGGGTTTAAGGTCAAGGAATTGCAAACTCTTGGTCGTCTTTAAATGTTCAGAGCAGGAGACCATAGAATCCCAGAATTATTTAGGCTGGAGAGGACCTCTAAACCTGGGACTGATGCCCATTTTGTCCCCCGCCCAGGGCACTGAGTGCCACATCTGTCCTTCCTTGGACACCTCCAGGGATGGGAACTCCAAACCTCCCTGGGCAGCCCCTGCCATGTCAGACAGTTTTTGGTTCTGTACCAGAATATCTTAGTTGTAGTCTCTGATTTATAAGCTGCTGCTGATTTTGCCAACAAGATTGATGCAACATGAAATATTTGATTTATTTGTCCCTTTTAACAGGATATGGAAAGGGACAGGTGTTAATGATTTGCCCTGCTGGGCAAGTCTGCCATGGGATAATTTCACACCTTATTTCTAAGCAGAGCTGTTTGAAGGCAATTGTTTGGTCCTAGATGGGAGCACAAAAGATTAAATAACCTGGGGCTCCCTCATGTAAACATTAAATTTGATCCCCCAGCTAGTCTTAACTTGAACCAAGGTTTCTGGTGTTGCCTGGTGTTGCTTTTCTCTATGACCAGTTGGCCAGTGCAGCTCATTTGTGTTTCTGGAGAAGTGGCCAAGCTTTTGATTCAATTCCAAGTAGCACAGCATAAAAATTGATTATTGCAAAATCACTGGAAATTTTGAAAAATACTTCAAGAAAAAAAAAATCAAAGAAAAGAGTGGAGTGGTTTTTTTTATTCCGCATAATGGTGCTGGATGAAAGCTTCCGGTGTTTAAATTCTATTTTCCCATCTTACATAGCAACAATGGATTTTAATATTGGTTAATTTTACTACTGTTAAGAGATTTTACTCTTCACAAAAATTTCTTGACTCCTCAGACTTTCTGTTCCATAAAATGGTTGGGATCCTGCCAAATAAAGCTCAATGTGCTTCTGTTTTGTTTAGAAAGTGAAGTTTCACAACCACAAGTCAAGAACTTCAGCGTTGCTCTTTCTTCTGTGGTTTTCTTTTAATCCTTCCGAATTTTCCTTTGCTATTTTTTATTGTGAAACTAACTGCACAAACCTGGGATGTGTTCTTTGGGACTTTGTGACAATCTGAAAGGTTTTGTGCTAAAAAGAAAACCAAAGAGGCATTTTGTGGAGAGGGACTTTTCCTGAGGATGTAGAGTGACAGGATGAGGGAGAATGGCTTTAAGCTGGAGGAGCGCAGGGATGGATGGGATATTGGGAAAGACTTGATCTCTGGGAGGGTGGCAGGCCCTGGCACAGGGTGCCCAGAGCAGCTGGGGCTGCCCCTGGATCCCTGGAGGTGTCCAAGGCCAGGTTGGAGCATTCTGGGACAGTGGAAGGTATTCCTGCACATGGCAGGGCCTAGAACTAAATAGCCTTTAAAAAGTCTCTTTTCACTCAAATTATTCTGTGATTATGTGCAGTTACTTTGCTGTCACACACAGAAACACAAAGGAAGCAGGTTCTTCAATGGTTTGCAGTGTTTTTTTTTTAAATTTATTTTTGGATTTTTTTTTATTGTTGTTGTATTCATAGAAAATATACAGAGAACTCCAAGTTAATGCTCCTAATCCATCTATCAAACAAAAGCCTCTTCTGCTCACTCTGTAGTGCTGTGCTCCACAGGATTTGCTCCTGCCCCATTTAATTGAGCTGGGATAGGTTTCCTACCAGGACAAAGGTACTTTGTGAGTGTCTCATAAGTGTCAGATCTTATAGAATATGGTGTTTCAGTGAAGAGGAAACTATAAACAAAATATCTATCAACAAAGCCAGCAAAATAACATCTCTGAGTGATTGATGGCTGCTGTGGAAATAAATTCAAGGCTGTGAAAATTTCCTAGTGTTACATATGTTGGAAAAGATAAGATATATGGGATGTTCAAATACAAATCATGTGCAAGTGCATTTTTTTTGTATTATTTACGAAAGAAACTCAAAAACCAAAACACAGCAAGAACCCCAAAACAAACCCAGTAAAGGGTGAAACTGTAACTCACAGTTTACAGCCACTTCCATGGGCAGGGACACCTTCCACTGTCCCAGGCTGCTCCAAGCCCCAGAGTCCAACCTTGCCCTGGGCACTTCGGGGATCCAGGGGCAGCCACAGCTGCTCTGGGCACCTTGTGCCAGGGCCTGCTCCCCCTGCCAGGGAACAATTCCTTCCCAATATCCCATCCATCCCTGCCCTCTGGCAGTGGGAAGCCATTCCCTGTGTCCTGTCCCTCCATCCCTTGTCCCCAGTCTCTCTGCAGCTCTCCCTGGAGCCCCTTTAGGCCCTGGCAGGGGCTCTGAGCTCTCCCTGGAGCCTTCTCCTCTCCAGGCTGAACAATCCCAGCTGTCCCAGCCTTTCCTCCCAGCAGAGCTGCTCCATCCCTCTGATCATCCTGGTGCCTCCCCTGGGCTCTCTGCAGCAGCTCCAGGTCCCTCCTGTGCTGGGCCCAGGGCTGGGGCAGCTCTGCAGGTGAGGTTTCAACTGGAGAACTCTTCCTGCTTCTCCATGTGCCATGTGGCTTGGAAACACAGAGCTTTTCTGCAGAAGTAATCTGTGTAATAATTTCTGGGTGAACAGTAAGAAATGGAATTATTTAAAAATAAATATTGTGTTACAGTTGAGAAGTAAATGAGGAACACTCTGGCCCTGGGCTCCCCATGACATCGAGGGTCCACTGAAAACAGATGTGGCCTTTGTTGCATTTGCTCTTTGCAATCACTCAAAGCTTTCACCAGTGGTGTCCGTCTCTCAAACCTGCTGTGCCCAGCCTGCAGGAAAGCAATATTATTTTTCATTTAGTGAGCTCGGGCACATGAGCAATTAAGAAGGTGTAATCAAATGGAGCTAATCAGCATGACATAGCCTCATGCCTCTGGAATGCTGCTCCAGTCAGCTGCTCCTCGCATCTCCAATTTGATCTGTTTAGGTAGGCAAATCAATGGGGAGCGTGGCACAGGCAGTGTTTTTCCTGCTCCAAGGGCCGAACACTTTGGTTTCCAAGGCTTAGTGTTTTTATTCTGCTCAGGAGATGATGATTAACAGGTGAGGAGAGGCTCTGCTTGTGCAAGAAACCTGAGGGTACCAGAGTCTTTTAAATATCATTGAACTGCTCAGTACCCAAACTGCTTCCACATAATCAATTACTGACCCCACCCTTGTCTGCTAATTAAAACAGTTCTGAACAAACTGCTGGGGAAAGGCAAGCTGTGAATGGCTTCAGATAAACAACAGCTTTGTTCTTTATCCAGAATTAAACCTGCCATGAACCAGAATCTTGCCCCCATCTAAATCCAGCACCTAATTGTAAACTTAAAGAACATGAACAATCACACATAGAAAATATAAAGAACTTCCAGAGCCGTGTTCAGTTGTTTTCTCACCAACCCTGTGGGTGGAACCTTTGTATAATTAAGTATTGGAGGTCTGCAAAGAAAACGCCTTATCTGCTTGTTCTTCCCGTGTAATCAATGGCTTGAGATTTATTGTGCAGCTGCCTAATACAAAATTAATCAAGCTCTCTGTTTCATCCAGCCTGAAGCTGGAGCAGAGGCTGAGAAGCTCTGTGTCAGGTGTGCTGCCTCTTTATCAGTGGCTGTGAGTGAGATAAAATCACAAAATGGGGCTTCAAAAACTGAAAGGAATTAGGAGGGAAGAGTTTTGGGCATTACTGAATGCTAAGAAGACTTTAAATCCTACAGCAATACCCATGCAATTGCTGTCTCATCTGCAGGATTATTTCCTTTGCTATCTCTGAGGGGAAAACCTTACAGGAAGGATTTGAAAGCTGCCCTGAATCCTTTTATTTCCAACTGTTAGAAGTGAAACAGAGTCCCGCTTTAAGCATCCCTTTGTCCTGCTGCTGGTGGCTTCTGTGTAGCCTCTGGGTCCAAATTACTAATGTATTTTTGTGAATATTAATTTATATAATTTGTAAGAAAAAAACCATTCTTTTTGCTGCCCATCCTTGCTGATGGAAAACTTCCTTGGATGTGCACCTGTATTGGGCTGACCTAGCAAGGGCAGCTCCTAATCCTGTCTTTTCCAGGCTGCTTGGAGAAGGGTTTTTGTGTCCTTAGGACTTTGGAAGGATCAATGATAGGCAGAGGCTAAGATTCTTTATCATTTCCCATAGGAGCCAAAACACTGAGCAGAGTTGTGTCCTTATAAGGACAGATGATCAGTCTTAATTTCTGCCAGCAAATATCCTCCTTTTTATTATTATTACTATTTAAAAAAAATTTGGTTGTCTTTGCAGCAAGGAGCTGCGGTGCACTTTATGCTAATTTACATGTGTAAATTAAAATAAAATTAATGTACATAGGTAAACAAACACAAAATGCAAGTTCAACTTCTTGCCAGCACCAGGAGAGGAATTTAGGGGGTCTTTTTCTGCCATTTCATAGAGTCATTGAGGTTAGAAAAGCCCTTGTAGACAAGGGAGTCCACCCTGTGCCCGATGCCCACCTTGTCCCCAGCCCAGAGCACTGAGTGCTACCTCCAGCTCTTCCTGGGACACCTCCAGGGATGGGAACTCTACTTCTGCCTTTTAGGGAGTGATATTTTTTTCCATGCCTTCAACTCTCGCAAGAGTGGAGCCAGACAGAGAGATTTTGATGGTAATCAGAATGTCCTGTAAGGTGTTTATTTTTGAAAGTGTTTTCTAAGGAGGTAAAAATGGAGCAGTAAATTTTTTCAGGCCTCGGAGTCAATATTGCAAGGGATATGAAATGTCTTTTCCAATGTCGGAGAAATCCAGCGAGTCTCTCCTTGCAATTTATCAGTTGGTTGATGATAAAGGTTTCAGACAGCAGATGAACCATGCTTACACTTCATTTTCACCACGTTATTAAAGAAAAAAATAAGCCACCAAAAAATCATCCTGGCTAAAGTTACTGGAAGGAGTCTTTTAGTGTTTAGAGGCTGGAGAGCCCACACAGCATCTGTGATAGGACACAGGGAATGGCTCGCACTGCCAGAGGGCAGGGATGGATGGGATATTGGGGAGGAATTGTTCCCTGGGGGGGGTGGGCAGGCCCTGGCACAGGGTGCCCAGAGCAGCTTGATGCTTGGGTAGGCTGATCTGGAAATAGAGGCTAGGTAGAATAAAAAGTATTTGGTGAAAGGATACAACTTAGGCAGTGTAGGAATCCTGCTGGGGTTATATTTAAATTAAATATATAAATGATTATAAAAAATGGATGCCCAGTCATGAGATCTCATACTTTTATACGTTTTGGCCCATTGTCATATTGGAGTTAATTGTCCAATTACAGCTTCAGGTTATAAAGCTCCATCCTCCTTGTTCCCTCTTTTCTTTCACAGTTTTTATATTTTTGGGTCAAAAATTTGTCCTTGGTTTCAAGCTAGAAAGGAGTTGTTTTGTTTATTTATTCTGTGAAGAGAGTTTATTAACTCTTTATATGAAGCCCAGAACTATATACTAAAAGAACATAGAATAAAAAAAATATAAAAGTTAAAACTTAAGGCATCGAGCTGTGGCTGCCCCTGGATCCCTGGAAGTGTCCAAAGCCAGGCTGGACTTTGGGGCTTGGAGCAGCCTGGGACAGTGGAAGGTGTCCCTGTCTTGGCACTGGATGGGCTCTAAGGTCCCTTCCAATTCAAACAAATCTGGGATTCCATAATCAGCCTCTCTGATTTTAACATCACCTTATGGGAATCCTCTCCAGAGGGATGCTTGGGACCACTTGAGCTGACAGGTGCTGAGTCCAACAGTCCTTTGTCCCATCCCATAATTCCTCCCTCACAGTTGCTTTACAGAGGAGATACCTGTAAACCTTTCATTCATTAAAATAAATCCTAAATTGGTCCAAAGACAATCAAAGGCAGTCACTATTTTGCAGTTTCCAGACAGTTTTGGATTAATAGGGCCCAAACTTTGCAAAGACAAGGTTAAGGAGATTGTGGCAGAGGTAAGAGAGGATGTCAGAGGTCTGTTCTTCCATCTCAGGATGTGGTTTGCTTATTAAATAGCAAATAATTAAAAAATTCTTAAGGAAAAAAAAAAGGTTTACGTTTGCCCTTCCTGCTTTTCATCGAAAGGTTTTCCTAAAGTAAAATTAGAAGAAAGTACCTGGATTGCATTTCTCCTTTCTCCTTTCTCATCCTGCTTTTTTTCGGGTTGGGTTGGGTTCTTTTGCAAATTGGGAGATAATTTGTGAATTTACCTGAAAACGTGAATGATAAACTGTGGGATGGGAAGCCAAAGCCCATCTCCTGTAACACATTGTGGACTGAGAACAATTTTAATTATAAAACTGAGATAACCTTGGTTTTTACTCAACAAATTAGATCTCCAAAGTGTGCAGCTCACCAGGAGAGCCACAAATAACTCTCTGCAGCTCTCCAGCACTGCAGTCCTCATTGCTTTCTTAATTAACTCAGGCTGTTTGAGCACAGGCTGGCTCTAGGATGGCCAGAAAGCAGCTCAGGCTTCAATTACTGAACCCATTGGACCATAATTCATTAACAGACACTTGCAAGGGTGACACTTCCTGTGAAGTCTCCTTGTTCCACGTTATTCATGGATAGGGGACATGCAAATGGCTGGGACTCAGGAGCTGCACAATGTCTTAGGTGCTTTCACCTTTTCTGAGGGGGAGAAAGAACCTTCTGTCTGGGATTTTGGAGCCTGTTTTCCTCTCACACCTCTGCACCCTGGGAGGACAGCACTTCCCATGCCCTTGGCTGAGTAACTTTTCTATCCCTGACTCTGTCAGCATCCTCTGTGCAAAATGAGGTAACTTTATGAAGCCACAGGAACTCCATTGTAAGTAGGAAGTTCATTCTGTGCCATTTCTTGGGTTCTGCCACTGTCTGTCTGCCTGGAAATGGGCTTAAAACCAACATTTTGGGCCTTTTGGGGCTTTTTTGATTGCCAGTTTTGGATACCTGAAATCTATAGGCCTTTCCAAAGCACAGTACCCTGTCTTACCTCATAACAGTGTTCAGTGGGAATTAAATCAAGGTTTAGTTAAGACACTGATGCCTGGGAAGGCTGACTGGGAAACAGAGACTAGGTAGAATAAAAGGATAAAAGGGATTTATTGAAAGGATCCAGCTTGGGCAGTGCAGGAACCCCGCTGGGGCTACACCCAAGTCAAACCCACAAATGGGCACAAAATGGATCCCCAGTCATGAGGCCTCACACTTTTATAGGTTTTGGTCCATCAGCAGATTGGAGTTAATTGTCCAATTACATCTTCAGGTTATGAAGCTCCATCCTCCTTTTTCCCCTCTCTTTCTTCACTGTTGTTTACACTCTTGGGCCTCAAATTTGTCCTTGGTGCCAAGCTAGAAAGGAATTGTTTTGTCTCCCTACTCTGTGAAGAGAGCTTCCCAACCCTTCATATGAAGCCCAGAACTACACACTAAACCAGCACAGAATCTGAAAAATAGAAAAGCTAAAACTTAAGGCATCAACCAAGGTCCAGCCTTTAAACTCTCAGGTGAGTCCTCAGTGGTGCAAGTGGTTGTTCCTGCAAGAACAGAATGGAGAATTCCCTGGTTTCAGGTGGATGATTCAGGGCAGTCCCATGACTGTAGGTTGTGTTCCTCCAGAACAGGGTTGCATTTTTGGGGGAAGATGGAGAAAA
The DNA here is from genome assembly GCA_013400175.1 of Phainopepla nitens. Lineage (NCBI taxonomy): Eukaryota > Metazoa > Chordata > Aves > Passeriformes > Bombycillidae > Phainopepla > Phainopepla nitens. The sequence goes on along the minus strand of VXBQ01004319.1, from coordinate 258,463 downwards.
TTGGTTGTTGTGATTAAGATGCACTTGTGGCAGTCTGTCTGGGTATTTTTAGCAATGTCTAAGGGAGAGTTTGAGGAGCTGAGGGAATTGAGTGTCTTTTAAGACAAGGGGATGTCTTGGGATGGCAAAGCCATGTCCTCACCTTCTGCCGCTGCTGCTTGAGGTCCTGATTGAATTACAGGAAGATGTTGATCAACACTGCCTTCATTAGAGATGTCAGGAGAGAGCTATTTATAGGCACAATATGTAAATCTCTCCAAATAGGTGGTTAATTCCCTGGAACACAAGCAATCCTAGGAGTGGCAGCTTAATTAGCGCCCATTTTCCTGAGTTACCTGCTGAAGACTGGCACCAAGGGGAAGGTTCTGGAATTATTGGAATATTTATAGCCTGGGAGGGGTGACTTCAGAGGAGCAAAAATGTTTATCCTACCAGACACTGACCACTTGATTAATTTTTTTTTTAACAACATGTGGATGTTGCTAATTTTTTAGGTTGAGGGAGGGGTTTAGAATCTTAAAACCCCAAAGCTGGAGGTTTCATGTCTGTGTAATTCTTTTCTACCCCAATTTATAAAGTGCTGCTTTTTAAAGGAAGCCACTGAAATCACAGCCTCAAAAATACATTCAGTGGTGTTCACATGGTATTGAAATATTCTAAAATTTGACATCTGTCTTTACAGAGAACCATATTCCGGTGTACACATCAAAATTCCATGGAGGTTTCTTCCCTAAAGTGATTTTAAAAATTACTTTTAATGCTTCTTTCTCTCAACTTCCATCAGTTCTGTGGGACACAAACTGAGGGGTTTTGTGTGCCTGTTGTAGACATATAAAAGTCTGGACTGAAATAGGAAAAATTCTTCAGGGCAAGATGAGAAACTTGATTATTAAATATGATTTTCAACCTCAATATTTAACCTAAGATGTAAAACTGACAAATTTACTGAATTATTGTTAATATTATTGTCTTGCCTCATGTTTCTGTTAATAAATACCAATTTATTAGAAATTCCAGCAATGTGAAACATTAGGAGTATCTCCAACTGCTTTTCCCAAGTTGCTTTTACTACTCCTACTACAGTCAAAACGTACTGTAAAAGTTGCTTATAGTACCGAGAATGAGTTGAAGTTCCAATATTAGAAATTTTTCATCCTCCTCCATGAGAGTTCTGTCTTAAATGCATTACAGGCATAATAGGGAAAATGCAATGCCAACAAATGTTGAAAAGATGAAATTTGAATGCTGGGGGCATAGGAATGGTTAAAAGCAGGTTTAATCAACTCCTGATTTTGCTTCTGAAGATATTGCAGCATCCCTCGACTCATCCAGTGCTTTTTAATGGTCTTAAAAATGACTTTTGGTAATGGTAATTTTAGCTGCTGCTTGGTATAGTATCATGTTTTTATGTGCTTTACAGTGTTTCCAGGCACAAGTATGATTTTAAAGACTCCTGTCAACTCCAGAACTGCTTGTAAAATGGGGAGTTATTTCAATCTAAAAGCACAATGTCTGAAAGAGGGATGGCTCTGCATTCTTCTCGAGCTGTAAAAATAAAACAGCAATGCACAGCACTGGCAGGGCAATTTGCACGTCCTAAACCCTTTAGAGATCTTGTATCTGTAAATAAAATAAAGAAAAAAAAAAAAGGTGGAAGAATGGCAGAATAAAGCCACAAAAAAAATTGGCTGCTCAGGCTGTGTGTCCTGAAATAGAACAGGAGCTTTTTATAATGGTCTTTATTTGCTTTTCGTCCTTTTGGCACTGATTGTCCCCCAGCCTCACTTTTTGCCCAGTTCAAACCAAACCCAACCCCAAAATCATCTCTACCTTGAGCCTTGGGGTGCCTGAGCTCCAGATTTTAGAGTAGGGCTTAACTCTGATCAAAGCACACAAACTCTGGAGGTTTAAGCAAGATCTCAGATGGGTCTGAATTGAGCTCAGGTTCGCTGGAGTGTCTTCCCAGACTCTCCAATTAGGGATTTCTCTCAGGAAGAGCTGCAAATAGCCTGTCAAAGCCCTTCTTATGCCATTTTCAATGCAGAGCCATGGCAGCACAAGCCAGCTAATGTAAAAGGTTATGCCAAGCTCCTCCGAAATTGCCCAGCTGTGGAGCTGAATGCCCACACAGGAAACAAGGCGGGGCATTTTCCCCTGCTCTGGGGTTGCTTAGTTACTCAGTTTAAATGTATGGCTCTATGTGGCTCTTTATGAGGACCCTCAGTCTGTAAATCGAGTTTTAGAGACTCTTTCATGGCTGTGTTTTTCCCCCCTGAGTGCTCCCTGCTGAATGGAAGTGGAGGTAGAGGACAAAGCACTGCTTCCTTCAGGAGCAGCTGGAGCATTTTGGAGAATCAAGTGCAGCTGGAAACAGAAATACCTGTTCAGGCAGAGAGAGATGTGAGGTGCTTTAACTCAGCCTGCAGGAATTTCACCCCTTGCCTCTGCAGTTTGGAGAAGCTGCTCTCGCTTTCCCAGGCATCACCAGCTCCCGGGAGCTTTGCTGGGGGTTTCAATCCATAAAAGACCTCAGGCTGAGGTTTTAGCATTGACGTGCTGGGGTTGTGAATGATGGAGATTTCCTGAATTGGGCTCTCTCAGCGGCTTGTCCCATCACCAGCCACCTCACAACTGCCCTTGTGGCACTCCTTGGGCTGGCAGTGTTTTAGTGAATCAGTACAGGTATTCTGGCCTTGTTCCACCCTGGAGCTTGTGTGTGCCACACACACAGACTCTTAATTCCCAGCCCATGGTCAGGCAGAAATCAAGTGTCTGTTTCCTCATTAATAACTTAATTCCTTATTTAAAATGGCCACAGTATTATCAATGACTCAGGCTTGAGGCTGGGACTTGGTGATTCTCACTTTGTATCTCCAAGACTTCTCTAAGTTTTTGATGGGCTTAACCATGTAGAGGAAGTGGGGAGAAAAGCCTTCAAATATTTTAAAATTGCAGAAAGTTTGTATTGGAAGGGACATTAAAGATCCAAAATTCCATCCCCTGCAATGTCAGGGACAACTTCCACTGTCCCAGGCTGCTCCAAGCCCCATCCAGCCTGGCCTTGGACACTTCAAGGAATCCAGGGGCAGCCCCAGCTGCTCTGAGCACCCTGTGCCCACACTCACAGGAAGCAATTCCTTCCCAATATCCCATCTGAGTTTCCCTTATGTCAGTCTGAACCCGTTCCCCCTTGTTCTGTCACTCCAGTTCTTGATGCAGGGTCACTCTCCAGCTTCCCTGTATCCCTTCAGACCCTGGAAGGAGCTGTGAGATCTCCACATAACCTTCCCTTCTCCAGGTTGAGCAGCCCCAGCTTTCTCAGCCTCTCTTCATCTCAGACTCTCCAAACCCTCTTTCACAAGCTTTTTTCTTCACCTTTCCACTCTGGAAAGGGTCATGGTTTGTGGGCAGCTGTACTAATTACAAAAGAGCAGAGGCAGTTTTACCCTTAATAAGGCCCAGCTGTGTCCAATAAGGGTGAGAGGTATAAAAGAGGGGGTTGCTATGCCACAGTCAGTTGGAGTCTTCTGCCTGTGCTGGGAGGAGGAAGGGTCAGAGGGCTAGAGAAGGTGAGCTGTGTGCAGGGGACACACAGGGTCAGGGGGCTGGGTGAGGGCCAGAGAAGGTGTTAACTGGTTGGGCAGAAAGAAGAAGCAGGCAGAAGGCTGCTTGGTGATGCCTGGGGAAGTTTAGTCCTGTGGTGTTGCTTGGGGAAATTTTAGTCCCCTAAGGAAAAAGGTGTCAGGAGGCTGTGTGATGCTGCATGTGGAAGGTTTAGCCCTCTGAAGAGCGCGGTGTCCCTCGGCTGTGACGTATGGTCGCAACTGCAACAATGGTTGAAGAAAAGAGTATCCATTAAATTAAAACTACCGAATGTTTAGAGTTGGCTTTGTTTAATTCTCTCTATAGCTAAATTAAAGTGCTTATGAACACAGAGGGAAAGAAACAAAACATAACAAATCCAGAGTTTTGCTTCCTTCTAGGTCCTAGAAAAGTCCCCTCTGCTTTTTTATGAACTCTGCTCCCACTCTGTGGAAAATTGGTAAGACTTGCTTGCTAGGTCAGGCTTTTTGTGGTACCAAAGAAGTTGTCATTGCCTTATTCCCACAGAGCTTTTCTCTGTGTTGCATATTGTGCTATCTAAGGTTTTTTCTTTCATATCAAAGAAAGTGGCTTTAGCAGCTCCTTGAAGAATTTTCCATTTTACCATTTGTCTTATTGACAGCATACAGCTGCTGAAGTGGATCAGAGCCCTGAACTCACCCTAAATTCTTGTTTGCTGCAGTGTTTGAGGATGATAAAGTGGTTTATTTGATACAGAGAGGGAATGGTTGGATGCTGCTTCTTCCTGCCCTGTGATGGGCTGGTACCATGTGAACAAGCCATGACTTGTTCAAATTAAGCTTGTTCCAAGATGTTGTGGATGCTCCACACTCTCATGGATTCAGGAAGAGTTAGGAAAAATTAACAGAAGGATAAATTCAAGAGTTAATATTTTGTTCTTTCCTGTCTTGGGTAGCAGACCTAGGAGGTAAAGGATTGATGCTGAGGAGCCTTCCACAGTTACTGGCAAGATTTAGAGTCTGATCCTTATTTCAGTTAAAATTTAAAAATAAGCTTTTTTTTTCTGCCGACAAATAAAATAATTTCCTGCAACAGTTAGTGGGTAGAACTATATTAAATGGAAAATCTTTTAAATTGGGCTGAGTATCTGCTAGGAACTGAGTCAGGGGTTTGAAATTGCCTGTTGCACTCGTTGTGACTGTTTAAATAAAAACAAATGGAACAATTTATCTAACTAAATAAAAGCAGACTTGAATATAAGATAAATAACAAAATAACTCAGAGTAATGATTGAGTGTTTCTGCAGCAGCTGGAAGAAGAGCCTATGATTAGCATATGGAAGTGGATTTTTTTTCCAGTTTTATTTCAGGAGTGCTCAGGAGGAGATGGCAGTTACTTCCCAGAATCGTGTCCCAGGAAAGTTCAGGCTGCTTGGTTGTTTGTTTTCCCCAGGAAGGTTCAGGATAACTGCTTGTTTTCCAGATGATTGTGCTGTTCTCCCTGAAGAGCTCCTCACTTATTTTTTGTGTCAAGGTAAAACTCCTTCTGTCTTTGGCGAGGTAGGACTGAGTGAGTGAACTTTTTTCCCAAAGCTCTGCTCTGTTAATGGGAATTCAAATCTCCTCATGAGTCTTGTGGGAGAATTTTTGTTCCTGAAGTCATTTAAATTTTTAGGGCTTTGTGGGCCAAGCTGTTTTTCCTTAATAAACTTTGAAACCATGTGATGCAAAGATCAGAACAGCCCTCCCCTGACGCTGCTCCCACATCATCCAAATGTTTTATTGAGCTGGAATTTAGAGATATAGGAAGCGTGAGCAGTTATTTGGGGTTTCTAAGTGATTGTGTTTGGTAGGGGGAGTATAAATGCAGTTCTGGGTGGCTGTGACTCCTCTGCTTCGATGGCTGCATTGTCAGTATGTGTGTGTTCAGCTGTCCCTGTGAGGGTGAGCATGGGACCTCTTGTGTGAGTGTGGGGCTTCTCACAGAAGTTTCTGAGGAGAGGTTTGCAAAAGCTGCTGCAGCCTCGTAACCTCCACGTGCAGTGAGTGGTGTAGGGTTCAGGTGTCTCCAGCTACTCCTTAACCTGTTGTTCATAGCAGAAGGTGTCCCTGCCCGTGGCAGGGGTTGCAACTGGAGCATCCCCAAAGGCTCCTTCCAACCCAAACCATCTTGTGAGTCTGAGAGTCCGTCCAGTGACTGGGAGCAAGACAACAGTGTGGAAAATGCTGTGAAAGCCCTTTTTGGAGAAGCAGGTCCCTTTGGAGGTGGCAGTCCTCTGGCATGGGGCTGTGAGGATGCAGATGGCCTTCGGGATGGTGGGAATGAAGAGAAGAGCTCAGGAGGAGAAAGGGAGCTGCTGCAAACTGCAAACCCCCATGGCTGTAGGGCAGAGGTGCTCGGAGGGGACCTTTGGCTGTCAGGGAAACCTCAGCTCATGTGAAAACAGAGTCACAGTGTGGTCTGGGTTGGAAGGGACCCCCAAGACCTTCCAGTTTTCCTCCCTGCCATGGGCAGAGCCACCTCCCACTGGTGAGTCTCTCCGCTCAGGTGTCTGCAGAGCTCTTGGCATTGCCTGTTGGTTCTGCGCACTGGGAGTTGATTAGCTGATTCATTAACCTTTGTTTTAAATTTTGTAGATGATTCTCTGTGCTTTTAGCTGTAAAACAGCAAGAAGTCCTCCAAGGAACAGAAATTCTGGATGGGAAGGGGTTTTGAAGGTGAAAGGAAGATGATCCAATAGGTCTCTGCTGGGAAAATACCTGATTATCCAAGTTGCTGTGTTTGTCTGGGCTCAGGCTGTTTGACCTTGCTGAGCATCTCACCTAGGACAGTGATTGAGGGTTTCCTCTGAGCCATCTCATTAAAAATAATTAGAAATTAAAATAATGAAAATTAGCCAGCAGAAACCAAATAGAGCTGAGCCTTGACACTGTTACATGGAGAGTTTGCTAAAGAGGTTCTCACTTTGCTCCCAAGGAGAGAGGCCCTTTATTTATCCCCTTTGCTTGATTAAAGAAGGGTAAAGCAGAAGCACTGTTAGGAAAAACAGTGAAGTTAACAACAGGAACAGAAATTATTTGCTGCAAGGTCTTAAGGAAGCCTTCAGAGCTTGTTGTTTTATTTAGTAAGTTCTATTTGCCTTCGCTGTAAGGAGTTTGGGGCAGGGACACTGCTGCCTCAGGATTCCATTTACCACCATTGCTGCTTAAATATAAAATGCACAATGAAAACTGTAGGGAGGGAAGCTCATTTATAGAATGGTTTTCCTTTTTAAAGTGTGTTTGATTTATCCTGACTTGAGTTCGAATACCAGTACATTATGCCCAGGCATTTCAAGGACAACTTGTTTTTTGTTGAGAAAGTTGGAACCGAGGCATATTCTGGTAATACATTCTGGTAATAAACTGCAATGTAAAATTGGAAGAGGTAAAATAATGGCTAAAAGAGTTCTGCCAAGGCCCACACACTGACATGGGCACCTTGTTCTTTGCGTTTAAAGTCTCGTGGAAATATTTCCTTCCTAAGTCACCTTTGGGGTTGCAGTTACTCTGTGCTTGTTTACGTTGAATAAAGCAATTCTAGTGCTGAGTGCTGAAATAATTTCTGTTGAGGATCATTTAAACAAAATACTAGAGAGAAAAAAATGGAGAGAACTGGAATGAGTCCTGAGGAGGTCATGGAGATGTTCTGAAGGCTGGAGCCCCTCTGCTCTGGAGCCAGGCTGGGAGAGCTGAGGGTGCTCACCTGGAGAGGAGAAGGCTCCAGGGTGAGCTCAGAGCCCCTGCCAGGGCCTGAAGGGGCTCCATGAGAGCTGGAGAGGGACTGGGGACGAGGGACGGAGGGACAGGACACAGGGAATAGCTTCCCACTGAGAAAGGGGAGATTGGAATGGAGCTGTTCCCTGGGAGGGTGGGCAGGCCCTGGCACAGGGTGCCCAGAGCAGCTGTGGCTGTACCTGGATCCCTGGCAGTGCCCAAGGCCAAGCAACTTTGGGGCTTGGAGCAGCCTGGGACAGTGGAAGGTGTCCCCCAGCATGGCAAGGGGGGGGCACTGGATAAGATTTAAGGTTGCTTCCAGGCCAGACATTCTGGGATTCTCCTAAAAGCAGAGCCCCTTTCATGTAACATCACTGGGACAGTTTCCCAAGGGACACTGCTCATCGGTGTTGCTCTTTAGCCTAAGTAACTTATTTTTTCTTTCTTGCTTATTTAGCCAAGTGTATTTCCAGAGCGCTTCCGTTTTCCTTGTTTAAATAAATTCTACCTTCTGTCATCTTTATAAGACAGACTGCCCATCCTCCTGATGATAGGAATAGCTTTTCTCTGCACTTGGCTCAGTCCAAAGATGTTTTCTTGTCCCTGGGAATTGCTGCTGTCTCTGGCTGGCGCCTGGTTGTACAACACAGTGCTTGAGCTTATGGTTTATTGCACCCATGTTGCTGCTTATTGATTATATTTTGTGAGGGGGAAGAAATGGTACCACCCATATGTTTACAATGTGCCACTTGTCTTAAAGGTTTTTAATTAAAATTCTTATCTCTGAATTGGAAATTTGTGTCAGACTGCAGTTTTGGATTTATCTGTTCAGTGCGTGGTGATGGATGTGGAGCTGAGGCTGTGGCTTTCTTAGGTTTATTCCTGCAGGAGGGAAGGATGAGGTGAAAATGTCTGAAAAGGGAGATGTGGGTGGTGCTGGCATGGTGAAATAATGTGAAATAGTCTGCAAACTCCTATCTATGCAATTGAACTTTCTTTTCTTCACAAATCTCTTATTGGTGCCATGGGGTATCCAGAAGTCTCCTACTCCCTTCCTGCTTGGGGTTTTTTTTTTTTTTTCCCCCCTCCTGTAGTTCTGGCTCTTGCTCTAATCTCTTCACTGAAATTTAACTCATGATGAGTTTTCTTGCTTCACCTGCTCACACTTGCAATAAATCCTCTGCAAACTGCTGAATTTCACTGGCCAGCCCTGCCTTCTCTCTGAGATTCCCAAGATCCACTTTGGGATGCTGGACATTCCTTTTAAATGCTCTGTACAATGTTTTGTTCATCATTCTGGAAATTCAGGTGTGTTTGATGGAAAATCAACTTTGGGAAAAGTTGTTAATATGAACGTGTGATTTGGCTTGTAATTTTGATTTTTTTTTTATTAAATATAAACTAGAAATTGGCTGAAACTTTCACTGATACACTCAGAAGGGAGAAAATAGCATGGAAACAGAGAAGGTGGGGGAAAAGCTTGTGGAGTTTTTTTTTAAAATCATGATTATTGTTTTAGTGAGATATATGCAGTTTTTGAACTTAAAAATTGTCCCTGCTTTGGATTTTTTTTTGATATTTAGATTAGTTTTTACTTTTATCTTTCTAGTCACTGTTGTATGGAGTATAGCAGGGATATTCCTGAAAGCCAAGTTTCAGTAAAAGTTTCTATTGTTGAGCTTCTTTGCTGTAATTAAGAGTTTGTTGAAGGGTCCTTCAGTTCCCCAAGTCCTGAACGTCTAGAAAATGATAACGTACATCTGTAGAAAAAAGTTAGAATTGGTCCTGTTATGACCCTGGAATGTTTATTGTATCCAGTGAAAAAAATGAGAGCAGGGGAAAAAAATAAAAGGCCATATTTCATAGAGATAATGCAAACATTTCTTATCTTCCCAGACAATGTGCTTGTAGGAAACTACAGTGGTATTAAAGATGTGGTTTTCCAGGTGATTTATTTGCTCTGTTAATGCCTGCAAAACAAAAACCTTTAAAATAAAATAATAGTTAATTTAGTTCTTAAAAACCAGAGAAAAAATTTTCAATTGTTATATATCCAAGTAGACCATATAAGAAGGAAAGGAATTGGGGGGGGAGAGTTTATGCATTAAGAATTTTGTTTAGACAGCCTAAGGCACTTTGAAATGGTGAAGGTGGGCACGGAGGTATTTGGCCACAGGTTGGGCTTGGTGATCTTGGAGGTCTTTTCCAACCTGACTGATTCTGTGACAGCAAACCCAGTGTGGTGCTGGATCTCTCCAGGCAGGGATGTGAAGAGGGCGAGTAAAGGGCGCTCACAGCAGCTCCCTGAATTTCTCAATATCTGTATATGGGGGAAGGGATCCTGCCCCTGTGGGCAGCCCTGGAGGCACCTCTGCAGGGCTGTGTTCAGCTCTGGCTCCTCAGCACAGCAGGGCCAGGGAGCTCCTGGAGCGGGGCCGGCGGAGGCTGCGCAGCTGACAAAGGGCCTGGAGCATCTGGGTGCCCAGGAAAGGCTGAGGGAGCTGGGGCTGCTCAGCCTGGAGAGGAGCCCAGCTGAGAGGGGCCCTCAGGCCTGGCTGTCCCTGGCTGCAGGGAGGGGCAGAGCAGGGCCCAGGCTCTGCTGCGGGGCCCAGCAATGGCACCAGAGCCACGGGCAGGGACTGAGCCCAGCAGTTCCCCCTGCACAGGAGGCACAGCTTCTGCCCTGGGCAGTGCCAGCCCTGAGCACATTGTGCACAGAGCCTCTGGGGTCTCCTCCCTGGGGCTGCTGCAGAGCTGTGTGCACACAATGCTGTGCCCTGCTGGAATTCCATCACGTCCATATGGATGGACAGGCTCAGGGAAGGCTGGGCTCGCAGTCCTTACCCGTGGTGCTGAGATGTTTGGCCTTGCAGCTGAACTCCTCAGGGGAACACAGAACTGCTGCTGGAGGAAAACCCAGTGTTGTATAGGTGTCCTTAAGAGGTTTCACCTAAAGGGAGATCTGAGCAAATGCTTCAGTATTCTCACCTCCCTTTGTAGGCCTTGTCTGTGCTGGGGTAATTAGAGGCTGTAACAAGCTGCCATTTGTGTCCCTTGAAGTCAAAAAATGTACCATTTTTACTGTAACATGGGAAATAGAATTTACCTCAGCTTGCTCTTCAGTTTAATTTACAGTGATTTTTCTGTTGGGATTTGTGTGTAAAAAAAATACACCCCAAAAACTCGAAACAAACCAGTAATACCTCAGTATTTCTTTCCTATTTTGAGTCCCGAACTTGATTAGAAGGTGCCATTATACACAAATGGGGTTTGGTTGAGCTGTGCATCACAGGAGCGTCTTGAAGTCTATAAAATGATGGGCAATCTCAGATAGTCCTTTGTGGTGAATTGGGAAGGGGAATGGTTGTCTCTTTTCTCAGTCTGTGAGGCTCTTGGAAAACTAAAAGCTCTTCCTAATGAACTTTTATTTTCATGTGCTTTAAAGGGGGTAGTGGTTTTCTGCTGTTTAATGTAGAAAACCTGGTTGGCCCTAAAACAGTCATCAGATGTGGTGATCATGCTTTTATGTATTTTAAGGCTACACTTGTGTTTGCTAGCTCTGCATGTACTGCTTGATATCTTTGAACCTCTCTTTTGAGTAAACCAACAAACTCTTACTTATTTTCTTTTGTTATTCTGCTCTGCTTCCATTGATGACTCTAAACTTTTGACTCCAGACTGGCAATATGAGGGTAAGATGGCAAAATATGACTTCCTGAACATTGCTCGTCTGCTTTTCATTTGTGTTCTCCGTAGAGTTATATAAAATTCCATTCTCTAAGTAGATCCTTTTTGTTGCAATTAAATTCAAATTATGTTTGTTTGTGTTGTGAAGCTTTAATTATGATTTATACATTTTAACCATTCCTTTGTTATTTCTTTGGGTTAAATTACCATCATATTCCCTGTGTCCTGACAGACGCTGAGATTCCTGATGGGATCTCTAGAGCAAGACACAAACAGATTCATTAGTGGAGCCATCCAACTGGATCATAGTGCAATGTGACAACAATCCTTCCTTGGGAGGGTGGGCAGGCCCTGGCACAGGGTGCCCAGAGCAGCTGTGGCTGCCCCTGGATCCCTGGACGTGTCCAAGGCCAGGCTGGACAGGACTTGGAGCCACCTGGGATAGTGGAAGGTGTCCCTGTCCCTGCCATGGGCAGGGAATGAGATGGGCTTTGCAGTCTCTTCTAACCCAAACCATTCCATGATTCTGTGATTTGAGGGGTGTGTGCTCATGACATACAAAGGAAGAGGAAAACCCATAGAATATTTTTGGTGTTCAGGTGTTTTAAATATGGATCATACCTGAGATCTTTTGTCACCACATCCTCCCTTGCTTTACAGAGGTTCCCCAAGTAAGGGATAAGCAAACAGCTCTGATTTTGGACCTTTTTGAGTGTAACTTTACTGTCAGTTGTAACTCATACCTGCATCACATTTAAGGGAACACTTGCCCTCAGCATGCCAAATACGCTGACATAAAAAAAAACCCAACAACAAACCCCCCGAGATCCTACTTTTGGAATGAGAAGTAACTCTTTTTTTCATCTTTATAGATTGCAAGTTGGCCAGAACAGGTCCTCCAGCCACAATAGTTCCCATTGATGAGGAGAGTCGCAACGGTGAGTGCCCCACAGTTATTTATAACACAAGTTATTTCTAGTCAGTCCCTAAGGCTCTTGTGGCAAAGTGACCTTCTTAATTTTTCTGAAGTCAGTGGGATGGTACCAGAGAAAAAAGTTCTGGTCAGTGTTTGGTTTTGTTTGAATAAAGCTGTAAGCTTACTCTGCAGCATGAAAGGAGTGTAAACAATGTGGTCCGGGATTCCCACGTGGCTTTTGGAAGGTTACTTGTTGGTTCCCTCTAAGTTTAAGAACGTGAGTTTATGAACACCTCTGAAATGGGAGAACTTGGTTGTAGAGAAAGTAATTTCAAAAGAAAATTAACGTCCTCCTTTTTCAGTATTTTAACTATTCTGACAAATCATACAGTTCTCAGATGGTTGATCTGTGGTCTGAGCATTGCATTTATGCAGAGTACTGTGATGGGATGCAGTGCTTTAACCAGTTACAATCAGCTATTATTCCTGAGAGCAAGTTACTACTCTTTCTTGCTTTTTATTCTGTGTGATTAGGTTTGGGGGTTTCTTTAGCATTGCAAGCTGGGCCTGTTTTTGTGCTCTTTATGGTTCTAGTTTATCAGATATGGGTGCTTGAGACAGTGAATCAAGTCAGGTCATGCTGGTGGAACCTCTCTGTTGTTATTCTGGGAGGAATTCCTTGTTGGAGCTGCTCCAAGTCAGATGGATAAATACATTTATGGGTAAAACTCTTCAATAAACCAATTTTTAATCCACCTGTGTGTTGAAAAGCTCTGGTACTGGGGTGACTGTTAAATCCAGGCTCTTTCCCCTCCTCCTGGGGTGGTTTTCCCTGCAGTCAGGAGTGTCCAAAGGAAGCCTACGAAGATGGATGTGCTGTTTGAATTGCATGTGTTGGTTGTTGGCAAGCTGCTGTTGTATCCTGATGTGTTCCAGCTGTGGCCTGCTCAGTTTTGGTGGAATGACCCCCTCAGCTGAAACAGTTTGACTGCCAGAGCTCGTCTCTCATAGCCTTTCATCCTTCCTTCTCATCAGAAATAAATGTGTACTAACAGCAAGGGGTTATAAATAAATGCAAACCAACTTTGCCATCAAAAAAATGGGTGAAAACCTTTAGAAAGAGAGGTTGAAGTTGTGGACTCCCCATCCCTGCAGGTATCCAAGGCCAGACTCGACAGGGCTGGGAGAAGCCTGGTCCAGTGGGAGGTGTCCTTGCTCAGAGCAAAAGAGTTGGAATGAGATGAGCTTTGAGGCCCCTTCTCAACTCAGCCTGTGATATAAAACTTAATAAGGAATGCAGGGTGTTCTACATTTCTAGTGACCAAACTTTATATTGGGATTTCCAAGAGATGCAGAAATAAAAATCTACCCAATTTTGTTCTAGCCTGTACAAATATGTCTCTAACTCACCTAAAGTGTGAAATCTCATCCTTATTGTAGTTCTTGCATGCCATTGTGACTTCTGAGGGTCTGCTGTTGGGGTTGGACTGGCTTTTCTAAGGTTTTGGGATGAAGATCTCAAAACAATGACTGGGACATTTCCTTCCATCAGTGCATGTGGTCACTGTGTTCTGGCAATAAACAGAAAATCCTGTTCCTTAGAAACAGATATTGAGTTCCATTGTGCTGTGGCACATTGAGCTCAATCATTCCTAACTCAAATTCATTCCTAACTTACAGGAAGTCAGAGGCCAGCAAATCTCATAGAATAAAAACATTTTCCCAAATAACTTTTGCTTGGTTTCATAGTCAGGCACTCAGGTACTGTGCCTGACTTTTAAAGATCATCTTGAGATCAGCAGAGATGTTAAGATTTGACAGTTTCCTACCATGGGATGAATATCTCTTTATATCAAGTAATTTAGGTACAACAGTAACTGACATTATAATTGTGCTCGGGTGAGCAATCCTGGAAGGAGTGAACTTGACCTTTCTTAAGGAAAAAATGAATTATTTTATGTTTTTCCCTGTGTTGAATTGGATGAACTATTTCAGATCATATTAAGAGCAAAACTGAATTTTTCTGGATGACTTTTATAGGCAGAGAGTTATTTTTGCCCATTGATTGAGTTTTATTTAATTACTGGATTTGAGATTTGGTTTTAACTAGTTTTAAAGACTGAATGAGCCTTATTCCTAGGTCAGACTTTCTCATTACCAGTTTACCCCAAGGTTTTGGAGGCATCTATGTGGAGCCATCCATGCTTTTTCCCTTCAGATGAGCAGCCTGAAATTCTCAAGGGCTTTGAATCTTTGGGCAGGGTTTTGGATGGAAAGTATGCTCTTGGGAAAGGACTTCTACAAGGCAAGATTTAAAGATTAAATTAGCATTTGGAAGAGAAAGCAGAGGTTGAGGTAGAGGAAACAAGCAGACAAAAATGACTTCCTCTAATGTGAGGACAAATAGGAAATGGCATCTTGGTGCTCCATCCAGAACAAAAAAAAATTCCATGGTTAGGAATGCTTTGTGTTCTTTCCCATCCTAGAAAAATCACTCAGTGTTGGTGTGGTTTGATTTTATTTTGGTGAGTTTTCTTCTCCCTGCTTCCCTTACGATGGTGTGAGTGCTATAATGAATAATGGGAGCAAATCCCAAAATCTCCTGCTCTCTTCCCTCCATGTTCCTTGGGGATATCTGAGACAGGGAAGTTCAGCTTTCCTGGCTGGAGGTGGGTCAGGTGTTATTTTTCTACCTTTTCATCTTCCTGCTCTCTCAACAGCCCCCTTTGTCAGCCTGACTTCCTGGGGACACAGAGGATGTGTGATCCTGCTACAGATCCCCTTCCAAAACCCCCTGTGGAGAGGAACTCATGGGAACAAATAGGGCACAAAAATGCAGGAAACAAAGCTGTGGGGTTTTTTTCGCCCTAATTCTGTTGGACCAATTTGTTTTCAGTTTTATTCTATGTTATGCTGGAAGAATGGACCTGATTGCTGAGGCATACTGATGATTTCCATGCTGGTCCAAACTGATTTAACTTGGTTTTCAGGGACAGTGGACAGGGATTGAAGGAAATGTCCCCAGAGGCACAAAATTTGTGGCCACCCTCTGGAAGTGGGCTTAGGTGTGCTGGTAAGCACTGCCTCTCAGTATTCATTACTCAATTAAATGTTCAGTGACCACCAGGGCAGATGGGAATTAAGCTCATTAGCCCTAAAGAAGGAGGAGTCCTGCTACCCCAGGCATTTTGGCCAAGGGGAAAAGTTGTTCAGTGAAATCAGCTTGGAAGGCTGCTGTGGCTGAGCACAGGTGTATCAAGAAATGCATTCCTGAAGAGCTGTGGCTCAGTGTTCATATCCTACTTTTCCCTCCTATTTCAGGAAGAAGGATGAATTGATGACTGAAGGTGCTTCAGCCTTGGAGGGCTTTTCCAACCCAAATGATTCCATGATATTCTTGTAGTGCCTTCATAAGCATGTCACTCTTTAATTTTAAACAAAAATACTTTGCTTATTGCTTCCTATCATTCAAAAATAATTTCCTTTATGAAGGAAAGTCATCCTAGTTTTACCATTTCAAGGGATTCTGAAAACAGCATTTCCCAAGTTTATGTATAGGTGTGGAAAGACACCAAACTGTGATTTTTGTCTTGATTTTTCTTATTTTTCCCACAAAGGCACTTTGGAGGACTCATTGCATTTTGCTTTTACTTGGTGCACTATTTTTTGTAGTTTTTCTATTATGGAAGAAATTCAAATTATTAGTTTATATGTTGTTATCATTCCTGTGAAATGTTTCCAGGGGGAAATTGCTTCAGTTGATTTTTATACTGGTTCATGCCATTGTATTTATGCCTTTCTGCCCACGCATAGATTTTTCCCACACCTTTAGATAATCCGACAGCTCCATAAATTGTTTATGAATGCTTTTGACCATTCTTTTCATATTTATCTTCACCAACCTGGGATCTGTTTTTTCTGGCAGTGGAGATGTGGTGTGGTATGCAGATCTAAGTTAAGTTAATTTATTGCAGCCAATAAATAAACCTTGGAATCAAATCTTGCCACTTGTAGGCTGAGGGTCTAGGCCCAATCTGGCCATTGCAGCTCAGGGTGCAGTTGAGGTGGATGATGTGATTTTAGTCATGAGTCTCAGCATGTTTTGCTGAATCTCTGGGTGTTGATGCTGTTCTGTGGTCATTAATTCCAGGTCTAAGACATTAGATTAGCCAGCAGTACCAATCTGAGCTGGATCAGGCCCAAGGCCGTAATAACATCTGCTCAAATTAGGCCTCGCTCTATGCAGTTTATTCTGCCTTTGTGTTTTTATCTAGGAAGAGAAGGCATCCATTATATCCAATAGCTGCCACACTAGTAACTTCTGTCAGAAGCTGTTACCCTTGTGGAATGTTCTGGACAAATTCTAATGGGAGGACTGGATTTGTATTGATTCGTGTGCCCCACGTGGATGCTGCTGGGGGCTGGACACTGACAGTGGCATGTCACAGGGCTGGGCAAGTCTGCTCCAGCTGCTCATCCCTAGGCTC
Organism: Phainopepla nitens; assembly: GCA_013400175.1. Lineage (NCBI taxonomy): Eukaryota > Metazoa > Chordata > Aves > Passeriformes > Bombycillidae > Phainopepla > Phainopepla nitens. Next base: position 242,054 of record VXBQ01004319.1, on the reverse strand, counting down.
ACTGGGTGGCCTGGAGGTTTCCTATGGATGCTGCTCTAAAAGGAGAAGGTGCAGGGGGGTGCTGGGGGTGAGAGCTGGGACCCAGAACCCCCCCGTGCCCGGGGCTGAGCCCCAGCGTGGGCAGCAGGGGAGGGGGGGACTCTGCCCCTGTGCTCAGGTGAGACCCCACCTGCAGAACTGCCCCAGCCCTGGGGCCAGCACAGGAGGGACCTGGAGCTGCTGCAGAGAGCCCTGAGGGGAGGCCATGGAGCTGCTCCAGGGGCTGGAACCCCTCTGCTCTGGAGCCCGGCTGGGAGAGCTGGGGGTGCTCACCTGGAGAAGAGAAGGCTCCAGGGAGAGCTCAGAGCCCCTGCCAGAGCCTAAAGGGGCTCCAGGAGAGCTGGAGAGGGACTGGGGACAAGGGATGGAGGGACAGGACACAGGGAATGGCTCCCCACTGCCAGAGGGCAGGGATGGATGGGATATTGGGAAGGAATTGTTCCCTGGCAGGGTGGGCAGGCCCTGGCACAGGGTGCCCAGAGCAGCTGTGGCTGCCCCTGGATCCCTGGCAGTGCCCAAGGCCAGGCTGGCTGGAACTTGGAGCAGCCTGGGACAGTGGAAGGTGTCCTTGCCCATGGCAGGGGTGGCACTGATCCTCTTTCAGGTGCCTTCCAGCCCAGGTCCTGTGGTTCTGTGAGAAGTGCTGGCTCTGGTTTTGGGTTGTTCAAAGCATTCCTCTGCTGTTTAGGAGTGCTGTGCTGATTAGACTTAGAGAAAGGGCTTAAATTGGACCCCAGAAGTCCACTGGCAACCATGAACATTCCAGGAAAGTTTCTGCACCAATTCCTGCTGCCTCCTCCCTGGCTGGAGGTGAGTAACCTGTGACAGGGTGCAAGTGCCAGGGAATCAAAAGACACCCAACTGTAGCTGACTTGGTTTATTTTTCTAAATACTCTGGTCCGAGGACTGTCCACAGTTTCTTCCGTAACTTACTCAGTTAATAATTTACTTCAGTGAAATGAAATGTGGAATATTTTTATTTTTTATAGCTTCTAATTATGTTATTTTTCACGTCAGCAGTTGGCTCATAGGTGTTGCTTCTCAACTCTGCCTGCAGGTGTTTCAGTCAAAATGTGCACAAGGAAATATCACTTGTTTCCTGACAATTTGATTTAGTTTGTAAATTCATGAGATGGGAAAAGAGAACGAAATTTATGGAAATGATTTTTGTTTCATTCCAGCCTGTTTGTTCATATCTGTTCCGAAATGATGTGTTCTCCAGATTTGGGTATTAAGCATTTCGTTGGGAAGTAATCAATCAATTGGTGTCTAATGCTGTTTTTATGCCATGGATTTAAATTCTCATGTTTTTCATGTAGGACAAGTGTGTCAAGACTGAGCAAGCTGTAAAATGGATCAGTTTATTATTCTATTTATCAGCACATCAGCAATGGTTGAGACTTAAGCAAAACTGTTATTAAAGATCTCTGCAATTCTCCTCTTTCAGCTATTTTTTAAACTTTTGTCTTTAAAAAAAATAAAATCAAAGTTTCAAAAAGCAGGAGATAATTTGGGGTGGAAGTAGTAGAGAAAAGTTGTCCTTGTAGAAACTGATTATTTCTTAAGGGTAGAAGATAGGGATACAGTTGGAAATATTCAATTATTTTTGTGCTGTCAGCTGTCTGGACAAATATGCTAACCTGGTGTTGGTGCGCTTGGGAGAGGTGCAACAGAGGTCTTTGAATTACCATGAGAGAGAAGTGATGTTTCAGTGGCAAAAATTAGGAATTTAACTCCATTTTGAGGTAGGCGTGATTGCTGTGGGTCACGATTCTGCTCTGTAATGCCGAGGCCTTTTCAAAATGTCTTTGAGATTTCCTTTTTTATTGGAAGTACTCCTCAGAGTGACTGGATTTTTTCTGAGCAGCTCATCTATGACAGTTTGAGTAGTCAGAATAAATTATTCCAAGCACAGTACGTGATCCATTCATACTCCCAGCGTGTCTATTTACCTTTGCCAATAAAGAGCTGTGTATTTCCCACAGTTATTTCTTCCATCTATTTTTGCAACATCCAATGTTGTTTCAGTAGCAATGCTTTTTGATTGTCTTCTTCACAGTCCCAGTAAAGCTGTGCAAGAATAAGAGCATTTGATACATTTTAAGGCTTTGTAAAATAATTTCTGCTCCAGGAAGTGGGAGGTGATGGCTGGGATCAGTGTCCAGAACTGCAGTGTGCTTTTTAAGTGTTTTGGTACTGCTTTAATTTTGGGATGTAAAACAGAGCCCCAGGCAGGGTTGGTAAGTCTGGAGGAGGCTGCTCCAGCTAGCTCCCTGGGTCTGTTGTCCCATGGCAGTGGCTCCCACAGAGCTGTCCCAGTCCTGAGAGCTCAGGTTTCCTCTCGTGCCACCAGAAAAGGTGTAACACTGATGTCAGAGAAAATGGATCTTCTGCTTCCTGAGGTGTGGTCTTTTATGTGAATTCTTTGTCATATGATGGAGTTCCTACCCTGCAGCTCAGAATCCATTTGTCCTTCTTCCCTCAGCTCTGGTGAGCTCTCTAGGCAAGTGTTTCCTTTCCAAAATTCCCAGCTCTACTGGTTCTTGGGTTCTGAAGCTGCTCAGTTTGGAATCAGCTTTTTGGACCTGCTGAGGCTCTGCTGAGCCAACTCAGCTCTCCAAATTCACCTTTGTTCAGCTGAGTCCTATGTAGGAATCCCAGACTGGTTTGGGTTTGAAGGGACCTTAAAGCTCATCCAGTGCCACGCCTGCCATGGGCAGGGACACCTTCCACTGTCCCAGGTGGCTCCAAGCCCCAAAGTCCAGCCTGGCCTTGGACACTTGCAGGGATCCAGGGGCAGCCACAGCTGCTCTGGGCACCCTGTGCCAGGGCCTGCCCACCCTGCCAGGGAACAATTCCTTCCCAATATCCCATCTGAATGGTTGGAGCCATGTCAGTTCTTTTCCAAGTCCAGTTAACACCAGGAGATGTTCAGCAGTGTGACTGGCCCCCCGAACTGTTCTTCTGCCTCTTCTGTGTCAAAAGAATTCCCCACCTTACCTTGTTGGGAAATGAAGTGTTTGATTAGAATGGACAAAACTACACTAAAAGTGAGAGCTCCTGGTGCCAAAGGTCTGTGGAAGTGCTGGAAGAGGGAAGGTTGCACACAACCCTGTCCCATTGCAGTACCCAGGGAGCAGGATGCCAAGGGTGGTATCGAGGCACAGGGCAGGCCCCTCCCTGCTTCCCTCTGGAGCACAGCAGGGATACCAAGAATCAATAGAAGATCCAGAAAGTGAGAAGCTGAGTCACTGTGGCACCTGCACAAGGGAGAAGTTTGTCCTCGTGTCCAGGTGGAACTTCCTGGGCAGCAGTTCTTGCCCGTTCCTCTGGTGCCATGGTTGGGCCCCTGGAGCAGAGCCTGCTCCATGCCCAGACAGGCTGTGGGGTCTCCCCCCTGGGGCTGCTGCAGAGCTGTGTGCACACAATGCTGTGCCCTGGGCTCTGGCATGGCCCTGCTGGAGCAGGGAGGTGGCACCAGGTGCCCACTGAGCTCCCTTCAGCCTCAGCCATCCTGGGATTCTGTGTCTCTTTGGGAGGTGCCTGAGAATCTTGGGAAGTCTGTCCCCCTGGACAAAATCCCCATTACTTCTCAGAGATGCTTTCTGTAAGCCAGGCATGCTTTTGAAAAATTAATTCCTTCCAAGGGAATCTCACCTAAATTTCCATTTAAAGTGATGATATAACCCCAGTCCCTTTTCACACCTGGGTGAGCAGGTATGGCTTTGCATTTCCCGTTCTTCAGCTTGTGTCTGGATATGGCACTGGGAGCACGGATCTCTGCACCAGGTGAGTAATGAGCTGTCCTCAGTGTTTTCATAAGCCTTCAAACCCTTCCCCCAAAAATGGAGAGGGGAAGGGAAAAACATGGGGAAAAAAATGGCTTTATAACGGTTATGTCCCAGCTTCCTTTAATTGCACTAATTTCAATTTGGTCTTAAAATGGTGGATAACTGCTTAGTAATTCATGGATAATATGTTTCTCCTTCATATTCCTTGTGTTTCTAAGCAGATTGCTCCAAAACAGAGTTTTTATCTTTATTCCAACTTTGAATCACTAATAAGACTCACACTAAAGTTATTGCTTGTTGTGAACAGCAGAGCACTTGGAACAGTAAAATAATTCAATAAATGATGGATTTCCAAGCCCTGCTTGGCTCAATCATAAATTACATTTGTTAGTTTATTTTGTTACACAGTCTCATGTGAAAGCTCCTTGTATCCTTTTAGATTTTCAAAGTCATGCTAATCAAGCCAAATGTTCTGCTCTGTGGCTCTGAGAGATTTTTCCTCCTTTACTCAACCATCATTTTTCATCATTACTCTACTATTCCACATTTTTTACCCTATTGACACAATTGTTTAGCAACATAGGACCTGATTAAAATAAATCATTAAATCTGGACTTTCTGGATTATCTCTAAGTTAGACCATTACCCCAGTCCTAGGGATCATTTTCTCCTTCTGATAAGCCCGTTTTTTTCTGGAGATATTTTGGGGAGTTGTGGTCTGGAGGGGCAAGAATCTCAGGGGGTTTAACCAGGCCAGGGCTGGTGCTACACTGGGATCAGGGCAATCCCTGGGATCAGTCCAGGCTGGGGAGGAGCAGCTGGAGCAGCCCTGGAGAAGGAGCTGGGGGTGCTGGAGGTGAGAGCTGGGACCCAGAACCCCCCCTGCCCTGGGCTGAGCCCCAGCGTGGGCAGCAGGGGAGGGGGGACTCTGCCCCTGTGCCCTGTGCTCAGGTGAGACCCCACCTGCAGAGCTGCCCCAGCCCTGGGGCCAGCACAGGAGGGACCTGGAGCTGCTGCAGAGAGCCCAGGGGAGGTTGTGGAGCTGCCCCTCTGCTCTGGAGCCAGGCTGGGAGAGCTGGGGGTGCTCACCTGGAGAAGGCAAGGCTCCAGGGAGAGCTCAGAGCCCCTAAAGGGTCTAAAGGGGCTCCAGGAGAGCTGGAGAGGGACTGGGGACAAGGAATGGAGGGACAGGACGCAGGGAATGGCTTCAGACTGACAAGAGAGGAGATTTAGATGGGATATTGGGAAGAGATTGTTCCCTGGGAGGATGGGCAGGCCCTGGAATGGAATTCCCAGAGCAGCTGTGGCTGCCCCTGGATCCCTGAAGTGCCCAAGGCCAGGCTGGACTTTGGGGCTTGGAGCAGCCTGGGACAGTGGGAGGGTGTCCCTGGGACTGGAACTACATCATCTTTGAGTTCCTTTCCAACCCAAACCATTCTATGCTCTATGAATATTTTACCAAATTTTTGCCCAAATGTATATTAGTTCTTTTCAGAAGAGTAATTATATGTTGCTCCTACCAGGCATAAAATTTTATTTCTCAGGATGGTTTATGAGCCCAGTGAAAAACCTGGCACATGTTGCTTCTGAAATGCACTGCTGAGCATTCGTGTTGGGCCTATTATTTTGTCACTTTCACAACAGGGTGAAGTTTAAAAGAGCAATTCTGTGACAAATTATCTTCCATGCAAGAAATTAATAGTTTTTAGAAAGGGCATCTCTGATGAAAGCAACAGCAGGGAGAACCACCTCACTTTTCAAGTGTGTCTGTGTGTTTTGATAGTTTTTTGTTTCTTCTCCTTTTCTTTTTTTTCTTCAGTTTTTTTTTTTTTTTTTTGATTACTGATCCTGTTTCCCCTTACATGCAGCCCCACACCCTCTTTTTGATGCATCCAAGTCTTTCCAACAGTTCCTCCCGGTATACAGAGGGCTGGGGGAGAGGATGCAGTGCATCTCAGTGCCTGAGATGAGGTCCATGGGCTGTTTCTTCCCCCTCTCTGGGGTTTCTGGTGGATAATCCTCAAGTCTGATGAGGAGAAGACAGCTCACAGGCACTTTTCTGCCTCTCCACATCTCCCTGACATGAGGGGAGTAAACAGGGACAGGACAAGGGGAAACAGTCTCAAGCTGTGCCGGGGTTGAGGTTGGATATTGGGAAAATTCCTCCCTGAAAGAGTTGTCCAGCCCTGGCACAGCTGCCAGGGCAGGGGCAAATCCACCCATCCCTGGAGGAGTGTCACAGCCGTGAGGATGTGGCACCTGGGTTAGCACTAGCCTTGGCAGTGCTGAGTTAACAGTTGAGCTCAGAGGTCTCTTCTTCCAGCGTTAATGATCTGTGATTTTCACCTGGTTGCTCCCTCTGTTAATGCCTTTGTCTCGTTCTTTTTACAAACAAAAATCTTACTGAGTCCCTTTGGGGATTCTTTTGGGAATGATGGTTCCTCACTGCAATTAACTGTTGAATGTCCTAATTTCTAAGTTTTGTGAGTTGTTCTTCCTATCTGTCAAAGGTCACTTTTTGTTTCTTTCCTTTTCCAGAATTACTTCTGCTTGCCCCACAGATCAGAGACCCCTGGGAAATTCCCTTCTGGCTGTGTGTGGGGGGTCTCCTGGGGGACTTTGTAGCTGGAAGTGTCCAAGGCCGGGTTGGATGGGGCTTGGAGCAGCCTGGGATAGTGGAAGGTGCCCGTGGCAGGAGGTGGAATAGGAGGGGGATCCTTTCCAACCCGAACCGCTCCATCATGTGCTTGCTGTATCAGAACAAGAGGCATATCCTTACTTCCAGATCCTTTAACAACTAATTTGAGACTAATTTTGAATTATCTATCTTTTAGGATTAGAATTGGATGAGGTTTTTTTGTAAACTTTATCTCATGAGATACTAAGAAGTTTCCTAGTGAAGGAAGGAACGAGGGTCACCAAATGGTTGATGATTATGGTGCAACTTTCTAAACACTCATGTTCTCCCCCTTGGGTTTTTGTGGGAAAGAAAAAGTTTACTTTTTTGTTTGACTTTCTGAATTGGGTAAGTCAAAGCCTATTTGTTGTTCCTTTTTTACTAAAGGAATTTTCTGGTTTTTTTTTTTCTTTTCCCCTTGACCTTTTTGGAATGTACATTAAGCCTGTTGTCCCACAGAGGCTGTTTCTCTGTGGGACCTCACCCCCAGCAGACTGTCAGCATCCATCCCTCTAAAGGGAGTGTCCTTGGAACCATTCCTTTGCTTCTCTTGTCCTTCCCTTCCCTTGGCCATGAAGGATTGCAGTTAATTTCTCCTACTTCTTTCCTGGAAAAGAAAAGTTCTGGTCAAAAAAATCTTGTGGTTTCCCCAACATTCAGCGGTGTTCCACTGGATTTTTCCAGCCTGAGAACACCAGGATCTGCATTTCCCTCTGAGCTGTGTGTGCAGCAGGACAGGGGAATTCTGTGCTGGGGATCCACAGGCTGGGCTCATCCTCCTGTGCTTGCTCCAGGCTTTTGGGAGGGATTTCCTGCTTCACCTCCACTTGCCATGAGGTGCTGAGGGACTGCCCTGGCTTATTAAAACCCTTTAAATTCCCATCGGTATCAAGTCGTAATGTTTTAACGTGTTAAATTTCTCGAGTGATCATATGGCGTTTGTTTCATGCTTTTGTTCAGTGTTAGTTCTCCTGCTGAAGCCCCTCCAGGCACTTAATTAATCTCAGCAGTAAGAAACCATTTCTCCTGAAGGTTTGTTGTCACCATGGGTGTTCATTCCTTCCACCTTTCCAACAGGGGGGCTCTGGTTGTTAAGGATCTCTGGCTGAGAGGAGCTGAAAGGGAAGGATATGCTGCTTTTCTTTGGTAGTGTAGCTGGAGGGTGGGCCTGAAGGATGATGCTGCCTATTAAAAAAAGGGGGGGAAAAGAAAAGACAAAAAAAAAAGGCAACTCAGTAACAGTGGAATGAAATATGTATTTCCATAAGAAGATTTCCTAGAATCATTAAGATGGGGGAATACCTCCTTGCTTAATCAGTGTTCTCACAGAGCTCTCAGATTATTGTCATGTTATTTTTCCCCGCCTTGAAATGTCATATGATACCAGTTCAAACAGCTTCCTGCTATTCCAGTTATTTTATTAACAGCTTCTCAGGCAAACCACAGGTTCTGATCTGTGAAACTCTGTAAAAGGCACTTGTAAAGCGCCTTTCTTTGCCCAGGCTCTGCCCCTGGAGCACAGGCTTTTTGTTCAGGTCCCTGGGGACCAGGACTGCTTGGATATTAAGTGTTAAAGATCTGGCAGTGCTATTTCTTGCCTGTTGTTAAGCTCTCTCATGCATTATTTATCAAACAGCAGGTGAAGACTTCAACCTTTTTATGATAATTGATAGTGGTTAGAATACAAGATTACAAACAGCTCCTAAGCACCAGTAAATGCCAGCATAGGAGGTGGACTGGCAGAATGTGTTTTTCGTCGTTAATTCAAAATATATGAACTTTGTTGGGCCTCACTGGGTCAGCGTGGAAGGGGAGAGGAGTAATAGGTGATAAAATTGTATATAAATAGCTTTGTGTGGGGTTCTGCTGATGCCTTAAGTTTTACCCTTCATATTTTCCAGACTCTGTACTGGAAAATATGAAATATGTACTCCGTTACATACATTAGTATGGAACTCGGAACTTCATATAGAGTGTTAGCAAGTTCTCCTCACAGTTTAGTCAAACAAAGCCATCCTTTTCCAGCCCAGGGACACCATTGCAGCTTCAGGCCCAAGAAATAGAAACAACAGTGAATTGAGGAGAGCAGTCTGGGAGGATGGGACTTCATCACCTGGAGCTGGAATTGGACAATTAATCCCATTGTGTAAATGGACCTGATGCCTTAAGTTTTAGCTTTTCGATTTTTCAGATTCTGTGCTGGTTTAGTGTGTAATTCTGGGTTTCATATTAAGGGTTGGGAAGCTCTCCTCCAAGAGCAGAGAGACAAAACAATTCCTTTCTAGCTTGGCACCAAGGACAAATTTGAGGCCCAAGAGTGTAAACAACAGTGGAGAAAGAGAGGGAACAAGGAGGATGGAGCTTCATAACCTGAAGCTATAATTGGACAATTAACTCCAATCTGCTGATGGACTAAAACCTATAAAAGTGTGAGGCCTCGTGACCGGGGATCCATTTTGTGCCCATTTGTGGGTTTGACTTGGGTGTAGCCCCGGTGGGGTTCCTGCACTGCCCAAGCTGTATCCTTTGAATAAATCCCTTTTATCCTTTTATTCTACCTAGTCTCTGTTTCCAGGTCAGCCTTTCAATGCATCACTGCCTGCTTGGGTTGTGCAGTGCTCACGCAAACTTCAGCGTGGGGTGACAGGATTGAAGACAGTTTCTGTGGGCTCACAGGCTGTGCTGGATGATTGTTGTGCTTCCCTGGAAGCCAGGATCCTCAGCGAGCTGTTCTCTCTGTCAGGGAGCTGTTCATGAGGGGTTTAAGATGTTTTTACTTGGGGTACCATTAGAATTATCCCATGTAAGCCAGCTGCTTCGGGCGCTTCCTTTGCTTGTGCCAGGTTTTGCCCAAGTCCTTGGCATGGTTGATGCCTGCTGGGAGTTCAAATGTCAAAAAAAGGTGCTGGCAAGTTGTACTCCTGGTTTAGTAAGGTTAAGCCCAATTTAAGTTAGTAAATTTTACCTGTTTATAACCAGACAAGGAATTGGGTGGTTGGGAAGTGTGAAATTTAGGATTTTTGCCTTTTAGTATCAACTGGATAGAAAAAAAAGAGAGGAGATAGAGGCAAAAAAAAGAAAATAAACCATGAACTGTTAATTCAGTTTGATAGAGCTGAAGCAGCTCCATATTGATGGCTCATTATTTTTAAATTGACTAAGGGTTTCCTTTCATTAATTCTTTATTCTGCAGACAGATGGGAAACGGTGGCTGCTTTTTTTCAAGGGCAATTTCACCCAACTGACAGCACATTGGAGCTTTGGGTTGGGATTTTTTTTTTACTGTTGAAATATGACATGGCATAGTTTAAAAAAAAAAAGGGAAGATTCTTTAATTAAAATGTGCAGCCTTGGTTTTGTTTAATTGTTTTTATAATTAGTGGCATGATCTCTGTTAATTTTCATCTATCTGAAAACATGCCTGGTGGATGTCAGATGTCTCTTCTGGATTAGTAAACATTAAAATACATTAAAACCACACATTTGCTCTCCCTTCAGTACTGATTTGCACCATCCTTCTTATTCAGCAGCCCAGCAGAGCTCTGGACATTTTGATATTATTTTTATTAGCTCAAATTAGCCTTTAAGCATAATGAGCATCTATGGAGCAGCTGTGTATTCTGACTTTTAGATGTTGGGTTGTGAGTGCTGTCTGTGAGGTTAAACCCAGAGAGAGAGGAGAAGAAGGAAAAAGCTGTGAGTGGAGCTAAGCCTCTCACCCTTCCCTGCCTCATCCCATCAAAGCCATCAGGGATTTAGGGAAGCAGAAGGCACCTCCAGCTCCAGCCAAAATACAAACCTTGCTGCTAGGTGGGTGCAGGGATGAGCCTGGGAAGTGTAAAAGGAAAAGTGCTGAATAAATGATCAAGTTGCTGTAACCTCACAGTGTTTCTTTTCCCAGTCATCACCATCATTATTAATGAACAGTCCCATCCCACTGTTGATACAGCACTTGAAAAGTTAAATATTCCACTTCTAAAAGAATATTTGACTTGTAAAGGAAGTATCCCACCTTTAAAGGACAATATCCCCCTTCTGAAAGAAATCTCACCTTCCTTCTTCCCATGGGGGGAATCTAGGCTTGCTGGGCTGCTGTTCTCCAGAGTGAAAGCAGTTTCTGCCCTGGCACCTTAAGGCAACACAAGTCTGGGCATCTCATTCCTTGGTGTCTGTTTGATGAAAGAGAAAAAAGGAGCTTTAGAGCACTTCTGATGAAATCAAAGGTTCTAGGATATAGTCATTGGGCTGGGCTCCTCTCCAAGCACTCTTATTAATTTGACTTTCTGAGTTTTGGCCCACAGGACCCATTGCTCTGCTGATGCCAGGCATGCCCTTGTTATCCTGTGGTTACAGACCTACCCCTTGTGTCAGTGCTCCTGGACAATGTCCCACCTCCAGCAGGGGTGGCAGGGAGCTACTGGAGGAACATTGGGCCTGGCATGAGCCTCTGTATTTGCCTTGAGTACGCTCAAAGCCCATAACTCCTGTCATCTCTAAAGGAACAAGGGGCTCTGCAGCATCTTGGTGGTGTCCTGACCCTTCCCAGTCAGGACACTGCATTTCTAAACCATTGCCAGACCTGGATCTGTCTGTTTACACATGGCTGATGCCGGGATTTCCTCTCTGGTTGCATTTTGAGACCTCGGCTCACTCGCTCTTAATCCATTTAATGTTCATCCAATTTTTTTTTCATAGTTTCATAATCAGCTTATGTGATGCGAGGCCGTGGATATTTAGACTTGGGAAGTTGCATTCCCTCTTCTCTTCAGGCTTGTAATTTCATTACAAATAACCAATTTCATGTACTTTTTTTCCCCATTGTCCCATGTTAATAGGTGCATTATACTCTCGTAGCATGCATTTGGTCTCCTCTGTTTGCATTGTTTTTCCTGGGATCAGCCTCCAACTGATGTGTGTATTTACTGGGATTAACGAATGGCACAGTGTTTGCTTTCCCTGTTTCAGGACTGTTGCCAAGGGATCTGAGCACTCTTGGCTCTTCCAGGAGACATCCACATGCTGGGACCAGAGGCACAGAACTGTCAACAGTGCTTTGGCATGTTCTCTGTTTCAGTGTCAGTAACCAGGGTTTCAGCAGCATCTTGTGGCTTAATTCACCTTTTCCTGCTGGAAAATGGATGTTTTTATGATCAGTTTTTCTGACCTTTCTGTCCTTGCACAGACATGTTCCGCTACACCAGCTCTGATTTTTGGCTCTCTATGAAACATAACAACGGAGGATCTTAGAGCTGCTTCCAAGAGCTTGACTTGGTCACTCACAGCTTTCCCTCAGGTCTTTTTTTTTTTTTCTCTGATATTATCAACTTTCCCTCTGTTTCACATTTGGGAGACCCCACTTCCAGAGCTGTCCTTGCACAGGGAGAACCTGGAGCTGCTGCAGAGAGCCCAGGGGAGGCACCAGCATGATCAGAGGGATGGAGCAGCTCTGCTGGGAGGAAAGGCTGGCGTTGCTCAGCCTGGACAGGAGAAGCTTTGGGGTGACCAAACTGTGGCATTCCAGGGCCTGAAGGTGCTGGCAGGAAAGATGGACAGAGACTTGGGACAAGGGATGGAGTGCCAGGACACAGGGAATGGCTTCAAACTGCCAGAGGGCAGGGATGGATGGGATATTGGGAAGGAATTGTTCCCTGGGAGCGTGGGCAGGCCCTGGCACAGGGTGCCCAGAGCAGCTGTGGCTGCCCCTGGATCCCTGGGAGTGTCCAAGGCAGGTTGGACTTTGGGGCTTGGAGCCGCCTGGGACAGTGGAAGGTGTCCCTGCCCATGGCAGGGGTGGCACTGGAGGGGCTTTAAGGTTCTTTGCGACCCAAAGCTATGATTATATATTCTCTGTTAGTTTTCAATGGCTTCTCTTTTCTGGAATGTTTGCTTTGCTTTGCCTGATCAAATTATTTTGTTTTGAGGTTTTTTTTTTTTTTTTGGGTTGATTTCTCCCTAGAGAGTAGCATGCCTGTGTAACCTTAAAATTAATGGAAAATATGTCTTAGTCTTTTGATGAGAGAAACTTAATTACCCCCCATAACACTTTTTTTTTTTCTGTTAAGAAAAAAAAGTCTTTTTTTCATGACAACCTTAGCAGGTGTCATAATTCCCCTGAGGTGAGGGCTTGCTTCATCTCATTTATTCTCACAAACCACTAATTGCAACCAGTAATTTACAGTGGTGGTACAACTGATGGGAAAGAGGAACCAAACAGCCCCAGGATCTCATCCAGGGGCTGTGTGCCATGATATCCTGGCCAGGAGTGGGCAAAGGCAGAGGAAGCAGGCAGGACAGTCAGTGATGGATGGAGTTGCAAACAGTGTCACAGAATGTGGATCATGGGAAAACTTTGGAGGTGTGGGATTGGTTTTTTTTCTTAATGGCTTTCACTGGGGTTCTTGCTTGATTTGGTTTGGGGTTTTTGTAAAAATGTTGAATGCTGGACTGGTGCTTCCATAGAATCTGATGGCAGTTCCTGTGCCTGAGTGGGAATGGCTTTCTTGGAGCCCAGAATATTTCCATGATGGTCGAGTTGCCCACCCCAGGACGTGTCTGTATTTTATGTGCTGACCCTGCAGAAGACTCTTCTCCCTTTTCTTCCATTAGCTGGGAAGTGGCAGCCCTTAGCCCTGCATCAACCAGAATGACAGAGGTTTGGGGTTCTGTCAGATTTGGGGTTCTTCCAAGGGCGGTGGTGGCTTTTCCTCTTGCTGACAGAGGAGTCTTTCAAACACCTTCTAGTGCATTAATATTTTTGTGATCCCCGTGTTAACCAGCCTCTTTAGGAGTCTTCCATAGGGTTTATTTTGAGTAGAGGTGAATTTCCAGCTAACGGAAAACAGCAAAGTAAAGGATGGCTGGAGCTTGTTCTGCTCAGGAAGCAGCATGAGGTTGTACTCCTTTCCAAGGATTTGCAGCACAGATATTGCCTCATTCCTTTATACTTCGGGCTGTTTTCAAAGCCTCAGTAGTCACGCCTTGGAGATGCTCTTCCTCACCTGAGGCGCAATCCAGGCTGTGCTGAAGGCCAGATGGAAATTTGAGGGTGCGTCTTCTGAGGTTGCTTAAGGAAGAACTTCCCAGTCATGAACAACAAACTCAGGTGTGTTGGTTCCTGACAAGACACTGCCCCATCTCCAGCCATGTTCATGCAGTTAATTTCCAAATGGAGAGAAGGAAAAACTGCTTTTGGTTAGCAAAAGCCCTCAGCTGTGGTCATTCAGTTAGCAACTGAATACCCAAAAGAGGGGAAAAAAAAGTGTGTGGCGCGTTTATTTTTTTTATGTTAAAATAATAATCATGATGGGGGAAACAAACAAAAGAGAACTTGGACTTTCAATTTCAAAGCAAGAGCATGAATAGAGAAATGGACGTTTTGCAGCTGAAATCAAGAGCTGTGTCTGGAACTCAAAGCTGACAGGTCATTAGTATGACAGTAGGAAGTTGTTGGTGTTCCAGCCTTTAAATCCCTGTTGTTGTGCTAAATGGATCTTTCTGCCCTCTTTGAAAAACTCTTCTTCCTTTGATTTGTACATGCTTGAAGGCTGAAAGACGTTTGGTGGTGTTCCATGCTTGCAAGGACAAAGTTAATTCCCAGCTGTTTGTAATACAGTTCACTTTCTCTCTATTAATCTAAATCAATCCATTATCCTAACTTCCTTTATGAGAAATATTTATGCCTACTCAGAGCAGAATCAGTTAAAATTGATTGCATCGTAATTGGATCTAGCATGAAATATTTCGTTTCTTCCTGGTAAGAGCGTGGGGGAAAATGTTGTCTGTGCAGTCTTTAAATATCATTTCAGGTGGAGAAGAACAGTTTTGGAGCTGCTGCCTGTATCAGTTGTCTGAGCCCCTGTTCTTAGAGAAATGAGCTGGCTTGGCACAGGGGACTTGGGATGAAGCCTCAAAATGCTGTCTGTGTGTGACCTACCTCTATTACAGCAGAGAACTTGGAATTATTGCTTGGAAGCAAGTCCAAGATTTATCTGGTGGCAATAGTCTCCTGGTGAATTTTGAGGGGTGTTGGGTGTGAGACACACTGGAATGAGGGTTCCCAGTGGGATCTTCAAAACTGCTGCTAATGAGATCCCAAAAATCAGTGAGGCTGCTGAGGAGAGAGCCACCTTGTTGTCTGAGGAGGCACCTTACTGAACTTTAACTCTGTGGGAGGAAGGTGGAGCCAGATGGGGTGCATCTCTTCCCTCAGGAAACTGGAGATAGGACAAGAGGAACTGGCCTCAACTTGTGCCACGAGAGGCTCAGATTGGATTCTCTACAAAATATAATAAACCCCAAGGAAAATTTCTACATGGAGAGTGTGGTCAAGCATTGGAATGAGCTGTTCAGGGAGGTGATGGAGTCCCCATCCCTGGAAGTGTTCAGAAAACACATGTATGTGGCACTTGAGGACGTGGGGTAGTGGTGACAGCAGTGGTGCTGGGTTGTTGGTTGGATTTGGGAATATTAAAGATCTTTTCCAACCCTAATTATTTTTCCTTTCTCAGCTCTGTAAAGTTGTCATGTAAATTACTGGCCAGCTTGATGTAGCTTAAAGGTTACATGAGGTGTGTTCCCACTGAAGTCTGTTTTCCCAAATAAAACAGGGTGAGAAGCAGGAGGTGAATAACCTGCTTAGCAGTGCCTCCAAGGTTTTCATGGAGTTCCATGTCTCCTTTTAATAGCTGCCATTTCAGATGAATTTCACTCCAGCCAAAATGGCATTTATGGTTAGAAGTCTGGAGGGAATCTGAGGAATGAATGGTTTCAACAAATGAGCAATTTGAGGGAATTCATCTTCTGTGGAGGAAATACAGGGATAGGGTAGAATTTGATTAACTTCTAGAAAAGTAGAAAACAAGGAAGAAGTGCCTTGGGATGTAAGATTTTATTCTGATTAGACCAGCCAAGCAACCAGACCAAGACCAAATATGCAGATTTTTGTACTAATGCTTGAAGCCTTGAAAACTACAGCAGTGTGGTGAGATCTGTGTGCTCTGGACATCTGGAGCTCTTGTTGGAACAGATGCATCACAGATGTGCTGGAAGGCAGGGAACTGATGGGAGCTGTACAGCAACAGCAAATGAGAGTAACAAGGGCTGTTTGCAGTAAAGCCCTAGAGGAAGCACAGATTTATGAGAGGAAAAGAATCACAGAAGCCCAGACTGGTTTGGATCTTAAAAGCCATCTTTTTCCACCCCCTGCCTGGACAGGGACAGCTCCCACTATCCCAGGCTGCTCCAAGCCCTGTCCAGCCTGGGTTTGGACACTTCCAGGGATGGGACAAAGAGGACAGTGAGGCCTCTGGCATCTCCATAGGCAGAAAGGTCCTGTCTGAAAGGGAGGAGTTGGATATTTGAGCCCTCCCTGCCAGCTGGGCAGCCAAGGCTTGGTGTCCAATTCAGGTGGATATTATTCATGTGTGTGGTCACCAGGCTGTCTGATACAGCCTGGTCAGGAGAGAAATCAGCAACTTTCTGAGGCTATCCTGAGAAAGGTCGGAGGGAGTGTTAAAAAAAGAGAAGGTAAACTATCTACATGTGCTGTTTGTATATATGTGAGCTACGTCGTGATTGTCTTGGGATATTTTTCAACGGATTGTTGCTTTTCCTTCATCAATAGGCTGAAGAGATGTCTTTGCTTGTTAACCTGCTGACCAATGCAAATTGACCTAATGAATTCATCTATAGAAGTCCAGTTCTTTTCTTAATAAAGGCTTTTTAGCTTCTCCGGCCTTTTGATCTATTGGAGTCTTTTATTGTTGCTGAGTGAACTCTGCAGTGACACATATGTCAGGTTTTAATACTGATTTTACTGAGCGTTCATAGTGTCCTTGCAGAAGCAAATACTCAGTGAGGTCCGTATGGTAACAAGTGGTAGGAAAAGCTCTGGGTTTTGGGGTGACCTAATTGTGGCGATCCAGCACTTGAAGGAGGCAACAGGAAAGATGGAGAGGGTTTATTTCCAAGGGCCTGGAGTGACAGGACAAGGGGGAATGCCTTCCCACTGCCAGAGGGCAGGGATGGATGGGATAGTGGGGAGGAATTGTTCCCTGGCAGGGTGGGCAGGCCCTGGCACAGGGTGCCCAGAGCAGCTGTGGCTGGCCCTGGATCCCTGGCAGTGTCCAAGGCCGGGCTGGACAGGATCAGAACCTCCCAGTAAAGAGAGGAAGCTTTGAGGTCATTGGAAGCTTAGAGTTGAGTGCACCACACAAAAAAATATCTGCCGCCTTCTTTGGAAGAGTTAGAGAAGGGAGAAAGCTGGAAGGAATAGAGGGAGAATCTGCTCAGCTTGGAAAATAAATAAACCAACTCATGTTTAAGCTTGATGCTGCTGGGATGGATTTTAAAATTATTTTACAAGAAGAAAACTGTGAACTCTCATAGGATGCAGATGTACTGAAATAAAACGATAAGTAGGAGCAGTTGTAGTGCATGGACGTATGTATGGGAAATTTCTGCTGGGATTGAGTGGAGTGTCACAGGAAGTTTGTAGCAATAACAAGATAAAGCCACATAATCATAGGTGCCATAGCCAGGACTGAGGATTACACCAGATAAATGTATAAATCCAGGATAATTGTGCCCCAGAACACCTGCCAGTCACTTCCTTATGGTAAAATACATGCTTCTGGCAAGCTTCCTTCTTCCTTTCTGCCTGCCATGAAAATGAACTGGCTCTTGGATCCAAACAACCACCCTGCTGTCTTTGGGGACAATGTGGGGAACTGCCACAGCTGCTACTCAGTTTTTAGCTCTGAATAAACAACAAGCAATTGGCTGTTAAATTTATAAAATATCCACGTGTCTGCAGTGTCTTTTAACTTGACAAAGAGTGTGGAGTTGGAATCATTAGCTGAGCCTCTCTGGTGGAATAATGGAATTTGTGTTAGAGCGTGATATTCTTTACTGTCTGGGCATTGTACAGTGGGTAAAATAACTGCATTTATGGGGCATTGATGCATTCATTATCAGGAGAGCAAAGGTGCTCTACACACTTTACAGCTGCTTATTTCCAGGGATTTCCCTGGAATGAGCCCTGGCCGCATTGTTGGTTGGATTCAAGCCCCAGGGTGATTCCTGTTAGAAGACATATTTTGGGTTTTGCAAGATGAGTACCCCTGTACTTGAGCAAAAATAAGATTGTGGGAATTCAAGGCCGGGTTGGACAAGGCTTGGAGCAAGCTTGGATAGCGGAAGGTGCCCTTGATCATGGCAAGGGGTGGAAGTGGATGGAATTTAAGGTTCCTTCCAATCCAAACCCTTCTGGGACTAAAGCAAAATGTATTAATAATACTAACAATGAAAAGGAAGAAGTGAGAGAGGAATAAATCCCAAGCCTTATTAGTATTTCTTACTTCCTATATTCTCTTTATGATTGCAAAACCCAAATTGTTCTTCAGAAATATCATCTCCCAGCAAGCCTGGTAGAATTCCCCTGGATAAAACAGCTGGCCACTCCAGAGTCCACTGCCACCAAATCTCCCCCTTTGCTGTGTCTTCCTTTTTTTTTCTTTGTAATAAATAGCCTGGACTCAGAGTAGCTCTGCTTCAACCTAGGTTACAGGAGCACAGTTGCTGTGGAATTTCAGCAGTTCATTAGTTCAATTAACATATTCAGGCATTCCTTCCTTCAGTTTACTCTAGCAGAGGTCTCAGGTCATGTGATGGCCAGTCATAAACTGTATTATAACTTCCTCATGTGCCATTCAGTCAAACCATGGAGCTTTATTTGCCTAAATGTTGATTATTCCCCTCATTCCCGAATGTTTTTTTCAGGTCAGTTCTAAATTGAGCAAGTCCTTTCAGCTTTGCAGAGCTGGTGGAGAGCTTTTCTGTCCAAGATCTGCATGTGGAAACAACTTTGTGCCCAAATCCCCAAACATCCATTAGGAAAGTAGCTTTTCATGGCACATTACGAGTGCTACTCAACCACCAAGCTGGTTTCATTATTTGATATTTATTTGAATTTGTGTTTGAAGTGTTGTATCCAGTGCCCTGAAAAGTCGGCTTGGGAGTATTTGGCCCCCTCTTATGGCATCGCATCACTCTTTTCTGAAAATCAAGCTGACTGTGTTGTTCTAAATGATGATGTCTTTCCAAGCTTGGAGGCATGATTGCTTTCCATTACTAGGAGAATGTTTGGGAGTGAAGACACTGATTTATTTTTGAAGGAATAAAGCTTGTTCCTACCTCCATTTGGGATATGACAGATATCTGTCACCAGCAGCAAGGCTTGTGAATGCTTCAGCTGAAACCCATTTTTTATTTGCACTTCCCACCATTCAGTTGTTCTCTTGTGCTCTGAGCTGGAATTGATGTCGTTAAGGCTTCATTAAAGGCTTGCAGCTGAATTGTTTGGGGGTGTGCAAAGATCAGTTTGGCTGTTGCAGTTCACTTCCATTAAATCAGACTTCAGGAGGAAGCTGAGGTCAGAAGGAAAGCTTGGGTTGGGGTTGCTGCAAGAACAGCAGTGAGGGGAGAGAATAAGGTTGGAGGGCAGCAGAGCATTAGCAAGAGTTGTCACGAAGAGGTCCATGGTTGATGGCTATTCTGGGAGTCCATAAAGGGGCCAGGAGCAGTCAGGGATACCCTGGGAAGCCCAGGCAGGGACCTCGGTGGTGTTTCCATTGCAGACTTGCTCCTGCTGGCCCCTCCCTCAAATTGAGCTGTGTGTTTAATGTCCCAATCCCACAGACTGCACCATCCAGGAATGGCAAGGGTGAAGGCTTCAAGTGAGATAAGAGAGATCCATAATGTCTGTGGAAGGGAACGTAAAGAAGGAAGTTTGATGTGCTGGCATAGGGGGAGCAGCAGCAAGGCCAGGAATGACACAACCAAATTGTCCTTGTACCCTCAGTATAGAGACAGAAGATGAAAAATCTTGAGCCTGAGAAAATTTTCTGTTCCTAAATCCTTTTACTAATTGTGTGTGTAGAGAGGAAGTGATTTCCACTGCCAGGTCCCAGCATGTCCCAGCCTTGGTGGATTGCAGGGGGGAAGTAGCCTGGAAAAAAAAGGAGGAAATTGGGAATTAGCATGGAGAAAAGGAGGCTCAGGGGGGCCCTTCTGGCTCTGCACAACTCCCTGACAGGAGGGGACAGCCAGGGGGGGTCGGGCTCTGCTGCCAGGGAACAGGGACAGGAGAAGGGAGAACGGCCTCAAGCTGTGCCAGGGGAGGCTCAGCTTGGACATGAGGAGGAATTTCTGCATGGAAAGGGTGCTCAGGCCTTGGCAGGGACTGCCCAGGGAGGTTTGGAGTGCCCATGCCTGGAGGTGTCCCAGGAAGGGCTGGAGGTGGCACTCAGTGCTCTGGGCTGGGGACAAGGTGGGCATCGGGCACAGCTTGGGCTCAGTGATCCTGCAGGGCTTTTCCAGCCTCAGAGGTTCTGGGATTTTGTGTAAACAGCCCCTTTCTCTCTCTGTCCATACAGACCATCTCTGCAGTGCCTGGAGAAGAAGCTGAAACAGAACAGGATCAAACCAGATTTTAATGTATAATTTGTCTCACAAGCTAAACAAGAGGGATGGAACAAAGTTAACACTCAATATTGAGTGTGGCTCATGTCTGGTCCCTGAGGTCAGCTCTTAATTTCCAGTAATGGAGTGGGTTTTTCCACAGTCAGATGCATCCTAACAAATCACCAGTTAGTTTTTCAGCCTTTCTATTTTATTGCAAGAATATGCTGGAAATGACAGGACTCTTTTATAACGGAAAGATAAAATGAAAAGGGAGAGGGTTTGAATGTCCAAGAGGAATTGCTTCCAACGTTGTTTATTGGCCTGTGTAATGGGCTGTTATTGTGCCTCTCAAATGACACCAGATTTCCCATGGGATGCTCTGACCTCTTCAAGGAGAGTTTTATGCAAACTGAGGAAAAAATCAAACACTGTGTTTGGCAGCAACCTGTCAAAATGGAAACCAGCTCTGAATGTTCAGCAGTGACTGCCAGGGGTCAGCAAATTCATTTAGATGATGTGGCAGTGATGCTGCAAAAAAAGAGAAATTGGGGGGCAGGGCAGCTTTGGAGCTGCCTCGGAAGATTAAAATTTTTGACTGAGTACTTTGCTGTTTTCACAGAATCCTGGAGTGGTTTGATTTGGTTTGGTTTGGAAGGGATCTTAAAGTCCATCCAGTGCCCCGCCTTGCCATGGGCTGAGACACCTTCCACTGTCCCAGGCTGCTCCAAGCCCCGAAGTCCAGCCTGGCCTTGGGCACTTCCAGGGATCCAGGGGCAGCCACAGCTGCTCTGGGCACCCTGTGCCAGGGCCTGCCCACCCTGCCAGGGAACAATTCGTGCCCAATATCCCATCCATCCCTGCCCTCTGGCAGCGGATGGCATTCCCCCTTGTGTTGGCACTCCAGGCCCTTCTAAAGAGGCTCTCTCCATGTTTCTTCTAGTCCCTTCAGGTCCTGGAAGGTCACAGTCAGGTCACCCTTAGCTTGGTGACCCTGTGACCCTCCAGGGGTGCCTTCCGTCCCTTTGTCTGTCAGTAATGAAGATACTAATCAGTTCTTGTTCCCACAAGGGACACCACTGTCACCCTGAGCCATTGGCCACTATTTTCCTCTCAGAAAAAGAATAGACTTCATTTTCTAAATTAGTTCCTTTTCTTGGTGTTTATTTTATGTGCTTGGGAGGCGAGCAAGAGGGAAAGAGTGCAGTTTATTAAGAACCAGTTTAATACACTGTACACCAGTGGAGTTCATGGAGAGAAACATTATAGATTTATGATACTGCTTCTGCAGTAAAGCTGTCACAGAGGTGCTCCATCAGTGCATCTTTCTTAGCCGAGAAACTGCTCTAGGTTGGTGCCAGCTCCTTACCAGGTTTTCCTTTAGATTCCCCAGTTTTCCTGCATTTCCCATCTTCTTTTGACACTGTAACAACATTTTAAAAGAAAATTATTAATAGACTGTTACAAGGCAAACAAACAGCTCCTGTGGTATTAAATCTTACAAGAAAATATTTCCTATGTAATGTTATACCTCTGCTCATCTACAAATATAAAACTTCTGATTTTATTCCATGTCCAGCCTATTAAGTCCCACATATTTCAATTACACATTCTTGGTGCTTCCTCACAGGGGATGGAGAACTGGTAATAGATTAGAGAGATGCTTTTAAACAGTAAATTCTCTGAGCAGCTCCAAACGCTTGTCTGGAAGAATCCAAATATTAAGCTTGCAAATTTTTCACAGAAAGCAGCCCCAGAGGATTGAAAGGTTTCTTGACACAAATGGGAAGTATCTTAAACAAGAGGAGATGGAGGCTGAAGTTACAAAAGGAGATGTTCTTTGGTGTGTGTCACTTCTGAAATATATTCACAAATCACTGTGGACAAGCTTCTCTGCCTGTCCTCTCCAGCAGTAAATCAAAACTCGCTGTCCTTAGGCACTTTGCCCGGAGAAAAGACAGGAGGAACAGGGATGTCACACACACTGCTGCACCTCAGAGTGCTCAATGGAGGGTGGTTCTTACCTCTGCATGCTGAAAAAACTGGGAAATGGGAAAGAATTCAGTAAAGGAAAAAGGAAATGTCAGTGTATAACTAACACTTCATGGGACTGTGGTGAGTGATCTGAATCGGGCTGAATATGGAAAAGCCAAACAGGAACTCACCTGGTCCCTCTGGCAGAGCACTTCCAGCAGGGCTGGGTATGGGATATGGAAGGCTGACTTAGAGTCATAGGATAGAATCCCAGAATGGTTGGGTGGGAAGGGACCTTAAAGCCCATCCAGCGCCACCCCTGCCGTGGCAGAGACACCTTCCACTGTCCCAGGCTGCTCCAAGCCCAAAGTCCAGCCAGCCTTGCAGGGATTCAGGGCAGCCCCAGCTGCTCTGGGTACCCCCGTGCCAGGGCCCCACCATCCTCACAGGGAAAAACAGAATCCAGCCTCCACTTCCCTTAAAACTTTAAACCATCCTGGTGCCATTTTCTCCCCATGGAGAAAATGGGGAGGATTCCAGCAGGTGATGCCTGGTACTGACCTCAGCCACCAGTGGCTGAGTGATGAGACCTGGCAGCAATTAGCTGCTGAAGCCAAAGTTGTAACTGTAGAATCCCAGAAATATTTGGGCTGGAAGGCATCAAGATCATCTTGTTCCAACCTGTATGCCATAGGCAGGGAATTCCTGGTTTCCCCTGGATTGTTGCTAGCTCTGAGCCCCCGTGGACAGCTCTGTACTGGTAAATTAAGCAGCACCAGGGTCTTTTCTATGTCCCTGAAGCCAGCTGGTGTGGGCTGAGCATGTCTGTTCAGTTAATACCCTTGGCCTCTATTAAGATCTGATTAGTGAGAGATGCCTCTGCCTGAATTAGGGTGCAAACAAGTCCATGTGCTGAAGTCAATAATATGGAATTAATGTAGCAATGAATGTGAGGTAGAGTGATAGGAAGGAATAGAAAAGAGAGGAGAGAGACAGATCCAGTAGAAGATTGTCACCACCCCTGAATCCAGCTGTGTCCTGCTGGTCTTTCTTCATCTTGGGTTTCTCAGTAGTGGAGGGTCCTGAAGTCCTCTGGAACTTTTCCCTGTTTATACACTTTAGCAAGCAAGGAATTAATGCTCATGGGCATCACAGGTCTCTTAGACTACTGATTTCTAATTGTGTCTAATGCTAATTAGTGCCAGCTCAGAGTTTCTTTTCTTTTGAGTTGGTGATTTCTGGGATGGGTGGTCAAGATCTCCCAGAATTCCCTTTGTCCCAGTCAGAGCTGCTGCATTGGCTTTCCTTGTATGTCATAAGTTCTGCCTTTTTTGTGTCCATTCTCAGCAATCCCTTCTCCCCAGCTTTGTTCACTTCTCACTCAGCCTGGGATAACACCCAGACAATTGTTTCACCTTGATCCTATCTCAAGTTCCTGTTGTGGGGGTCCTCTGCAGTTCAGGTTCCAGGTATCCACAGAGGAATATTCTGGAGGGCACTGGTGGTGGCTAGTGGTGGCAGCTGCCATCTGTCCCTAACCTGGGGTGAGCTTTGGGTGATGTGTGTATGGCAGTTCCTTCTCTACACACTGTGGGAATTTTTCTGGGGATGGATTTCACAGGATGTACTGAGCAGATCTTGCCTTCGCCAGGCCTGGAGTTAACTGCATCCTGTTACTCTCTTCTGTCCTTGTCTCATGGATTTAAATTTAACAGTGCTTGAGACAGGCAGCTGTTCTCTTCAATCCTCTAAAACCTGTACTGGCACCCAAACCTGGGTAGTGGCACTTCCCAAGCTGTTCCCAGCTGTTACTTGGGCAAGGACCAATTTGCCAGGACTAAAAGTGCCCTGGAGTCTGAAAAGCAGGGCAGGTCTTCCTGCCTTTCCTCCCTTTTGCTATTGTCAGAGCAATTTGCCTTCCAGTAATTTGCTTGGCAAATAAACACGATACTTCATTAGCATTTGAGATAGTTATTTTCATCCTTATTAGATACCAGACACTTACAAAGCAACTTGACATGTATTTTAGTTTTTTCTATGCAAGCAGGGAACTTGTACAACAAAATAAAGGAGATGTAAATGATCTGTTGNAGAGCACTGGCAGCAGGGCAGGGAGGGATCCTGCCCCTGTGGGCAGCCCTGGAGGCACCTCTGCAGGGCTGTGTCCAGCTCTGGCTCCTCAGCACAGCAGGGCCAGGGAGCTCCTGGAGCGGGGCCGGCGGAGGCTGCGCAGCTGACAAAGGGCCTGGAGCATCTGGGTGCCCAGGAAAGGCTGAGGGAGCTGGGGCTGCTCAGCCTGGAGAGGAGCCCAGCTGAGAGGGGCCCTCAGGCCTGGCTGTCCCTGGCTGCAGGGAGGGGCAGAGCAGGGCCCAGGCTCTGCTGCGGGGCCCAGCAATGGCACCAGAGCCACGGGCAGGGACTGAGCCCAGCAGTTCCCCCTGCACAGGAGGCACAACTTCTGCCCTGGGCAGTGCCAGCCCTGAGCACATTGTGCACAGAGCCTCTGGGGTCTCCTCCCTGGGGCTCTTGCAGAACTCAATTGGATGCAGAACAAAACATTTAGGAGATGTAATATTCCCAGGTGGTTCTACTTCCAAGAATTGTTAATTCGCTATTTCTTGTCTTTTCTTTGGTAGGTTTTCTGTGAAAAGCCATATTAAATGGACTTCCCTCTCCAAGAGCACTGGAGAAGGACTTGGGACAAGGATGGAGGGACAGAACACAGGGAATGGCTTCCCACTGCCAGAGTGCAGGAATAGATGAAATATTGGGAAGGAATTTTTCCCTGGGAGGGTGGGGAGGCCCTGGCATAGGGTGACCAGAAAAGCTGTTTTTTTAAAGTGATTAAGACATCAGCCCAGCACCACCATGTTCACCACTAACCCAGGTCCTCAAGTTGTTTGAAAGGTTCCAGGGATGATGAATTCACCACTTCCCTGGGCCATTCATTCCACTGCTTGAGAACCTTTCTGTGTAGGAATTTTCCCTTATATCCAATCTAAACCTCCCCGGTGCAACCTGAGGCCATTTCCTTTCACCCTGTTCTTTGTTACCTGGGAAAAGAGACTGCCACTAACTTCCATGTCCATTTTCATTTCCACAGGGCAATAGAACAGCACAAACTAAGTAAATCACATCTACTATTCTTTCTAATTCAGATTTTAGTTTTTAAGAGAGCTTGCAGGTCGCAGATGAAGTGAAATGCTGTGAGTTCTTAGCAACCGCTTCCAAAGGTTTGGTTTCAGTTCCCTCAACTTATTTATGCTGAGAAGTGTTCAAAGAGCTTTTGGTGAGGGTGATTTCCTTGTGGAAAAGGGGCAGGTCTGGCTGAAGGGGAAAACAAAATCACGGTTTGCAAGTCAGGTGATGAAAAGTTTAAAACCCTGATCCTTAGGTAACACTTTGAAGCTGGTTATGTCCTTGCTGCTTCCCTGACAGCCAGGTCAGGGAAGTGTGAAATAACTGACTGGCTCAGGGGAACGGCGTGGCTTTTACAGGTTTGCTTTTTCCCCTGAAAACTGCAAAACTGCTGCTTAAAATTGGTTTTTGATGGTAGCACTTCAGTGGCATTAGGGACTTGGGATTTGAGCTAGGAGGAAATCACATAATTGTAGAGTGGTTTGGGTGGAAGGGGCCTTAAAGTTCATCCTCGTTCCACCCCGACATGGGCAGGGCTGCCTTCCACTAGACCAGGTTGTTCCAGCCTGTCCTTGAACACTTCCAGAGACAGGAAAATGTGGAGAGGAAGGCAGTGCTTGATTGCAAAGGCAACAAAACTGCTTAGAAAAAGCTTTTCAAAGTAGAAAATAAAATTCTTCCAGGCAGGATGAAGTGCGAACTATTCCTGGTTTTCCAGTGTTTCTATTGGGATGTCTGCAAACAGAACCAGGAGCCGCACTATTGACAATAAATCTGCCCCACCTTGTGTGCTTTAGTGGAATGGGGTAAAGAGTAGGATAGAAGGATGTCAGACTGGTGTTTGTACCAGCTCTGCCCGCTGTAATCCATCACTCTGGTTGCTCCCCAAAATCTCCTAATTCGGGATTCTGCTCCCAAACCAGGTATGAGCCTCACTCAGCCTCTCTCTTGTCACTTGTTTGGAATTCTGACTCCTTGACAGCAGTGTGATCAGAGGCTAATGCCCAGCCTTTGTAACCCTTTGTCGGTTACAAAGGGTCCTGTAGAATTCTGCTGATAACAAAGGCCTTTTTTACACTTTTTAGTTCTGTGATAAAGCAGTTCTCAGGAAAAGAAAGGATTTGCTCTCTCCCGTGAATGAAGATGCTTCCCTGTTCTCATAGAAGGCAAAACAGATAAGAAATTGTGCATGTTCCTCAATCTGTTATAAAATCCAGCCTGCACTTCTTCTGTAGTTGCTCCTCTCCTCGCCTCAAGGATTCCTTTGGCCTCTGGCAAAAATAGGAGGGATCTCACAGCAGGAATATTGTGAGGTTGAATTATTGCTTTACAAGATTTGTATCCACATTTAGTTAAGATGGAAATTTTGGACAGTGATAATTTTTTCTGTTTGATGAATCCAGGGGTGGAACCAGGATGGTCAGAGGGATGGAGCAGCTCTGCTGGAAGGAAAAGCTGGGACAGCTGGGATTGTTCAGCCTGGAGAGGAGAAGCTCTGGGGTGATCAAATTGTGGCTTTCCAGGGCCTGAAGAAGGCAACAGAAAACAGAGACAATTTCCAAGAGCCTGGAGTGACAGGACAAGAGGGAATGGCTTCCCACTGCCAGAGGGCAGGGGTGGGTGGGATGTTGGGAAGGAATTGTTCCCTGGCAGGGTGGGCAGGCCCTGGCACAGGGTGCCCAGAGCAGCTGGGGCTGCCCCTGGATCCCTGGCAGTGCCCAAGGCCAGGCTGGACTTTGGGGCTTGGAGCAGCCTGGGACAGTGGAAGGTGTCTCCGCCCATGGCAGGAGTAAAAGAAGAGGAGTTTTAAAGATGTTCCCTTCCAGGCCAGGCCATTCTGTGATTCCAGGATTCTGTGTTCAGTGGGGCTCCATCCCTGCATTTCCTCCACACTCTTCTTTTCATTCCTTTTTCCAGCGCCTCAAGTTACAGTAACTGCACCTTCCCAATGTCTGGAAACAACTGGGAGACTGGAGCCAACCTCAGAATAAACACACTGGAGCACAAATTTGGAAAATAAGTTTTCATGGGGTGCACCAAGAAAATCCAGGTCTGCTAGCAATACTCATTTTTTTCCCCCCAGGGATGCTTTCCTGCAGGAAAACCAGTGTGAGCAGATAGAGAGGTGGAAAAGAATCAGTAAATTGTCCTTCTTGTGCTTCCTTTATAAGGAGAAAACTGCTGCATGTGGTGCACAGAAGATGTCAAGGAGATATTAAAAAAAATTATGCACAAGCATGAGCAATGTTTAGACAGGCTCTAATAATTTTAATAATTCAGGGTTAGAGCAGAGCACTGCAGGCTCCTGCTGCTCCTCTCCGAATGGTTTGCAAACAGACCCCAGGATGGCTCCAAATTAAGGTGAAAACATTCAAGTCATTTAATTCACACCTTCACCAACCACTCCTGATCACGATGCTCCCGAAAAACTGCTTGATCTGATTCATTATTTAGGAGTCCTTGTGTGTTTAAAGTGTAAATCAGACTTCTCTAAACAGAGAGTAAATAAACATCATTGTTGATTGGCTTGAAAAGTGGCTCAAGGAACTGGAAAGCAAACAGGATTTACAAAACCAGTTTTAAGTATTTATTTGAGACCTGACACAGCCCCAAATTGTGCCCAGGACCTCCAAAAGGGGGTTCCTGGATATGTGGGGTGTGAGGGAAGTGTGGTGGATCTTCATCTCTGTGGGTTTTGTGCAGAAACATTCATTTGGATAAAAGTTCCCATCTGAATTTCACTGGCCAAGGCCATGCCCCAGTCACAATTCTTGCTTCCTCATTATCAATCTTTTATTGTGAGATGAGTCCCTCCCCCCATTCCTTGATCCCAGAGATGGATTTAAGGTTAATTCTTAAAGATGGGCTCCTATTTTGAGATGCAAACCCAGCAAAGCTTGGCATCTCCTCAGTGCATAAAACTATATTTCTAAAGATGTCATTTTCCTATAATCAGAATGAAAATTGGGTATTTTTCCATTTTCTGTTGAATGGGAATGGAAATATGGCGCCCTCAGGAAAATGTGAATGAAACAGAACAACCAGGGGCTCCACTTCATGGGGATCTTGCATAAAGGACCATCAAGGAAGAGGTACCAAAGGCCCTTTGTCTCACATCCATCTTCCAAAATCCTGGGCTGCTCTACAGGAAAAGAGCCAAGAAAGCCTCATTGCTCCAAAATTCTCTCTTGAGTTTTGGGGATTTGCAGGTTCTCTCGTTTGGCGGGAGGACCCAACAAGCCTGTAGCCTTTCCCTGATCACCCTGTGGCAGAGCTCAGCATCCATGCGCTCACCCTGGGGGATTTTTGGGTCACATTTGGCATTTGAGGTGATTGGAGGTGACACCAACACTGGTGTCAGCTTGGGCTGCTCCTGTTTTTTGGGGTGTGTAGGCACCCAGAGCCTGGCCTTGTCTTCTCAACAACCACTAACACACCAGAGGCAGATCTCTGATGAAAACCAGTTTGTGTTGCTACAAAACACAAAATATTTGTCAAACCTGACAGAGAATATTCCCAGGGACTTAAAACCAGGGCTGTTGGAAAATTATCCATATGGGATCTGGGGAGGGAATGGAAGGACTGCACACACCAGTGGTATCAAACGGTTTGCAGCTGCCTCCAGAATAAATCACTGCAGTGGGCACTGAGTTCACTCCAGTTTTCAGCAGCAGTATTTTTGGGAGCTGTGGTTTTTGATCTCTGGGTGTGAATTTCTGTCCCATTTAAGGACTGGTCGTACATTTTTCAGGTGTTGGGGGTTGCAGGTTCTGGTTTAAATCTGCCCTATTTGGACTCAGTAGGACAGGTTAGAGCAATGGTTTTGGTGCATTCAACCCATGAATTTGAGGAAAAGTTTGGGAAAAGAAATCCCAAAGTTAGCAATAGTTAACATGCATTTAAAGGAAAGTGCCTGGGCTTTTGAGTTGAGCAGATTTGAGTTAGATGAACAAAAAGAAACTGTCTAAAATTGGGTTTGCTTTGGCTTGGGACCTACTGAGCAGACAAAGAATAAATACAACATTTATTAACATAGTCTAAATAAAAAAAAAACAGGTCTGAAACAGAACTGAGATTGAGTTTGTGATAATATATTTAAGTGGGATGACGGCTATCCCTGGGAGCGTGGCTCCTTTTAAGTGCAAATCCTTCTGGTTGCAGGTACCAAACTCCATAATCGATGTACATAATCAGAGAATTTGTGTTCCCAGGAGCTCAGCTCTGCCTGGGAATATACACAAACTTCATTAATATACATATTTTTCCCCCAAAGAACCAAAATAAATTCTGGAGTTTTCATCAGGGGAAGGTGTAAGAAACTTACGGTGGGAGTGGGAAAACTCTCAGGATGAAAAGTGGTTGTAGAATTGGGTGCTGTGGCAAGAACCATCCCTTGCTTTGGGAATGGCATCCCATAAGGTGGAGTTGTGCAAAGTTTCATGATCCTAAGCTCCGCTGTGCTCCAAGGTTTCCCTGTACTGGTTCTCCCTCATCTCTGAGTGTTTCCTTCCCCATTGTTCCATAATATATTGGTTGAATGTTAGACTTGATGATCTCAGGGGTCTCTTCTAACCTTAATGATTCCATGTGGATGGAAGTGTGACTTGCTGAAGTTTCTGCTCTGTCTCAAAATATCAGGACCATAGAATATAGACCCATCAGTCCATTCAGCTAGATCCAAGAAGAAGATGTTTTCCTCAGGAGGTTTTGTCTGGTATCTGAAGACATCCAGTGCTGAAGATCCCCTCTTTTTAGAATCTTATGATTTTTTCCTGGATTTTCATGAGGAGGTGGATGTTTATCCCAGTGCCTAAATCCAGTGCTAGCAACTCTGAGCACTTTCCAGGGCTGGGTGTTGATGTGCATTGCTTTTAGGTGAGGACGCAAACCTGGATTTGCTCCTAGTTTTGCTGCACAGCAGCATTTTTCCTCTTCACTTGGACTTGAGTCATTCTGAAGGCATTTTCCTGTGGGCAGCTGTACTAATTACAAAGGAGTAGAGGCAGTTTTACCCTTAACAAGGCCCAGCTGTGCCCAATAAGGGTGAGGTATAAAAGAGGGGGTTGCTGCCTTAGTGTCAGTTGGAGTCTGCTGGCTGTGCTGAGAGGAGGAAGGGTCAGAGAAGGTGAGCTGTGTGCAGGGGACACCCAAGGGCAGGGGGCTGGGTGAGGGACAGACAGGAGTTTGTTGGGAGGGCGGAAGGGAGAAGGAACCAGAACGCTGCGTGGTGCTGCCTGGGGCTTTGCTTCCAACTCCAGGGAATGTTTGGGTTTCCCTTCTAGCTAAAAAGGGAGTTTAGTCCTGTGGTGGTGCTTAGGGACAGTCTAGTCCCCTAAGGAAGGAGGAGTCAGGAGGCTGTGTGATGCTGCAGTGGAAGGTTTCTCACCCTGAACCGCACTCTGCCTGTCTCGACTATGACATATGCTGCAACATGTGTGATTTATGGTTGTGGGCAACCACATTTTCCTTCATTGTCTGACCTTGATGGAATGCAGGGATGACTCCTGGGGTTATTCCCTGCAGTCATTCCCTATGATCATTCAGGGGTGATGCTGGTTCTTTATTTCAAAGGAGTTTGTCTATGTACTGGAAAAATTCTCAGGAAGCTTTCTGGTGCTAATGTGCTTATAGGCTCATGGAATCTCCTGATCTGGGAGATTCCCACAAGCATCACCCAGTCCCACACTTGGTCCTGCCCAGGACACCCCAACAATCCCACCTGGAGCGTTGTCCAAATGCTTCTGGAGTTCTGGCAGCCTTGGTGCCATGCCCATTCCATGGGGAGCCTGGGCAGTGGTCAAGCTCCCTTGACCAAAGGCTGTGGCACTGGAGGAAGTTTCCACAATTCCTGAAATTCCCTCCCATGACAGCCTGGCTCAGTGTGGTTGTGTTGAGCCTGTTTATACAGAAGCTTGTTGTTGTTGTGTCCTAAAAATTCTAAATCACCTTCAAGAACTGCTATTGCCAAAGTCTTCTGGGAAGGGAGGCAAGAAACAAAGGGAAGGCTGGAATAGCCTGGAGAGGTTTTATCTCACCACTGACTGTGGGATGTACATTTTTATTACTTCTCAGCTGCCTGATGTGGTTTTTTTTTGTTTGTTTTGTTTTGGGTTTTTTGTGGAGTTTTGTGTTGTCATTGTTTTTTGGTGGGGGGGGGTTGTTTTTTCTTTGGTTGGTTTTGATTTTTTGTTTGTTTTGTTTAGTTTGTTTTTATTGAGAGCCTTTTCATTGGGTATGGGGTGCTTTATAAAGTACCTGTTTTGTTCATGCCCATTTTTTGTGTCTGGTATGAGAGCACCAGCCTGGGAATGCTTTTTATCAAGAACCAGCTGGTTTTCTGTAGGTAATGGACAGTCTTATGTCAAGCTTATCAATCTGTTTCTGGTCCCATTGGCTAAACTAAAAACCAAAATAGAAGCCCTCTTTCAAAATTTTATTTCAGGGGATATTTTCCCCTTGTGGGGTTGCCAGAGACTCAACTAATCAATACCCATATTGAGCACATTCCAACTGATCCATTTTTATTCATTTAGTTTTTGTCATCTCTTGCACCTTGTTGTCCCAAGAGGTCTGTAAGGCTTCATCACCACCCTGCTGGGCAGATGAGCAGGGTTAATGTCACTGCTTTCCCAGTGTGTGAGCTCTTAAAACCATTTGAAGGAGAGCTCCTGTGGTTTGCAAATGCCTCAAACATTTTTTTTTTTCACCTGCAAAGCCAGTAAGAGCATGAACAAGGTTATTCTGAAGCTTGTGGAAGAGGGAGCTGGAATTTAGTTTCAGATCTGGATCTGTCCTGAGTACCCAAGCCACCAGGTTAGGTGGCTCTTTGGGCTGATCTTGAATAGGTATTTGTATATTGGTTTTTATTTTAATTATGAAGCAGGGTGCAATTTTTTCATCCTAGAAGCAGTTTTTTCTAAGTTCTGTTTTACAGAGTTTGGATTTTGAGTCGTAATTGAGTGTAAACAAGGTTTTGGAGAGAGGGGTTGCATTTACTCTCTGTATCATTCAGAGTTAGAACACGTTCAGAAGAGTTTGGAAGTGTTCAGGAGAATAGAAAATACTCCCAGAATGAGGAGTTTTTAAAGACTGAAATGTAGGAAATGATCTCCTGGAGGGGGAACCTCAGTTCTCCCTTTTCCTGAAGATTCATTTTACTTTTCCACTTGGAATGCAGAGTATTGCTGGACATCTGAAGACTTTGCAGGCCACAGCCCAATCCCATAAGTACATGTGCATAAGTACTTTCCTACGTTGCAAAAATAGCTCTAAATGCAGAGAAAAGCCTTGTTTGATGTTAGAGACTTTTCAGTGCTATTGGTGCCTTCCAGCCCAAACCACTTCATGATTCAATAAGGTTTATTCCCAGACCAGATTCTGGTTTATTCCCAGAATCATAATTCTCTAACACTTTAAGAAAGGGCTCTGCCAAAATATTCAACTAAAACAATCCCAGGATGTGTCAAAATCATTCAAGAAGTGACTCCTCGCTGAGCACTGCTAGGCTCCTGTCTTTAGCAGGACATAACCAGCAGATCCCACATTTCGTGGCTTTTTGCACCCGAATCCGATGCCCTTCCCACAGGATGTTCACCTGAGATTGAGCTGTAAAATCAAAACCTTCTCTTTTATTTCAACCTAATGAAGGTTTTCAGCTCCTGGGTCCCTCTCAGGGGAACAGCTTGGTGTAAAAAAAATTGTTAAAAAACTTACAGCACTTTATAGTTTTTCATTTTGTTGTCCTGTTTTGCAGGTGTTTTTGAGTAATTGCAACAAGAGCAGAAAAAATGATGTTCCCTCTGACAATAAAACATCTTTCCTCTCTTGTCCAGCCTGTTGGGTTCTGACTGATTTTGTTGCTTTTTTAGCCAACACCTTCCTTGACTTTGATTCCTTGAAGCTTATCCTGTACTAATCCCTGGGAAATCTGTATGGTTATTCCACAAGGTGCCTCAGTCATCAATCAGGCTTCAGGGCAGGTGGAAAAGCAGCTGGATTGCGTGGCCTCCATGGAGGACAGAAAGCTGTTCTTAAAATCTGCTTGTGGTGATGGGCAATCAAAATTTCCCATTAGTATTTTTTTATTATTATCATCCAGGAAAAATATCCCAGATGATAGTCTTGGGTGTCCATTCCAGTGGTTTGTGCACAAAGGACAGAAGGACTGGCTCTGCTGAGGGACCTCGAGGGCCGTGTCCAGGGCTGGGCCCTCCCGGCCAGAGAGCCCTGGAGGGGCTGGAGCGTGTCCAGGGCAGGGAACGGAGCTGGGCAAGGGGCTGGAGCCCCAGGAGAGGCTGAGGGAGCTGGCAAAGNTGGGCTGGGGACAGTGTGGGCTAGGAGGGCTTTTCCAGCCTCCAGGATCCTGAGATTCTGTGATGGTTTGAGTTTTTGCTTGTGCAAAAAAAATTGCAAAGCATATTTTCTGTAAATTCCTTGTGAGTTACAACTATCACCAGACTCGTTTGCTTTAGTGCTGGTTTGTTTGGAAAAACTGGTGATGCAGACACATCAGATTTATCATTAGGAGGTTCCTTCCATGGCATTTTAGGCAGGATGTAAGGAAAAACTTAGAGATAACTAAGGGGAACAGGGAAAGGCCTCTGAAATATCAGAGACTTCATAAACTAGAAAGAATAGAACTTTAGGGATGGCTGTTAAAAGGCTGATTTGCAAAGTGAAATCCAGCCCATTTTTAAGAAGAAAAAGAATCCCTGGATCAAACCAAAGCAAACAGAAGTGCTTTGTGAAACCAGTCAGAGAGTGAAGCAGAGCAGAGTCCAACGAGATGCAGAATCCAAGCAGGGAGGTCAGTGAAGTCATGTTGGTTGACTACAGACTGTGAAATTCGTCATCACAGATTTTAAGTTACTTAGTTTTTTTTATAAGTGAATTTGGATTACCAACCCTTCTTTGCATCATCATTGAGGCACACTGATGAGGGCGGTGCATTTTATAGATTTGACAGGACTTGTTGAGTAGACATTAACACTTGGCAGTGTCACAGGGGTGGAAATGAGCTGGGTTTTCCTGGTGAAATCCCCTTTATGTTAAAACCAGTGCTTGTCTCCCAAAAGGCGCCAGGCCAAGCTCCTGGAGCAGAGTAGAACTGTACGGATGTTATTGAACAGGAAATTGTGCCAAGAGCTATGAAACACCTGAGTAAAAACAGTGTTTCTCATGTGGCTAAAAAGTTGTTTCTCCTTGAACTTGAAACCAGTCTTTGGTGCTAAGTTTGGCAGTTTTATTCCCAAATATTAGGCAGTTTTCTATTGTGTCAGAAAAAAAGTAGTTTCAAAATACATGATTGAAAAGACCTTTCTGTGGTGTTTTCTCCTACAGGACTGCAAACCAGTTTGCTGGGGTTAAGATGGTGATTGTTTTACTGTTTTAGCAAAAAAGTATCAGCCTCTCTTGCGGCCACTCCTCTTGGATGAATATTTTTATACAGAGTCGCTGTTATAAAGTGAAGGTGTAAAGAAATTTCATGCTACACTTTGGATTATTTAGGCCCTTAATAACAGGAGGTTGCATGATAAATATTTTAACCTAATTTTAAGCTGCTGACATTCACAAGTTTTCTTCATAACTGCTGGTGAACTTCCTCAAAGATAATTCCTTTTAATGTTTTGCTGTGAAGCAAAGTGGGGAGTGTTAATTTTGCAGACAAATGAGATTGTAGAGGTCTGATTATAAATGCTGTGCATGCAAATCTGAGGCACTGAAGGGCAACACTCAGGGTGGTTTGTAGTGCTTGGCATTTGAGAAGTGACTTGGAAGTGTTTTCCACAGGAAATTGTGTACATTGTGGGGGCAGTGAGCTGACTGCTAAAAGGGAGGCTTCGCTGGCAGGATGAGACAAGGTGGCCTCTCATGTGATGCCACCTGGAGTTCTGTGCACTGTTCTGCATAGCAGGGACATGAAATTGTTGGAGCAGGTCCAGGGGAGGCCATGGAGGTGCTTAGGGGACTGGAACACCTCCCGTGTGGAGCCAGTCTGGGAGAGCTGGGGCTGCTCATCCTGGAGAAGAGAAGGTTGTGTGGAGACCTCACAGCTCTTTCCAGGGTCTGAAAGGACAAAGGGAAGCTGAAGAGGGACAAATCCTCAGGAACTGGAGTGCCAGGGCAAGAGGGAATGGGTTCAGACTGACAGAACGAAAACTTAGGTTGCATACATGGAAGGATTCTTTGCTGTGAGGGTGGTGACACCCTGTCATAGGTTGTCCAGAGAAGCTGTGGCTGTCCCTGGATCCCTGCAGGTGTCCAGGGCTAGCTTGGATGGGGCTTGGACCAGCCTGCGATAGTGAAAGGTGTCCCTGCCCATGGCACAGGGTGGAATTTTGCATCTTGAGGATCCCTTTGAACCTAAACCATTCTGGGATCCTGTGATTCCATGAAAAGACCCACGCTGTGATCAGGCTGCTCCTCTCAGTACCACCTTTTTCTTGTGGCTGTAGTCTTGACATCCTTGTGCTGCAATTCAGTTTCTGTTGCAGAGCAACTCTGGGTACAAACCCGCTTTTTTCCTGGAGAGCTTGATGTAACTATGCCTTTTTTCTCCCCATCATCACCTTGATGTGTCGCTTTTGCTGCAGAAAATTTATTCCTGGTTTGCTTGTTATTTCTGTGCTTTCGTTTTTCCGAGGTGAGATTGGGAGGTGATTGCTCAATGAAGAAAGCTCATCTTGTTAAGTAGATAGCTCGATGTGACGGGTCTCATTGTCAATTTAAATCACTGTGCATTGCAAGTGCTTCTTGTGGCATTGTCTGATATAGCTGCAGTGTCAGAAGCAGTTTTTCATTACAGATAATAAGGTTCAGACTCTTTAAACATCATTCAAAACATAAAACACCACAAAGCCAAAGCAGAAAACAGCATTTTCAGTGTTGCAATGCTTGCAAAAATACATAAGACTGTGGATTCCCTTTAAACTCCTCCCTGGGCTGCTCCCTGTCGTTGCAGGCACTATCCTGGTTGACAACATGCTGATCAAAGGGACAGCAGGAGGGCCTGACCCCACCATCGAGCTCTCCCTGAAGGACAACGTGGATTACTGGGTGATCCTGGACCCCATCAAGCAGACCCTGTACCTGAACAGCACCGGCCGTGTGCTGGACAGAGATGTGAGTTTGGGCTTGGCTTTCTCCACAAAGATTTCTAATTATCCATACACACAAGTCCTGCTAGAATTTAATTCCTGCATCTGTCTATTCCCCAGATGGATGTGAACAGAGTTAATCCGATCCGTTTTTTTAGGATTTATTGGGAGCACACAGGAACTTGACTGTATGTGCAAATATTACTGTGGACAAACACAACAACGAAGACCAAAAAATCTGATGTTAGATTTTATATCTGACCAAGCTTGACTCGTTTGTTGAATTAAATTTTGATTCTGGTTTGCTGACTGGAAGAAGTGCTGCTCACCCCATGCCCTGTGACATTTATTAGTGGCCTGCTTTCCCTGTGTACACTGAATTATGAGCTGTGAGAGGTGAAGGAGTCGTGACTGCCACAATTCACTCAGAAAGCTTGATGTGTTCCATTGAGAATGTGCTGGTTCAGATTCTTTTTTTTAAGGCAGCCTAAAACGTATTTCCTGTGCTTGATCCTGATGGTGTTAAGGAAATAGTGTCAGGGCAAGCTTGATTTTTATAAAAAGAAAAAGGAACAGCACAAAATTAGTAGGAGTGTTCTCATCTAGGCTAATTTCATTGAGGAGGAAAATACTAAAAATAGAGACATTTCCTCACAGTGTTGCAACCTTGCAACAGAACCTGAAAGTAAAATTTACTTCCAGGCACTTTAATCAATATGGCAGGAATGCTGTAAAACTCAGGAGTTCTCCTTGGAGTGCAGGGAAGTTTTATTTTGTATTAGCTTGATTGATTAATTTGTCTTCTCCATGTGTTTTGAGATAAATTCATAAGTACCAAAAACAACATGCAAATTTCTCCTCATTTCCATTTGTTGGTGAAAGGCACTAATTGAATTCAGCTGTTTTTAATTTTGTTTTAATTCACAAACTGCTTTCCCATGCAAAGCATGACAGAGTGGTCATGGTGGCAGAAGACTTTGTGGGAAAGAGCTGGCACTTCCTCAAGTGCCAACCAGCAGCTGCTGGAGCAGCTTTGGCCTCTCCATTTAAACCAAACCTCATTTGGTTTAATTTTAAGCCAGAGGGGAAAAAAGAGAGCTTGGAAGGAAGACAAGGCTGGAGAACCACTCTAAGAAATGTTAGGTCCCTTCTTTTCACCCCACATCCATCCATAGGGAGTTAGGAACCAGTGCTAAATCCTCTTTAAATTTGACACTTGGTAATTTTTTAGTTTTTAAAATTTTTTAATTTTTTTTTTTACTTTATTAACTTTTTTTGTCAAAAAAAGTGAATCTGAGTCAATGCTTTACCCGAAGAACCTCACCAGATTATTTGAGTTTGAATATTAGTCACAGTCTAAAGCAATTCCCATTACTGTGAGTTCCCAGACACTTTACAGGGATGTTCTTTGCCAGAAGTAGACTCAAGTCCCCAGGAAACAAATGAAGTGTGTACATTTCTTAATTAAATATGGGTAATAATGTGTTTACATTAGTATTTAAGGTATTGATTCCTCATTTTTTTATGATGAACTGGAACACTTCTTACCTCTAATCCCATCTTCAGTCATTCATCTGTGCCTGTTTAAGTTTGGTGGGCTATAAGAGGAAGATCTGGGCTTTGAGGTGGTTTTGATTTTGAGTGTGATGCCACCTGTGCCTCTCTTGCATGGCCTCAGAGAATTGCTGTCACTCACAACCCAAAAAAACGATGAGAACAACCCTCAAAATCCCCGGGGACTGAGTAAAAATCCGAAATGTGTGTCATGTTTATTAATATGGCTCTTTTGGGGACATGGCTTAGTGCTGGGTTAACAGCTGGAGTCTTTGGGCTTGGAAGTATTTTCCAACTCTATGGATTCTCCTAAAGGATAATTCCAGCCCTTAGAACCAGGGCTGTGCTACCCCAACACCACAGAACCTTTCAGTGTAAGAAGGTCTCTTTCTGTTTACAAAAACCCTAACCTGTTTTCCTTATCTTTCCACTTAAATCCACCTGCACCTTCGCAGTACCAATGAAACTGGGAGTTTTATGAAGTGAACCTTTAGATTCAGCTTTTTATTGCAGAGCAAAAATTGGAGTCTCTGATTCACAAATGATTGCATTCCATGTAATTGGATACTCTTGCCATTTTTCTCTCCCTGCTGATTCAGTCAGCCTGATCCTGTCCTTTTTTTGATTTCTTGCCTTCATTGACAGCAAATCTTGCTAGATTCTGTTGATTGTTACTGAAAATGGCAGTGTGGTTTCCAAATAAAATCAGATAAAAAGAAAATTCCACACTTTTCTTCCAAAACTTATAGTACTTAGGAAGAATGACCAGTTATAAATCAGAACTGAAAGTGCAGGGAGCTGCTGAAAGGTGCTGAGATGATTCCTCCATGGTTTCATAAACAATTTGTGCCACTGTGCTGTTGTTTATTTACATATTTTTTTGTAAGTTCAGAATATCAAGGATTTATCAAATATCTGTCATCACAAATAGTCATATTATTCTTGGGCTTGGCTAATTCATCAACTGGGGAGTTTTAGAGCATTGCTGTGTTCACTACAGTAAGAAATACAGGATTGTCCACACTGAAAGTTATTTCTGAATTATTTGCAAATGTAAGTGGTAGCAAACATGATTTATTTCAGACTTGACCTTTCAATTCAAGACAAGAAAGAAACAAGAAAGACTTTGGTGTGTGTCCAGAGGAGACCACAGAGATGCTCCAAGGGCTGGAGCCCTCTGCTCTGGAGCCAGGCTGGGAGAGCTGGGGGTGCTCACCTGGAGAAGGGAGGCATCCAAGGAGAGCTCAGAGCCCCTTGCAGGGCCTGAAGGGGCTCCAGGAGAGCTGGAGAGGGACAGAGGGACAGGACACAGGGAAATGGTTTTAGACTGGAAAAGGGGAAATTGGGGTAGGACTTTGGGAAGGAATGGTTCCCTGGGAGAGTGGGGAGGTCCTGGAATGGAATTCCCAGAGCGCCCTTGGACCCCTGCAAGTGCCCAAGACCGGGTTGGGCTTTGGGGCTTGGATCAGCTGGGGACAGTGAAAGGTGTCCCTGATTTTGAAGGTTCCTTCCCACCCAAGCCCTTCTGGGATCCAATAAATTCCAACAACAATGAACCAGAGGCCCAGAGAGGTGACATGTTTTGGGTCCCTTTGTCACGAGCTCTTTCCCCTTGCAGCCGCCGGTGTCCATCCAGTCCATCGTGGTGCAGGTGCAGTGTGTGAACAGGAAGGTGGGCACCATCATCAACCACGAGGTGCGCATCGTGGTGCGCGACCGCAACGACAACTCCCCGCAGTTCCAGCAGCAGCACTACCACGTGGCCATCAACGAGGTCAGGGCTGCCTCAGTTTCCTCCTTCTCCTTCCATTGGGGTCACTGCTAAATCCCAGCTTTCAGTGCCTCCCCTTTGAAAACATAAAAAAAACACCCCCAATTTTTTTTTTTTTTTTTTCAAATCCCTGATGTTTGTGCCGTTCCAGGAAGGCTCATCACTTCGGTAGGTTGCAGTTTTTAGCATTTAATCTTGATTTTCCTTAAGGAATACGAAGACCAGCATGTTTTTCACCAGGAATATTGCAGAAGACAACCAAACTTAGAGTAGTGTCTTCATGAATTCAGTTAAATTTCATATATATATGTATGTATAATGTGTGTGTTTATAAAGTAAGAATATATATAAATTTTGATAGTAAGCTAATAATATTTAACAGAAACTTTCAGCAACAAACCTGGAAGTAAAACAAATGGATGTATGAAGAAAAAGAAGAAAACCAGTTTAAAAAGGTTTGTTAACAATATTGAAGGTTGGCAAAGTGCAGATGTGGTTTATTGCTGTCGCTCTGTATTAAATGATGTCTGTGAAATGAATTGTTTTATTTTCTATGATTTATTAAGTTATGTTTTTTTGGAATAGAGAGATGTGGGTTGGACTGCTGTGTCATTTGAAGGAAAAGAATTATTTTCTTGAGCTTGTACAACTTCATTTCACTTTGCAGTGAAGTTTTTCATTCTATTAGAGACCAAATAATCTGCCAATAAGCAGTACAAAAAGTCTGTGTTTTCAGGGTTAGTGTCTCAGGGCTTTAGTAATGAGCAGCAACAGGGACTTACATGAAGTAATGGAAATGACGTGGGCTGAAATTATGTGGAAAATGAAAAGATGGGTCAGTTTCGTGCAGGTGAAGACTGAAAAAAGTAGAGTTACATTTTAAAAAAATTAGTTACAATAAATATGCAGCCTGGTGGGGTTTGGTTTGTGGGATGGGCGTCTGTGAAAGAGCATGACTGCTTTGAATTTCATAGACTTGATTTGAAGAAATTTCCTATTTATTGTGTCTGGGCATTTCAGCTTTTCAATGTGTCCTTGTCTCCACGACTAGGCACGTGTAGGACAGCTCACTGCCCTGGGAAAAGGATGGGACATGGAGTTGAGGCCTAATGAACCCAAAAGTATGGAGGAAAAACCCCCCAAACCCACACATGGTATTGGACCTGCAGCTGAGATAAGGATAAACAAGGTTTTCAAACTTGGTGGTTTAAAATTAAAAAGCATTTCCCTTCAGACACATTTTTGAGACTCCAGATGCCCATGTAACTTCCACTGGAATTTGGGAGCACCAGGAAAGTCTTCCATGGGCTTGTCTGTGGTTTTCATTTTGGCCTTCACGTGGCCATGGAATTTCTGTTGCAGACCCAGTGTAGGAACGTTTCTGGTCCTGAGTAAAGGCAACATCAGCACGAGTCTAAAATGCCTGTGTGGGTTGTGCTGCAGGGCCCAGATCACTTCCAATCCCTGCAAAACCAAAGACTGGCTATGCTAAGAACACAGGGGTTTTTCCATAGTTAGAGAGAAGTCCAAAAGGCAGAGTGCAAAATGCACCATTCGCAGTTATTTGTGTTCAGAAATTTAACAACAATCTGAGGACACCAAGCATTTATTGGAATTATTGCTGGGCAAAATGCACTGTTGCTCTTCCCACCAGCTGCACCCTGATTTAATTAATTTCTTCTTTTCATTTTATCTGTGTTCTGTGGATAACATCTGACATGGCACCACTGTGCCCTTGAGCAGCACCCAGTGAGTTCATGCTCTCATTAATTAATTAACAGAAAAATAATTCACAATGCATCTCAGACTCTCTCAAAGGTTTTAATGAGTGATTAAATGTTTTAATGCTCGTTTATTCTGCTCATAATTGGCCCTGCCTCTGGTGAATTTAGCAACAGGAATGCACTGGGAGGAAAGGTTTGTGGTTAATTTTTGTTTTCATGTTGCTTGTAAACCAAAAAGTACAGAAATTTCTCTTACGTAAGGAACATAAATCAACTCAAAGAAGGAGTAGATTTTATTATCTTTTGGAGAAATGGAATGGTTTTTATGTCAAGTTGTCTTTATATCTGAACTATCCCCAACATATTAAGATGAGTTTGTTAGAGCAGCTAAGGGTAGGTGTAAATAACACCATAAATCCTGATTTCACATGAGGTTTCCATTTGCACAGAAAAAGACATGGTTTAAAATTAAGCCTGGATTTTTCCAGAAGGCTTAGAATGAGATGGATGTGGTAGAGTAGTGTCCGCTTAGTTTTATACCAAATGGAGTCTTGATTCTTATACTTGATTGGAATCACTCTGTCCTGAGTTAGACTGAAAACTCCCCTAATCTGGGGTGTTTGCTTTGCCAGTGCCCTGGCACATGCTCAAGGAATAACACAAGAATTGGGAAAAAAGCAGTGGTGCTTCCGTAATGAATTACCTGTAAAATCCTGTGTGGAGCACTCCAGACCAGTTTGGTCTTTTGCAGTTGCTCATGAACATGGATCTGGTGATCCTAATGCCTGGGAAGGCTGACCTGGAAGCAGAGACTAGGTAGAATAAAAGGATTAAAGGGATTTATTCAAAGGATACAGCTTGGGCAGTGCCGGAACCCCGCTGGGCTACACCCAAGTCAAACCCACAGATGGGCACAAAATGGATCCCCAGTCACGAGGCCTCACACTTTTGTAGGTTTTGGTTCATCAGCACATTGGAGTTAATTGTCCAATTATAGCTTCAGGTTATGAAGCTCCATCCTCCTTGTTCCCTCTCTTTCTCCACTGTTGTTTACACTCTTGGGCCTCAAATTTGTCCTTGGTGCCAAGCTAGAAAGGAATTGTTTTGTCTCCCTACTCTGTGAAGAGAGCTTCCCCACCCTTAATATGAAGGCCAGAACTACAGACTAAAGCAGCACAGAATCTGAAAAATCGAAAAGCTAAAACTTAAGGCATCAGTCACTCCTTTCCTTCCTTACTCCAAGTGTTTGTAGCCTGTTTTCCCAGGATGTTTTGTCTTGTGCCATAATTCCTCACTCTGCTGCTTCAAACATTTTCATCTGGACCCTCAGCACCCTGACACATCTCAAGACATTAAGAATGTCTGTGGAATATTCTGCCTATTGTCCAACAATCCTTAGGGATTTAACTGTTTCCTTCCATCATTCCCACACTTGTACCTATAGAAGACCCTTGGGGTTAAGATGATCCCAAATTAAAACCTGCAGAGAAATTCATGTGAATGGTTTGAAAACGTGGCTTTTGCAGCTAAGAATCAAAATCTTCATTACCTGTTTATATAGGAATTTTTGTCAGGATTTTAATTGTTCTGTTAAAAGTATGGACTTGTCACATGGAGCTGGGCTTGTCCTTGTTGGTGTTGAGGGAGTCTGGAATGTTTGTTGGATGAGGTTGCTTAACTGGGAATGGCAGTGCTGGGATCCACATTAAGTTATAAATAAAACTGATTTTTTTTAAGTCTTAGTTGAAAACAGATTTTCTGTTTCCCCACCGTTTTGGAGCCAGTTTTCCTTTCCCCTTCCTGATGCTTTTACAAGTCCAAGTGTCTCCAACTCCAACTGCTCTCCAAAGCATTAGGAATCTCCACATGGAAGTCAAAAAAAAAAAAGTGACGGTTGATGTCACCATTTTTATGTCAATGAGAAATCCTCTGCAGAGTTATTCCCTTGATTTTTTTTTGCATGACAGGTTTTTATTTGTATTAAAATACCCCGTTGTTACTCAGTTAGGGAAAAACTCCTGACAGTGACAGTAGCCTGGGGCTAAATTTGACCGTATTGGTGTCTCAAAGATTTTATTTATTACCATATTAAACCGAACTTCTGCAGCTGAGTTAAAATTCAGAAGAATTATGCAGCTCAATTAATATTCCACAGGCAAATCTATGGCATTGCCACAGGGGGTTTAAATTTATGAAGCCTACTATAAGGATTAGGAAGTAAAATCTTGTACTGCTGAGGCCCAGTGGTAGTGTCTATGGTTTATGTTAAGCACAACTTACCTGGATCATTTTTATCTGAGCTAAATACAGCTGCAGTTATGTGTTGCCTGAGTCTGATAAAACTGACTTTCTTTGCTCTTAGTTTTTGACTTTCCTGAGTCCTACAGGGCAAGTCAGAAGCATTTAATGGCAGGTTCTGTTTGGAAGTGGAGGTGGAGTCCCTAAAACACTGTTGAAGTCAGTATTTATTAAATGCTTGTGACCTTTGAGCTGCTTGTAACCCAGAATTTTGCAACTGGTTTATTCAATTTGGAGTTTGTT
The DNA here is from genome assembly GCA_013400175.1 of Phainopepla nitens. NCBI lineage: Eukaryota > Metazoa > Chordata > Aves > Passeriformes > Bombycillidae > Phainopepla > Phainopepla nitens. Next base: position 198,291 of record VXBQ01004319.1, on the reverse strand, counting down.
GTTTGTTTGTTTGGTTTTTTTTCTCTAATTTAGCAAAGATGGGAATCATTTGCAAAATAAAAGCCTTTCTTGAACTTCTCTCATCTCAAAACTTTGGGTTGGGGCTGTTGAGAATTAGAACTTGTGCTGAATTTTCATTTCTTGTGGTGTAATTATTCCTATCTTTTTCCTTGTGGTACCGAAATAATTAATCTCTGCAGGTAGACATCATCAAAAGAGCGTTAGCTCAGAATGATTAACTGTAAATCTGGCTTTGCTCTGCTCTTTGGGGCCACTCTGAAAAATTACTCATTTTTAACTTTGTAAATAGGCAATAATAGGGAAATTTATTTTCCAAATGTTTTATGGAAGAACTAAACATTTCTGTCTGCAGCTTGATTTCTAATAGTCATTAATCACACTGAAGGAAGATTTTAAGGGTTACAGCTGTAGACTGTGGAGGAAGATTTATTGTGTGTATCTCCTCTATTTGTTTAATTGCATTCCTTTTGGAATCTTCCTTGTTTCATGTCATCATGATTCTTTTCCACTGGATTGAGTTCCCACGGAGATGATTGTCCTCAGGCTGCTGCTGACGCTTCTGGAGTTGTTTCTTTGCAATTCCTAACATTTTGTTTTCTCTAAGGTAAAACACTCAGTGTGGTTAAACCCTTTGCTGCACAACTTCAGGCCCTTTCCCTAGGACCTACCAAAGGTTCCTATGGAGAAACAAAGTTCCACGCTTTCAGTGAAGCAATTTTTCCCAATATCCAAGCTGAGCCTCCCCTAGCAAGCTTGAGGCCGTTTCCCCTTGTCCTGTCCCTGTTCCCTTTGAGCAGAGCCCGACCCCCCCTGGCTGTCCCCTCCTGTCAGGGAGTTGTGCAGAGCCAGAAGGGCCCCCTGAGCCTCCTTTTCTCCAGGCTGAGCCCCTTTGCCAGCTCCCTCAGCCTCTCCTGGGGCTCCAGCTCTGTTCCCTGCCCTAGACAAGTAATAGGGATCTGTAATTGAGTAATTTTCTCCAGGCTAAAGTTGCATTTTATCAGGGGAACTGAGTTCCTCCTTATTGTTCCAACAAGAAAGTGACAGCAGTCTCTCAGAAGCCCCTCACAAATTGTGGGAAAACGTTTTATGGGTGGCTAAGGATAAATATCATAGTAAAAATCAGCACAATGCTGAGATCTCTGTGTAAAAGGTTTGTGTGGCTTGGAGTGCTGAGGGCCTCTCCCATATGACTGGAAGTGGATTTGAAATATTAAGAGCTCATCTGAATTTTTCTAACGGCTGCAGGAATCTCTAATGTAAGATCTTGAGCAGGCTGGAAATCACAGAATCGTGGGATATCCTGAGCTGGTAGGGACCCATAGGGATCATCCAGTCCAACTCCTGGCCCTGCACAGACACTCCAATAATCCCATCCTATGCATCCCTGGGAGCATTGCCCAAATGCTGCTGGAGCTCTGTCATGAAGGAGTGGAGAGGATTTTTTTTCCCAGTGTTCTTTTCTAGTATCATTTGTGTTGCATGAAAGAAAACTTAGATAAAGTGGAAACGTGTCCTGACGGTCTGCACATCTGCAGTCAGTTATTCTGGGTGTAATACATCAAATGTAAGACGTTAGCTTTTGACTTTTACTGTTAGAGCATGGAATTGGAATTCTGATGTTTACTGATGTGTCATTTTTGCAACTGTCTCCTTTGTTATCACTTAATAATGTGCTTTACGGTGCTGGAGCCTTTTTATGTTGGCCACTATTTATCTGCACACTGTCAGAACAGGCTGGTGGGAGCTGTGCCAGCAACTCCAGGGTGTCTGTCATCTCCTGGGCTGCTTGGATGTGGCAGCATTTTTACAAGATTTAATAAGGTTAAATATAAGTTCTGGTGGTTTTGGTTTTGTTTGGTTTTTTTTGGTTTTTTTGTTTTTTTTTTTTTTTTAATATGGGACACCAGTACAGTGCCCAGCACTGGGAGCCCCAGCACAACAAAGATGTAGATCTGTTGGAATGAGTCCAGAGGAGGCCATGGAGGGGCTGGAGCACCTCAGCCCTGGAGCCAGACTGAGAGAGCNGGATCCCTGGAAGTGTCCAAGGCCAGGCTGGACTTTGGGGCTTGGAGCAGCCTGGGACAGTGGAAGGTGTCCCTGCCCATGGCAGGGATGGAGATTAGATGATATTTAATGTCTCTTCCAACCCAAATCTGTATGGCATCCTACATGTCCAATGTCTCCAGCGCTGCTCCTCTCAGATCCATCTAGGAGCACCCAGAATTTGTCCTGTTTGGGCAAGAGAAACCTAGGGGATTTCCATCCCATGCCACCCCACAACCAGCCAGCCCGGTGCCTGGCTCTTTCCACTAATGGAACCACTGTTTAACCAGAGGTTAACTGGTTAAACTCTCTTATTTGGAGTTACGGGTGACAGACAGGGCCTGAGGAGTCTCTGTGAGGAGAGGTGGGAGCTGCCCTGGGCTGAGGGATCCACAGGCTCCAGCCCTGGGCACACCCCAGCCTTCAGGCAGCCTCAGGAAAAGGGGGTTAAGAGGGGGAAAGGGAGTTAAGAAGGGAAAAGGCCATGTGGCAGTGAGGAGAAAATGGTGAGGAGGAGTTAAAAGGAATGATGCTGGGCCTGGGCTGGAGGGCTGGGATAGGGGACAGTGCTGGTTTGTGTCCCTCTGTCCCCACCCCAGTGGATGTTTAGCTGGCAGAATGTTAAATCCATGTTCCCCATGGCCTCTGTCCTGCCTGGTAGTGTGGGACAGAGACCACCCAGGCAGTGGGTGCCTGGTCTCTCTCTTTTTCCTCAAGAGCGTTGGATTTTCCTCTTCTGAGCTGTTGAGGAGGCAGTGAGGGAATGCCTGAGTGGATGTCAAGGGGCAGTCCATCCCCAGTGGTGGGAAAACCCCCTGCAAAGTGTCCTGGAACTTTTCCCAGCTGGTTTTCAGGTTACTTTGGTTTTCTGTCCCCTTCTCCCCCACACTTCCCAACCCATGAGGGCACAGTCAGCTTCCTGCACCCACGTGTGATGCTTCTTCTGCCTGTTCCAGGAGCAAATAAGCCAAGTTAGCAGCAAAACGTGGATATAAAGAGTTGTGGTGTAAATGTGTGTAGTGGTGGTATTACAAATTAGGCCCCGCTTGTTTTACCAGAAAAAGGCTTTGAATTGGTGGGTTTTATTTCAAAGATTCAGTAATCTCAGCCATGAAGATGTTTTCCAGAGAACTCTGCCAACCATTACACCCTTAATTAGGAGCTTTATAAATGAAACAAGAACTATGAGTGCAGGAGGAAATGGGGACTTAAGTTTTTGCTTTATTGTGAGCATTGCAAAATAGGAATGTGAAATAACATCCACTTCTGCACCAAATGCTGGAATGGTTCTGTCCTTTGTCCCCTGCTCTTTTTCCAACATTTCAAACCTTTTTAGGCTCTCTAGGTTTAAATATGTGCAGCAACTTTGTGTAAGTTGTGGAGGAAAGAAGAGGGGCCAGTGGGACTCTGGGAATTTAAGGGCCACAAATGTGAGGGCGATGAGAGCACCAGGGAGCAAGGGCTGTGCTAAGTCCACAAGTGTTTGTTCATTTGTTCTTCACTTTCAGGTTGATTACATGCAAAATTTCCTGAATATTTAGATTCAGAACCGATGACTCCCAAGAAATCTTCTGTCTTTGCTCTCAATGAGCCTTGATTTTGTGCAATTTATCTGTGCAAGGATAATTATAAATTGATTCATTTTCAAAACATCATTTAATGGTTATTCAATTGCTGCCAGCACAATATTGGAGCAACAGCCTCACTCCTGTGTTTGCTCAAAGCCATGAAGCTCTATGGGTGTTTGTGTTGGCATGTAACAATATTAATCTGGCTCTGTTCACGTTGCTATGAAGATGCTGTCAAATAAGTTCTGTTTACATTTGCAGCTTGTCCTTGTTTTCCTTCCTGAGTCTGGAAAAAGGAGCTTTTATTTGGTTTAATCTATATTTATTTCATGGGTTCTTTCAGGTTTAAAGAGTGTTTTTCTCATTTTTGTCTTTTTTTTTTTTTTTTAAGAAAAGATGAAGTTCTGTCTTGATGCATTCGAGACCAGAGCCAGGGAGAAAAATAAGGCTAAAATTAACTTTAAAACCTTAAGGTTTTAATGGGGATCTCTTACTGTTCTTGCAGTTAACTCCAGTTGGAACAACCATCTTCACAGGATTTTCTGGAAACAATGGTGCTATTGACATTGACGATGGTCCCAATGGCCAGATAGAATATGTCATCCAGTATAATCCTAATGACAAGGTACAGCCATTCAGCCTTTTTTCTTCCAAGTATATTTATATTTATATTTCACGAGGTAGCAAATGAAGAAGTGGTTACTGTTGAACATAAAGACATGTTTTCCTTCATGTCGAGTATCCTGTCTGCCCATGACCCATGGAACCACAGATGAATTTACCTTCCCTCTCACTGCCTAGTTGGCAGCAGCTGGATTATTTCCCTTTCAATAATGCCCAGAGAAATTGTGTCCATCCCATCCTGGAAGTGTCCAAGGCCAGGTTGGACAGGGCTTGGAGGAACCTGGGACAATGGAAGGTGTCCCTGTCCATGTCAGGGGGTGGAACAAGATGGGATTTTTGAGATCTCTTCCAACCCAAAGCATTCTGGGATTCTGTGATTTCTGGTTTGCCTCTATATAAATCTCCTAATTGATTTTTCCCCTCTCGGTGGGAATGATACCTATTTTATCCCAAAGGATGAGTGCCAAACTCAGACTACCTCCAGTTATTTATCAGTCTGAGACACACTTCCCAATGCTGTTTTCCTGCCCACCACAGATACCTGCAGCATGGGGAATTTAACACTGATTTATTTGCTGAAAAATGAACTGCAATTTTAGCAGTTATTTAAGCTCTTAGAGGTAAAAGGCCTTGTTATGTGATGTAAAGAAACAACATTCCTATGTGCCTCTGCTGTGTTTGGAATCCTGTGTTGCTGTTGCCTGTTCAAAATACTTAAATATTAACTGTCTTCTACACTGGGAGATTGAGGCATGGAAAGATGGGTTTTTTTAATTAGATTAATTTAGTAATGAACTTGCAATTGGATCTCATGTCAGAAATTTGTGCCCTCCTGCCAGTTGTTGCCCCAGCTTTGTCACCTGAGTCTATGGAAGCAAATACACAGAACAAATTGAATTTCAGCCCATTTAACATCTGCGTTTACCCTGAAATGTGAATTTCCGTGGATAGGAACATATGCATGAACTGGCACCTAAATGTGGACGTTCTCTGCTTGTTTAGCACTTCATTACCCTCATGAAAAGCAGAATAAAGAGCAGATAAGTACAACGATGTGGATTTCTTATCTCTATGCTTGAGCATTTGTTCTGAACGCACCACTGCAAATTCAAGATGGCAAAGGGGAAAAGCAGCAGACTAATCAGACTTGTGCGGTTGCAAGTAGCAATGGATAGGTAAAGAATCCAGAATTCTGTTCTGTAGAGATTCATTATTGTGGGGTTCTTCAGGAGGAAATTGGGTGGGGAGAAAACAGAAAGCTTTATCATCTCTGATCTGAAGAGCAGATGCAGCCTTGAAATACCAGCCAAGGGATCATCCTGTTGTGGCCCAACTACAACACATCTTAACTTTGAGACATGTTCAATTTTATTGTGTTTTTTTCTCGTTTGCAGACTTCCAACAGGACCTTTGATATTCCTCTCACTTTGTCCGGAGCAGTAGTTCTGAGGGAAAGACTAAATTATGAAGAAAAGACTCGTTATTTTGTCATTGTTCAAGCAAATGTGAGTATAAATCTCTTGAAGGCCATTTATGCCCCTGATTTAGGTGTGAGTTTAGTTTCCTTCCCAAGGAAAGGCAGAGCCTTGCTGAAATAGCAGCTCTGATAAATCCTCTTCTGCTGAAGATCTAATTTAAGATTTATCCAGGCTGTTGAAAGCTCAGGCATATTATTACTGCTTAAAAAAGCTTGTTCAGTTTGTGACAAGCCAACCTTTTCGGCACAAGGAGCAACTTGCAAATGTGCAGTGCAGCCCATGCAGAAAAGTGCAGCCTCGTGGCATTAAATGTCCCATTTTCCAACAAATCTGGCGAGGCTAATTTTCACTTAGAAGAGTTTAATGGACAAAATTTCATTGTATTCTTCAGCTTGGAAATGCATTTTGTTATTAAGAGGTGATTTTTCCTTCAAGTCATACCGCAAGTGTTCGGAGAGGTTTTTCCAGAGTGGCTGGCAGTGGATAACTCCCACTGAGAGGAAAAGTGATTTATAAACTGTATCTCAGATATCTGTCATCAGAGTGGGTTTTTGGTGCCCTTGAGGGCTGTGAAAGCTTTTTTCCCTTTTTGTCCTTCTGATAACAACTGAAATGAAAACTTCACCTCTGTTGTTCACGGCTGTTGTGATACGTCTCTGTTCATGGGAAATGATATTTGCTGTGAAGCAAAAGGAGATCCTGAATCCACACCTTCACATTCCTGTCATCTCTCTGTCACAGAAGTGCAGATACATTTTGCAGTCTCTTTTCTGATATATTCTGGGGCACGTTCAGCATTCTGCCAGCTGAAGCCAGGCTCCAGGGGTGGCTCAATGCTCCTTGCCCCTGTGCCCCTGTGCTCAGATGAGACCTCACCTGCAGAGCTGCGCCAGCCCTGGCCCCAGCACAGGAGGGACCTGGAGCTGCTGCAGAGAGCCCAGGGGAGGCACCAGGATGATCAGAGGGATGGAACAGCTCTGCTGAGAGGAAAGGCTGGGACACCTGGGATTGTTCAGCCTAGAGAGGAGAAGCTTTGGGGTGACCAAACTGTGGCCTTCCAGAGCCTGAAGAAGGATCTGGCAAGAAGGATGGAGAGAGATTTTTCTGAGGGTTGGCGTGCCGGGGCAAGGGGTAATGGCTTCAAACTGACAGAAAGCAGGGAATCTGGGAAGGATTTGTTACTTTGGAGGGTGAGGAGGCCCTGGCACAGGGTGCCCAAAGAAGCTGTGGCTGCCCCTAGGTGCCTGGAAGTGTCCAAGGAACAGGCCTGAGGGCCCCTCTCAGCTGGGCTCCTCTCCAGGCTGAGCAGCCCCAGCTCCCTCAGCCTTTCCTGGGCACCCAGATGCTCCAGGCCCTTTGTCAGCTGCGCAGCCTCCGCCGGCCCCGCTCCAGGAGCTCCCTGGCCCTGCTGTGCTGAGGAGCCAGAGCTGGACACAGCCCTGCAGAGGTGCCTCCAGGGCTGCCCACAGGGGCAGGATCCCTCCCTGCCCTGCTGCCAGTGCTCTTCCTCCTGCCCATTCAGCTCCTAGTGTTGGCAAAAGCCATAAAGCACAGCCCATCCCTGCAAGTGCCCAAGGCTAGGCTGGATGGGGCTTGGAGCAGCCTGGGACAGTGGCAGGGGTGGCAGTGGATGGGCTTTAAGGTCCCTCCCAACCCAAACCATTCTGGGATTTTCTGACCTCACGGGCTGCACTGAATTCTCTCTGGTGTGTACTGTGCAATCACATTCTTCTGATTACACTATCAGTGCTTTGTTGTCGTTGCATCCTGAAGATACTGCTGGAAATTAATTACTCTTTATCTGCTTTGATCCAGAATTACTCAGAGGCACTTACTGGAGGAATGGAGAAATGGTTTAGTTGATGATGAAAGCTGCTGCTTGTAGCTGGAATTGTTTTTCATCATTGACCATGAAGAAAGCTGCATGCAGAAATTCCCATATTTACTCTAAATGTGAAGCTGTTGCAAGAACTGAGTGGACTGCAAAATAGGAAAAAAATGTGTCCAGTCCAATTTAGAGCAATGGCCTCTTCATCTTACATAGATGGTATTTTTAAACAGCATAAATTAAAAAATAAATTTAGGAATTGTTTTTTTTTTTCTCTCTGTGTTACATTAGGGTAGAAGGGTAAGATGTAATTCACGGCACATATCCCCCCCAAGATTTTAGCTCTGCAAAGGAAAGCTCATGCAGCACTTCCTCTGTGAAAATGGGAATATTTTTGAGTATTTTAAACAAAATATTAGCTAGTGATGAAGTTTCTTCACTAAAGGAAGAAAGAAGACTTGAACTGTTGCTAATGTGTACTTTGGGTGTAGCCACAACAATTCCTGATTATAAATAAGGCACGGGGCCTTTTTATCTTCTTCAAATGTCCTGCATTATTACAGTTTTAGTCCTATAGTTTTCCCAAGTTGTATTGTTTCTGAGCAATAGTTGTTTTGCAGTATTTCTTCAATTTTCCTCTTAATTTTACTTGTGAGCCTTTCAGGCTGCAGTTCTGAGGCTGAAGTTCCTGTGATTACTCATAGAACATGGGTAATTGTGACGCTTATATGTTTTATCCTTGGCCTATCTTAAAACCTTTAGGGGTGGGTCTTTTTAGAAGATTTTTAGTTTTTTTTTTTTTTCTGGAGATTCTGAATTCAGGAAGTCTCACCTGGTTTGCTCCACAGGACAGAGCCCAGAACCTGAATGAGAGGAGGACGAGCACGACCACCCTGACCGTGGACGTGCTGGACGGAGACGATTTGGGACCCATGTTCCTTCCCTGCGTGCTGGTGAACAACACCCGGGACTGCAGACCCCTCACCTACCAAGCCAGCCTGCCCGAGCTGACAGACCCTGTAAGTCCTCTGGGATTTTTCCAGCTTTTATCTCTTTGCCTGTCATCTTTTCCTGTGAGCATAGCTGGGAGCTGTAGCTAAAAGGTCACCTGTGCTCAATGCCGTGTTTTGTGTGCCAGGCAAGAGGAAAGCGTGTTGAGATGCATGTGGGAATGATGAAATTGGAGCTTGGATCCAGCTCATTGGCTGCAAGGGCTGAGTCTTGCAGAAATTTGCTAAGTTTTGGGATTGTTTTCTTGATCTGTTCGTGTTTCACTCTCAAAATATCACCATGAAGCTCTTTTGGGAGGGGACTTGTTGTTATTCCGCTGAGGGTTGTTTTAACCCTAGGAGAAATAATTTTTTGGGAAGAGGAAGCATTAGTCACTGACCCTTGAAAGGATTTTTGTTGCTATTGTTAGGTTTTGATCAAGAGGCAGTGAAGAGCAGTGGGGATTTATCTTTATCCCGTGTAGGTCCTTGTGCTAAGTCTGTCAGTTAATCCATCCAAGGGGTCAATTATATTATTATATGATCTATTACGAGTTAAAGGTGAGTGTAAGGCTCATTTCACACTCCATGCACACATGAATCCCAAAATGAGGTGAGAACTTTATCATTTCTTGTTGCAACTTGGTGCCAATTGCCATTCCTTACAGCAGAGCTGCTGCTTGGAGATCTGCACCTGTGGTGGGTGGAACAGAAAAGGGATTTCTGAATTAATATTGACATGTGACCTTTGATTCATATGTTTAAGAATATAAAAAGGCAGAACCAATTGAATCACCAGGTGTTTCCCCACCTGATTAACTCTGACATTAAGGGGACCTTAAAATAATGTTAATCTTTGACATTAAGGTTTTTAACTTCAGTTGCTTGTCACAGCACACACTGTGTCCTGCTGCCTCCAGCCAAGGGCAGGTTGAGGTTGGGAGTGTGGAGATTGCTGCTCTTCCCTGCTTCATCTCCCTTCTTGTCCTGTGCCTGGCACTCTTTTCCCATGCCACGCATTTTGGTGTCTTGCTTGGTGTGGCCTCAGGACTCCTGCTGCAGTTATCCTTGGGGTGGGTCAGGGGAAGGGAGAGATGATCCATATTTAACCTTGGAGTACTTCCACATCTTCCCCACACACATTTCTACACCTTGATGTACTTAAAAGCCCTTTGCAGCTTTGCTTTGTGTTTGGCAAACTACAAACTTTGTAGCAGGTTTGTGTTTGGGAGTCTGTGACATCCCTGGGCCTTGCAGAGAGAGTTGTTTCAGTGCCTGGCTTGTCCCATTAAGCTGTAGCTGATCATTAGGGGTCAGCAGGAATTATTTCTCTTTTCAGCTTGTTACCACAATGCAGAGGGTGCAGATTAATTCCTTGATTAATCAGATGCGATCTGCAAAAGGTGAAGAACTCCTTTAGCTTTAAATTCTGCTTTAATTTGCTTTGGGCTTGGTGTCATTTTAAGGAAAGGGGCAGCTCCCTGCCCAGCTGAGTGTGGGGTCTCCTCAGGATGAGCACTCAGACTGTGCAGGAGGAGGGACTGTGACTCCCATTCACCTGTCTGGATCTGTTAGAACTCCCAGCATGGGAGCAGATTAGGCAGGAATATAAGTATTTGGTGTTTTCATGGTTTTTTATCTGATTATCTGGAGGTATATCACAAACCAGACAATTTTTGTGGTGCTGCCTCTCATTCAGAGGATTCCAGCTCTGCTCCTGCCCGTGGCTAGGTACGTTCCCCACTGGAAGACAAAGCAGAGTCTGCCAGGGAAGGGGGCTGGGCCAGGAAAAATCTCACCTGGGCTTTAGGTACTGAGCTGAAAAACTCATTTATTTCAACTTCCTGAGCTGCAGTGTGCTCAGGGGCAGCAGCTTTTGTTTGTCTTTAGCTTTTCTTGTGTCCAGCTGCCCCTGATCTGTGAAATGAGACCTGGGTTCTGTTGATGAACCACAAACTCTTCGCTGTTTATCTCTTTGCAGCACTTTTGATAAACCTAAGTGGTAGAAGTTATACCTTGAACCTCAAATATTTACTTGGCTTTTAAGCGATAATTCCTTTGGAAGATATGGAAGATACCTGCATACAGCTAGGAAACTTATATATTACACTTATGCTTTACATTTTTATGTATTATATTTATTCTTTACTAAGCTACTCCATAGTTACCATTACCTTACTCCCTAGGCTAAAGGACTGTTTTTAGTTTAACACCATCCTTTTTTTTTTTTTTTAATTTGCTTTTTAATTTTTCAGTGAAGATGAGAAGGAATATTAATGAATGAGGAACAAAGTTGAAGTATGAATTATTCAGAAGCAGTAGCTGGAAAGAGAAGTCCTGCTTTGTTGGGCAAGATGTCCACTCAATTGACCCCTAAAATAAAGCTTTTAATGTCACTAGTAAGAGTAATATTTTTGTCCAGTATAGTTGGAATCTGTCCATGAGTTTACTGAGGTAAAAAGTTGGGAATTAATGACTTGCTATTAGGTGAATTTCAATTTCCAAGAAAACCTGTGTTGGTTGTTGATTGGGCTTGGGGATTTTTTTTTGTTGTTGTTGTTACATTGCTTTATATTTATATTATATTTTAGTGTTTCTGTGTCTGATCAGCTCTGGTAATTAATTTTTTCCCCCTCTTGTATCAGGAAGACTTGAATAAATTAGCATTTATTATCAGGATGTGCAACTCCTCACTTGGAGTTGAAAAGTGCACCTCATGAATATCTCATAACATGGGCAAGATAATTTCTCCTTTTTTTTCCCCCCTTCAGTCCATTCCTGTCACACATTGTGAAGGTTTTCTCCACTTCTATACTTGGTGTTTTCCATCATCATGCAAAGAAGAAAAGCTTGTTAAGCAGCAAAATCTAGATTAGATTTATTTAATTAATTGCTGGACTGGATTTGCTACCATGGGATTTATTATGGGATTCCATGGGGTAAATATGAGACAACGCAAAGACACTCCATGACATCAAGGATTTTGTCTTAAATCCGGATTCAACCTCACTCTTCTACAAGTTCTTTATTCTTGCACCTCTGCTGGATCCTGCTGCATGGAGAGGGTTTAGGTTTGTACTGATCATCCCCAGAATCCTCAGGAATTGTGGCAGCAGGGACCTCACAGGAGCTGTGGACTCAGGTGCCCTCATGGAGCTGGGCCTGAGCAGAGCACAGAGAGATGAAAGGCTAAAAAATAGTAAATGAAACGTTCTCAAATAACAGTGAAGCTGAGAGGGGTGAAAAAAGACAGTGGAGAGCAGGAGGTGTCCCTGGAAGGCCTCGAGTCTCTATTAGTGAGAGGGACCTCTTCAGTTCCATCAGTTTGGATTCAGGGGCAGAGAGAAAATGCAGGCATGTGCATTTTCCTGAGGAGGTTTTGTAATCCCACTGAGTCCAGGCAGCTGAGGACCCTTCCAGAGTATCAAGGGTTAATCAGCTCTGAACAAATCCATTTTATGCTGATTATTGGTAATTAATTAGCACTGCACAGGATGTGCTGGTTTTGGACTTGATGATCTCAAAGGTCTTCTCCAACCTTGTTAATTCTGTGATTAATTCTGGTTTTGGGTACCTCTGGGCTTGTGGATGACAAGCACCTGACAATTCCTTCCAACTGAATTCCTTTGCAGTTCCTTCCCTTGGCCCTGCAAATCCCAATTCCTCCCAAACACAAAACCTCCTGGAATTTTCTTCCAGACATGCGTTAATATAAAACTTGCAGCAGCAGCACAAGTGAAAATTCTGGAAACAGCATCTCCCCATCTTGGTTGTACTAATCAAAGAGAAAAGTTCATCAAAATGTTCTGGATTTCCTCTAGTGGTCATTAATTAATTAATAATTACCTTATTTCACTGTGGGAAGTAGCAGTACAAAAGACATTTGATCCGGGGATCTACCACGGAATGAACACCAAGTAACCACCCCTGAAGTGGGAGAGATTTTCTGGTTCACCTGAAGCTCCCACACACCTGCCAAAGATGATTTTCCAGGCACTGAAAGACAAAGCCTTCAGATTTTGGCCTTTAGGCTGACTTGAAGTGGATATGTGTAGTTAAATCCTCTTTAACAGAAGCTTTCAGCAGCTGAGGAATGCCTCTCTTACCTGTGTGAGTGGTAAAATCCCACAGAATAATTGGGTTTTTGTCTTGCTGAGTTTTAAACCTGACTGCTAAAGACAATTCACAGGGAGGGAGTCACCCTCTTAATAACAATCAAACTCCATAAAACTAAGGAATCATCTTCAGTTGTTACTTTTTCTTGTCATTTTTTGTTTGTTTGTTAGATATGGAACATTTTAAACTGTAAATATTCACAGCTCATTTAGGGTGTTGGTCTCTGGAGCAGTTCAATCTCAATCTGCCTTTATTTTCTTTGCCTTATTTATACTAAAATTTGGCTTTTTAAATTGAAACATGATAAAAGAGCTTTGCCAGCCTTTGGCCTGTTGAGACTTACGAGCTGCGTTTGTGATTCAGTGGCATCAAGCCTCAGGAAATGATTTGGGATTTAATTTGTTTCTAATTATTCCTTTCCCAGCTGAACAGGCTCTGTCCAGTTTTTGAGACTGCTGCTAAATGCTCTTGTATGGGATGGTATTTACACTTCCTGCTGGAATTAGCCCACGATTGACTACAGTTGTGTCTGCTGGCAAAACTAAATGTTCAAAGTCTGCCTTGTAGAGAAAACAGAGTTTTCACCATTAGGAGGATTGTTTCTCCTTATACAAATCATTTTGGGCAAGAAAAAAGTGATTTTATATTTTGAATAGGCAGCATCCAGTCCTGCTGTTAATTAGACTAAAATCTTTGGTGCAAGATAATTAGTGCTGGGCTGAGATGAATGGGAGTTCCTGGGTACTTTAATTCCAAAAGTTATTTGGTGGACAGGGCATTGGTGTCACTTAAGGAAATAACCAGAGAACAGTTTTAAAAACTGGCTGTCTCGACATTCTTGTTCTTAAGTAAATTAAAGAACTACATGATTGAGGCTCTGAGCAGTCCCTCTACCACTGAAAGACGAGCAAATTGTCCCATTTTTCCAGGGATTAATTTTTCAGTAGCAATTTGGGTAAATGCTGTGGCTTAGCTGAGTGGAGGGGAAATGCAGATTGACTTCCCTGACCCCTCTGCAGTTGTCAGGGTGCTTTTTGTGGAAGAAGGCAGACTTGTGGCCAAGTTATTTGCCGTTGGAGGCAGATAGCAATTTTTCTAATTAAATTTCAGAGATGCAGATGAACAGATAGGCAGTCATGAGGTGCTTTGGAATTGGGAAAGCAAGGCAAAAACCATGATAAAATCCTCTCGTGGCTGCAGCCACCCTGTTTATTCTGGGCAAACTTTTCATTGCACGTTCCCCCTCTTTGCACTCTTAATTGCCGCCTTACAGAGGTCACCAGATTGATGGTAAATTCAAGGTAATGGATCAAGTTCCCAGTATTGGGCTGCTTTTTAGTATGATTTAGCCTGATTTTGAATGAATAACTCAGCAAAGTTAAAATGGACAGCTTTGATAAGCTACTGATTATCTGCTAGTACCTGATAAGGAGCTATAAAAGGTGTTTTAAGTCTGCTGATGTGATTTTTCCTGTCCTTCCCCTTTCTAGGATTGATTGTCTGTCTCCCACATGCCATGCCTTGATAGGCAGAGGTTTTTTTAAGGAAAATGTCACTGAAAAGTAGCAAAGCATGGAAAGGTAAAAATCACAAAGATGTGGTGTTACAGACAACTAAATTTTATGTATTTGGGAGGATACCAGGATGGCTAATTAAAAAGAATTGTCAGTAAAATTGTCAGGAACTTGAATATGGGAATACATAAACCTGAGGATAATCCCCCTTAGCAGCCAGGCAAGCTCTTCCCTTGGCTGGTGTATTGATCAGGCAGGACAGTCTCTGTTAATCTAAGATTAAGCTGTGACTTTAAATATAGATGTTTTTCAGATAGAGGAGAGGTTCACTTGCGTGGTTTGCCCTTCAAAATCAAACAAAACCATGATTTTAACTCCCAAAATGTAATAATTGGCTAAAGGACCAGGTGTTTCAAGCACTGTGGTTGAGAAAATTATAGCAAGGCTGCAGAATTAGGAAATAAGGTTGAAAGGCGCTTCACTTTCAGGGGATTTTAACCCAGCTGTGGTTCAGAAGGTGAGTTGCTGTCTGTGGGTAAAAAAAAAAAAATATATACTTTTATATATAGTAGTTCTAATCCTTAAAAGTGGAGGTTTTAAGGGAAAAAGGATCAAGCTTGCCTGAAAAGTGAGAAGATTTTGGTCAAAAAAAAAAGGAAACAGGGGAAGAAAAATGTCCATGCAGATAATCTTTGAAGTTGTTTTTTTGGTTGAGAGAAGCATATTTTGGATATTACTGGGGCTGGATTATGGGGTGGCCTGTGGGACACAGTGGCCATGGGGCTCCCTGGGTGGCACAGGAGGAGCAGCAGCTCTGGGAGCTCTGCAGAGCCTCAGACTAGGCTGGAAATTTGGCTGCTGCTGAAAACAGGGGCATTTTCTAGCTATTTATCAAGCTGTGAAGTTAAACCTCAAACCTGATTCATTATCAAGGCAGGAATAAACTAACAAATTTTTTTTATATAATTTATTGTTTTGTTTTCAAATCTGGGAATGTTTCATGAATTGCTGGTTATTTCTCATTGTGGTTAGGAAGTTAAAGGTGAGAAAGTGCTCAGTTCTTCTGGCCTTGCCAGGAGCTGAGAAGGAAAAGGGTCCTGAGTTTGCTGGGAAGGAGTATCAGTGATGCTGAAATTAGAAGGGATTTCCTTTCAGGAAGGAAGAGGAGCTGCTTTGATTCAAACTTTGGTCACAGCCACAGCAGCCCAATCCATCCAAGGCTGGAGAGGGATCTCCAGGGGTTTGGTGTGGGCAGCAGGGCAGGTTCAGGAGCACAATCCACCTTTTTGTGCAGCAAAACTGAGGCTAAAAATCTAATTAACGAATTAATGAAGTGCCAAAACACCCCAGTGTTGATTGAGGAGCTCCTGTAAGATTCAATTCTGTTTTCTGTTCCACAGATTGTGTTTGTTACAGCACCGAGAGGAACTGTTGTCCCAAAGGAAACATATGTAGTGATTTATTTGATCCTTAAATGTCATTTTGAAGCACTTGAAGGCTTTAAATGTTGACATTTAAACAAAATATACTTGCAGTGATGCTTTGTTAGCCAACTTCACTCCAGAAAAATTTCTCATCTCTGTGTCATCCCTGGGCCTTGCAGAGAGAGTTGTTTCAGTGCCTGGCTTGTCCCATTAAGCTGTAGCTGATCATTAGGGGTCAGCAGGAATTATTTCTCTTTTCAGCTTGTTACCACAATGCAGAGGGTGCAGATTAATTCCTTAATTGATCAGATGTAATCTGCAAAACCTTAATTGATGAATATATGCAAGTACACATTAAAATGACTCTTTGAAATGAAATTAAAGGAAAATCCCTGTTCCCAGGACAGTCATGTTTGCCTCTGCCCCTTGCTGTTGATGATGATTCTGTGGAAAACATTCCTTGAATCCTAGAGGTCTTTCCTGTGGAGAACAAGGAAATTCCTGGTGAATGGAACTTCGTCTCCTGGAAGGAGAAAATGGAATTCATCTCCATTTGGCTCTGGATCAATACCCTGGGCAGCATGGCAGGGTGTGCGTGGTGAATAATTCCTGCTTTTTGTCCTGGGATTGGAAAAGAAAAGCATTTGTTAAAACACAAAATTTCCCTATTTCATCCTAAAAAGATGTGAAGATGAGCTTAAGGATGAAGAGTGTGAGTGTTGCAGATGAGGTGTGTACAAACACACATATATCTGCACAAATTGTTGAAAAGACATCTAAAATTTAGCTGGGAAACCCCATTTTTTTTCCTATAAGCTTCAATCTAAAAGTGCCACTTTTGAAGTTACCATTAAATCAGTGTAGCAAGATGGATTTAACCCTGGTGAGACAGAATTTGTAGCTGGCTCTGGCCACAAAATCCCTCCCTAAAATTTTTCTCTGATAGAGTGGCAAACTTTAATGAGGAGAGGACAGTGGTGGATACAGCTGGAATTAAGTAGAGAGGTAGTTCCAGATGAGATTCCCACTCCTGGACTGGGGAAGCGCTCATAGAGTACCCAAAAGAGAGGAAAATCAGAACAGAAAATGAAAATGTTCTTCAGGCTGAGAGTGGGAACTGCAGTGGGGTTTTGCTGACCCCAAACGTGCCCCTCCTGCTTCAACCTTCTGAAATTCTGCTGTGACGCTCCACACCTGGCTTGTTCCTGCAGGTGAGGAAATGCCAAATCCTAGGCAGGAAGATGGAATGTGGAAATAAGAGTAAGAAATACCGACATTATTGTAATAAAATCTCTGTGTAAAAAGAGTCAGCCAAGAGACCAAGGGCCTGGGTGAAATACTGACCTGTGCATCTTGATATTTCTCCTTTTTTTGGATTTCAGATTAATTACTCCCTGGGGTTTTTCTGGGTTTTTGTCTAGTTCCATACACCTGAAATGAAGAAAGATTCCACCTCTGGTACTGGTTATATTTTCCCACCAAGTCTTTCTCCTCTTTTATCATTTGCTTGTAACTTCTTATGCCTTTTGTGGTGTATTATTGTGTGGCTGATTTTTCTAAAGGCTTAGAGAAGCCACCAGTCTGTTGTCCTTAGAAAGAGAAATACAAATATATATATTTATAGATATATGATAGATAGAATTATCCCTCTGTGAGAAATAGCATTTATATGGAAAAAAATTGGGTTAATATTACAAGGATTTCTTTAATTGCAAAGGAATTACTCTTAGAAATGAAAATAAAAATAATCTGGACGCCATTATGGTGGTGCTGTATTGTTGTTAAATATTTTCTGGTTTTTGGGGAGATGTAGGTGCTTGTATTAGGCTTCACAGTTTGCTCCTGTGCACAGAAGTCGGGATAATAAGAAACCCACCATCAAGGATTTGAGGGATAATCAAGGAAGTAGACTTCATAGTTGTATGGGAAAAAGACCAAATATCAAAAAAGAAATGTTTATTGTTCTTTAAAGCCAGTCATCACCTTGGAAGGAGGAGAAGCTCTGGCCTGAATTCTGGTTGTGCTGAGGCAGGAGGCCCATTGCATTATGCATTTCATTTAGTCCCCTGCACAGACACTGCTGGGGACACTTCTTATCAAGCATGTCAGATACAGAAAAAGCAATTTAGTAAGCACTATGATCAGATCTTGATGAAATTCACTTCTTTTTTGGCCCTGCTGTTCTTGGGAGACATCATTGATAAAAATAGTCTCTGTTTTCCTCCGTGCTCAGGTTCATTATGCTCTCTGCTGCTCTTTCAAAATGTATTTTTTTTTTCCTCTCAAAGGTGGCTTATTTTTACAAATGAATGGAAGGAATTGTATTCTCTGACAGCTTACTCTGTTAACAACCCGAGCTGCCAGGATATTTGAATTTTACAATTTTCATTTCAAGAAATTGCATAAACATGGGGCATGACAGAAACCCAAGAATAGAGCAGCCAGAGGTTGTACTGAGCAGCTAAATCAGGTGCTAAAAGCTGCTCAATAATTTAGTGCTGAGTTTAGAAAGAAGGTGAGTTGAATAATTATCCTGTGTCTTAATTTTTCCCCATTGGTCACTAAAACACTTTTTTACCCTCAGAGGAAACTGGAGAGGCCAGGTCACAGGTATCAACAGCATAAATTACCCACTGTGGATTTTTAGCTGTGGCTTCTGGAAATGAAGGGAAACTTGTGAAAAATAAAGGGAAGTTAGTTTAATTTCAAATTTGCAGATCGGTTGTGGGGTTCCAGCACAGGAGGGACCTGGAGCTGCTGGAGAGAGTCCAGAGGAGGCACCAGGGTGATCAGAGGGATGGAGCAGCTCTGACCAGAGATGCTATGGCTGCCCCATCATTTCCCTGGAGGAGTTAAAACTAGATGTGGATGTGGAACTTGAGGACATGGATTAGTGGTGAGGGATGGACGCTTGGGCTGGATGATCTAAAGCTCTTTTTCAACTTTACTGATTCTGTAATTCTAAATAGTATAAATTGGGTGAATTAGCTGTAAATCTCTGGCGTTTAGCAGTGTAGATTTGGTTTCCTCAAGTTGTTGTGCCCTTCCTTGTGAAGTGTTTCCAGGCCCAGAATTTTTGCTATATAAGCTTCTTCTTAGCTCCCGTGACAACTTGATCTAACAGTTNCAGGATATTTGAATTTTACAATTTTCATTTCAAGAAATTGCATAAACATGGGGCATGACAGAAACCCAAGAATAGAGCAGCCAGAGGTTGTACTGAGCAGCTAAATCAGGTGCTAAAAGCTGCTCAATAATTTAGTGCTGAGTTTAGAAAGAAGGTGAGTTGAATAATTAATCCTGTGCCTTAATTTTGCCCATTGGTCACTAAAACACTTTTTTACCCTCAGAGGAAACTGGAGAGGCCAGGTCACAGGTATCAACAGCATAAATTACCCACTGTGGATTTTTAGCTGTGGCTTCTGGAAATGAAGGGAAACTTGTGAAAAATAAAGGGAAGTTAGTTTAATTTCAAATTTGCAGATCGGTTGTGGGGTTCCAGCACAGGAGGGACCTGGAGCTGCTGGAGAGAGTCCAGAGGAGGCACCAGGGTGATCAGAGGGATGGAGCAGCTCTGACCAGAGATGCTATGGCTGCCCCATCATTTCCCTGGAGGAGTTAAAACTAGATGTGGATGTGGAACTTGAGGACATGGATTAGTGGTGAGGGATGGACGCTTGGGCTGGATGATCTAAAGCTCTTTTTCAACTTTACTGATTCTGTAATTCTAAATAGTATAAATTGGGTGAATTAGCTGTAAATCTCTGGCGTTTAGCAGTGTAGATTTGGTTTCCTCAAGTTGTTGTGCCCTTCCTTGTGAAGTGTTTCCAGGCCCAGAATTTTTGCTATATAAGCTTCTTCTTAGCTCCCGTGACAACTTGATCTAACAGTTTTCTGCAGAGAATTTATTCTCTTTCAGTTCAGAGTGTGTTTTAAATTCATGCTTGGGGTTTGCTTCCAAAGTCTCCAAAGCATTCAGTTGAGGTCTTGGCCCACAGTTTGGATTCCTGTGTTGTGGCAATGCGAAGGGTCAGAAGATGCCATTCCCCCTGGATTCCTGTACATCTCTGTGTCACATCAGCCTTCAAAGAGCAGCACGGGAATTCCTGCAGGCTCCTGATGTGAGGCTCTGCCTCCCCTGGGTCTGATCAAAGGCAGGAATGTGTAGCTGCCAGTGGGAAGGCAAGAAAAGAGGAAGAACAGTGAGATCCTACAAATGGGAGATTTGATGTGACATGGTTTGACTAATGATGAGATTTTGGTGGTATCTCCTACATTTGTAGCGTGATTGCCGCTTTTTAGATTGACTTCCTTTGTGGTTGGATAGCTCCACTGAAACATTCCCCATGTTTTGCTGACATGCAAGTGCTCTGTGATGGATTTGTGCTCATTAGTGTTTAGTCACAGCCCTTGTTGTGCTGGCAGAACAGCTGAGACAGCAGCAAGGAACAATGTTGGAATGGTTCTGCAACTCTCCCTGCTGTTTTAGCGGCCAGTGTTGGCAAAGTTGCAGGCAGTTCTGCACAGCATGGAGAGAACTCAGCTCATTTCCCACTTACAGCTCCTATTCCAACCTCAGGAAAGCACAAGGAGAACCAGCGTGACCATAATGAATCATCAATTCATCAAGAACTTTGTTGGTTTAATAGTGCAGGGCTCCCTGGGAAGGGGTTCTGGATGGCATCGGGGCAATGTGTGTTGCTTTAGTGACATTTTCCATCTGGAGAAAAGCTCCTCAGCCCTGTTTTTCAGAGGGAGGAGAGTTCAGCAGCAAATTCCACAGCTGAGCTCTGAGAATGATGCAGGTGGAAGGTCTTGAGACTTTGTCTGAAGTCCACCGGCCACAGTTACAGCTGCCTGTAAAAATAATAATTTTCAGGGTATCAAACACCGGTGTGAAATGTCCAGTGGGAACTGATTGTGCTAATACAGAATCCCAGGCTGACTGAGGCTGAAGGGAGCTCAGTGGGCACCTGGTGCCACCTCCCTGCTCCAGCAGGGCCATCCCAGAGCCCAGGGCACAGCATTGTGTGCACACAGCTCTGCAGCAGCCCCAGGGAGGAGACCCCAGAGGCTCTGTGCACAATGTGCTCAGGGCTGGCACTGGCCAGGGCAGAAGTTGTGCCTCCTGTGCAGGGGGAACTGCTGGGCTCAGTCCCTGCCCGTGGCTCTGGTGCCATTGCTGGGCCCCGCAGCAGAGCCTGGGCCCTGCTCTGCCCCTCCCTGCAGCCAGGGACAGCCAGGCCTGAGGGCCCCTCTCAGCTGGGCTCCTCTCCAGGCTGAGCAGCCCCAGCTCCCTCAGCCTTTCCTGGGCACCCAGATGCTCCAGGCCCTTTGTCAGCTGCGCAGCCTCGGCCGGCCCCGCTCCAGGAGCTCCCTGGCCCTGCTGTGCTGAGGAGCCAGAGCTGGACACAGCCCTGCAGAGGTGCCTCCAGGGCTGCCCACAGGGTCCAGGTCTCTTGGTTTCGTTTTCTGGCTGCCTTTGTGCCTTAACAACTCAGTCTTCAGTGGCACTGGTGGATAGAAAATGTCTTGCTGTGTTTCACACAGCAATGGACAGTGTAGGTTTTTGCCCCTTCTCTCAGTGAATTTCTTGAGTTCACCTTGGAGAATCCAAACAAAGCTTTGGGAACTCTTGCTTTTTGTGCAGGAAATCCTTTCCCAATGTTTACTTGTGTCTGTGTGGTGGCCCTGGCCGCTGAGCCCCAGGGATGGCTCTGGTGGGAGCTCAAGTGACCGTGAATCATCACAGCAGCGTCACCAGAGTGAAAGCTGGAGCTGGGTCATGGTCTGGTGTCTCCAGTCATACAAAAAGCACCTCTCAGGAATACATTATCTGCTCAGAAAAGAACCTCCCTAGCTGAGGAATGCTGGCTTCAATTGGCTTTCAGTTTCCTATAACACAATGATTTTCATGGTAACAAGCAAAAAAACCCCAAAATACACCATAAACCCCCCCCAAATGAAAAAGGCAGCTTTGAGCAGAACATCGTGTTATTCCAATTCCCAAAATGTGCCATTTCCTCTCTTTTCCTTAAGTATCTACGGTTGGCAAATTCTGCTTTGCATCTCAGGTTGTTGGGAAAGATAGAAAATCTGATGTTTAAAATCCTTGTTATCAGCTGTGCAACAATTGTTGTTGTGCCCTGACTTTAAAAAGAATACCACACTGTCCACATCCTTCTGTTGAAAGCCTGGCGTTCCTGGACAACCTAAAATAATTTAAATAGAATTAAATATATAAAAAAGTATTGGAAAATATGCCTTTTTTAAAAGTCATGTTTATTTTGAGGTAAGTTTTTTTTTTTGTTCTTGAAAGCCCTAAATGGATATTCTCCATCTCAGTTGTAAATTCCCTCATAATCATTCCATGGGATGGTGAAATCAATATGTAGGCGGGTGCCTAAAAATCCCACTTGGATTTTTGAATGCAACTGCACTCCTGAATTATTAAGCACCATTTAAATACATTAATTAAAAATATCAGCATCTTGTTTTATTCACAATCCTCAGTAGGAGCCTAAAACCCCCTGGCACAAATGGGACTATTAATTTGCCTAGTTCCATCCATAACATCTCTGAAGGGCATGGATTTTTGCAGGACCTGCTGAACATCCCATATGGAGAAGAATGTTCACCTGTGCTTCCATGGTAAACACAAAAGGGGAGGAATGAGGTTGTTGCTGCTACCTTATTCTCTCTGAGCTTTTTTTAAGTATTTTTCTGCCTTGATCATCTTGTGGCCCTGCAGACTCCCTGGCAGGCTCCCCATCACGACTCTGTTTGAAGGAGGATTTTTTTTTTAAATTTATTAATATTTGTGCTAAGAGTTGCAAGGTGGGGTTGGGGTTCTGCTTTTTGGCCTACCCAGTTCTGCTACATTGAACACCTGGGAGTCAATTAATCATCACACCAATAACTGAGGGAGCTTTTCCCTAACGAGGAAAATAAATGACTGCATATTCCACCCTCAGACAGGCAAGATCTTTTTTGGTTTTTTATCACCTGCCTCAGCCAGAGCTTGGGCAGCCTTTCATGTTCCCCTTGGCAGAATTTGGGATTTGAAGGCCAGCTGTTTATTCCGAGTGATGTCCCTGCCCTGCTGTGGCTCCATGCTGATTTTCCCAGCACTTTTTCCATCTGTTCCCTGCCAAACCCCCAGGTGCTCCTGGTTTGCCTCCAGCTGGCACCCATGGGCTCCTCAGACACTTCATTCCTTCATTAATTTGTTTTCCCTTCTTTTTAATGAGCTTCCATCTTGTCATGAAACTCCTGAGAAAGGAGCCTGGTAAGGGATTTTTAGGGCCTCTTGCAAGAATGTTGGATGCGTATGGAAGACTCCTAGTTTGACTCCTCATTTTAGAACCAATTATTTCTGTAATTCTAGTAATTCTGTAGAGTGTGTATATGCACACTTTCCTAAACTTCCTGTGTTTGCTTTGATTAATTTATTAATGTGCTATTACCCATTTAGTGATGTAATGGCTGCTCCATTGTTTTATGTTTTCGTAGTTCTGATTTCTAAGTTTGAATGAAAAAGATGCTGCATTGGCTATGGATTATTAAAGCAATATGAAAATACTTTGAGTTTTGCTTCAAAGCACATCAGCCAATTTAATTCAGAACAGCTTTCAATTACTAAAGTTGAGGCTACTCAGCCTGGAGAAGAGAAAGTTGTGGCGAGACCCCACAGTCTCATCCAGGGTCTGAAGGGGCTGCAGGGAAGCTGGAGTTCCTGCAACAGGAACTGGAGTTGCAGAACCAGGGGGAATGGGTTCAGATTGACACAGGGGAAATTTAGATGGGATACTGGGGAGTAGTTGTTCCCTGTGAGGATGGGGACAATCTGGGATGGGATTCCCAGAGAATCTGTGGCTGTCCCTGGATCCCTTGAAGTGCCCAAGGCCAGGCTGGATGGGGCTTGGAGTATCCTGGAAGAGGGGAAGGTGTCCCTGCCCATGGTAGGGGGTGGAACAGAATGGGTTTTAAGGTTCCTCCCAGCCCAAACCCTTCCATGATTTTATGAATCTATCCCTAAACATTTCAGCAGATGGTGCATGATATCTCTTAGCTCTTGAGTCATCCATTTTAGGTGTGCACAGTACCTGGAGAAACAACTTATACAGAAAAAAATCCTTAAGGGATTTCACTTTTCATTCTCAACTTCCTTATAATTAATTTTCTTTTTGGACTTGTTTCTTTTCAGCTGGGTGCTTTGTTTCCCAGGGATTGGTGCAGAGGTGGCAGTGTGGGATAAAATATCTTCTGTTCAACCAGAACCTGTTTCATCTCAAATTCAGGGGTTTTAAGTGCTGCTCTCCAGCTTTTCCTTAAACTGGAAAATGAAGCATTGTCCTTGCTATTCAAGTTATTTGTTGAACCAATCTGATTTTTGTCTTGGTTTGGCATAGACTTGGTGTCGCTTGCAATATTATAATTATAAAATATATAACCATATATTTTGGATTGGAAGGGACCTTAAAGCCCATCCAGTCCCACCTTCTGTGCCATGGACAGGGACACCTTCTACTGTCCCAGGCTGCTCCAAGCCCCAAAGTCCAGCCTGGCCTTGGACACTTCAGGGATCCAGAGGCAGCCCCAGCTGCTCTGGGCATTAATGGTGAGTTTAAACCCAGACTAACAGATGGAATTGGTTTTGTTGTGGTGTGTTTCTAACTCGAATGTAGCGGTTTTCTCAGAGGGCTCCAACTGATCTGTGAATTCAAAAATAGCATTTGAGTCTTGGTCAGTTTTCTGCACAGTCTTCTCTCTTCCCATGCAACTTCCATGCCATCCTAAAGCCTTTTAAAAAATTCAAGCAGATGTCAAATATATCTTCTTCTCTCTCTCTTTCTTCCTATTTTGAGCTCATCTCCCTCATTATGCTTTTAAGAGTTTAATTTTTCAGAGTCCCAGATGGAATTAGGTGATGACAAAGGACCTGGCCAGTGGGACGGGGACAGGGACAAAAGCCATGAGCAGGAATGGAGTGAGGAGCTTCCCAGTCCCAATTTGGGAGGCCAAGATCATCCATCCTCACTTTCTAATGTGCCTGCCATCCCTGCCATGTCTGTACCTTAAATTACTTTGGTGTGGAAAAGACTGGAAGAGCCTCTGGACTTGAGAAACGTGTTGGAAATGACTGGAGGAAAATGGGAAAATGAGAAATGACACTTTGGAAGTGTGGTGGCAGGTGACCGTGGGGCTGCCCATCCATAAACTACCTTTCCTTCATCCCTGGCTTCTTCTCCTCCTCCTGGCTCATCCCTTTTCCCTCTGAGTTTCCCCTCAGTATCGCCAAAGCTCTCGCAGCTCCCTTGCAGCTCTCAGCAGGATGATTTCTGACAGCTCTGCCAAAACTTGGCCGAGCGTGGACTTGTCTCATTCCTATTCCCACACTAAATTTCAAGTCCCCTCTTGCAGAACACAGAGCTTTCCAAAGGAAAGGCTGCCAGGACTAGTTGTATGTAGAAAAAAAAGGGTGTCTGGTATTTTACAGAGCTCGTTCAGGGTTTTTGTCATGCAGGGAAACATTCCAAGGGGAGGGGAAAGCCTGGTGTACATGCACAGAGGGAGAATTTAGGTGAAATATAAGGAAGGAATTGTTCCCTGGGAGGGTGGGCAGGCCCTGGCACAGGGTGCCCAGAGAAGCTGTGGCTGCCCCTGGATCCCTGGAAGTGTCCAAGGCCAGGCTGGACTTTGGGGCTTGGAGCAGCCTGGGACAGTGGAAGGTGTCCCTGCCCATGGCAAGATGGGCTTTGAGACCCCTTCCCATCCAAATCTGTCTGAGATTTTGTGCCTCCTTTCCTCTGGGATGTATCCTAAAGCTGTATCTCCCAGAAAGGAGGTTGCTATAGAAATGTTTGTGCTGCTGGGTTAATTTGGATTTAAAGGGGTCAGAGCTGTGAATATTGTTCTCATTCTGAAGTTTTTTTTCTCCTCCAGTACCCTTACCAGTGAGATGTTGTTGTGCTAAACCTCCAGATCTCCCTGCTGGCTTTCTAATTGCTCTGTGTCCAATGTGATTTCTCATTTCAGGCCCGTGTGAATCCCATCAATGTCACTCCACCCATCCAAGCCATAGATCAGGACCGAAACATCCAGCCTCCTTCCGAGAGACCCGGCATCCTCTATTCCATCCTAGTTGGTTGGTGTCTGCTACTTTTCTATCCCTCCCAATCAGTCCCTCTGCTATGACCAGCCAGGAAAAAGTTGCCTGGCAGAGTGGAACCCTGATAAAAATTCCTCTTGTGGTCAGTGGGATGTTTGGAATTGTTCTTCTACTTGTCGGTGTTTAATTGCCATGTGGAAGCTCATTTCACGTGGTTATTTATTAGTGTTTATTCAGATTAAATCCAGAATTGTTGTCTGGTTTAGTGACTGCAACAGCACAGCGAGGGAAAGGAGGAGCTCTGCTGGGATGTGTTTTCCATTGACAGACACAAAAAAAGAGGCTAAAGAAAGGCAGTTAGAGCAGATTTCATCCCAAAAAACCATGTGGCACAGGGCAGCTCCAAGGATCTTACCGCATCCACCTCCAATTTTGCTGCCTGAGAACTTTCCTTTGTAATTTGAAGTTTGTTTAGTTGTTTATGCTGCTCTCTCTTCTTTTTCCTGCTGCTTCCCTATATTTGGCATTTGTTTCTGGGCTGTAGGATGTGACTATGGAAGGGCCTGAGTTGCAGGGCTCTGCCTGCCCAGCTGTTCCCAAAATCCACACCCAGATCTTTCTGTGGGGTTTGGAAATGGGGGGTTTTGTGGAGTCACATCATTTCCCTGTCTTCCCTCTGTTAAACTCCATGGTTTTCCCAGCTATGGAGAGCTGGAAGTGAGGATTTTGAGGAGCACACTGTGGAGGTTTAGCTCTGCAAATGGACTTATTTATAAATGTCATGAATTGATTTTATTCCTAAATTCTGTGGGGGCAGCTCTGCCCCAGGGCCACATTTAGGCCAACTACTTCAGGTGTTTTGCATAATTTACACAGTTCTTCAGGAGTGAGGTTATTGAAGATTGTGTCACTAACCTGGGATGTTGGGAATATTGGAGTGGCTGTTCTGTCCTCCAAGAAATAATTCAGAAAGGTGGTGCAGAAGTTTGGATTCATTTAAGGACCTTTTTTTCCCTTAATTTTTTTTCCTTCTTTCCCTTTTTCTTCTTTATTCTGTCCTTTTTCCTTCTTTACTTTTTTCTCCTTTCTTCCTCAATTCCTTCTTTTTTTGCTTTCTTTTTTTTTTCCATCTCTTTTCTTTCATTCTTCCTTCTATTTTTTCCTTTTTTTATTTTTTCTTCTATTTTCTTTCACTTTTCTTATTCTCCTCCTTTTTCCCTTCCTCCCTAACCTTTTTACTATTTTCTGCCTTTTTTTGGTCTTTTCTTTTGTTCTTTCTTATCCATCTTTTTCATCTTTTCCTTTCTTATTTTTTCCTCATTTCTTTTTTCCTAGTTTCTATTTTCCTTCTTTTTAACTTCATTTGCCCTTAATCTTTTTACTTTTCCTGTCCTTCCCTATTCCTTCTATTTTCTTTTCTGCCTTCTTTATTCCTTCTTTATTTTTTCTCCTTCCTATTTTCCTTCTTTTTTTTCCTTTTCCCCTTCTCTTACATTTTCCTTTTTTCTTCCTTTTTTTCTTCTTTCTCAATTTTTCCATCTTTTTTCCTAATTTATTTTTTCCTTGTTTCTTTTTTCTTTGTTTTCTTTCAAAATTCATTTTCCCTCCTATTTTTTTCCCGTTTGCTTCTTTTTACCTTCTTTTTTTCCCTGCTTTTTTCCCCTCTCTTCACTCACTTTTTTTTTTCTCTTTTCTGGTTTTCGCTTTTTATTTTCCTTATTTTCCCTCCCCTGTGCTCTTCCAAAGGATTTCTCTTTGGATTTTAAGTCTTCCTTCATCTCTCCCAGGATTTACTATTTCTGTTTTAGCCTCAGAAAATGTTAAGTAGTTCCACAGGAAAAGGGCCTTGCAGATATTTCTCATTATGTGGGTTTTTCTCCCCCCTTTTCTTTAGATCTAAACCTCCTTCTCCTTGATATCTTTGGGAATGTCTTTTTTTTAAACACTGGGAGGTTTGAACTGTGCCTGTGGAATTAGGGAATAAGTTACTTATGAGAATGATTGTAAGTTGTATTTAATTTGATCAGTTTTATTTGGTTCTTCCTTTCCCTTCTTTCTTTGCCCACCTGTGCAAGGCACATGCTCCAGGCACTGTGGATATTTAATATATTTAACATTTGGGAATAGGGTATTTGGAATTTTTTTTTTTTTGAAATACACTAGTTTTTCCAATCCTTAGTTTTTGGAAATGTTTATTTTTTTGTCTTTGCAATACCCCCACAATGCCTGGACTTACCCAAGTGTGAAGCAATCCTTTATTTTTCTTAGCTATGTTATTGATCCTGCCAGCAAATTTTATTATTTTGACTAGAAAATTTTATAGATTTTAATAGTAAAATGTATTATTTTTAATAACAAATTTTTCATAGTAAATTGCTAGTAAAAGATTATTTTTAGGAGTAATTCGAAGCCTTTATTGTTTTCTGGGGCCAATCCTTGAGAAAAGCCAAATTCTCCTTTCAGTCATCAGCTTTTTGCCCTTGGAACTGACTCTGTGATTTCTGCTGCTACTTCTGGACACTTTTGGTTGATATTTTCTAGAAAGAGTCAAAAATGCACAATAGCTTTTGGGAAGGGGGGGATCCTCTCCAGTCCTGTGTCCATTTCAAGCCCCAGGCCCCACAAAACCCCTCGTCTGCCTCTGGGAAAAGCAAATTGAGAGGTCATTTCCTTCTCCTCCTTGCTGGCCCCCACATTTTGATCCTTCAGCCTCTCCAAACACATGGAATTTCTGGAGTCAGGAGACTCAGAGCTCATCTCTGGATTTCAGAGCAGGCAGGGTGGACTGAGGGCTGCTCTGCCCTGTCAGAATGGGAATTATTTTGTAAATGCAGAAGCAGATATCCCTGTTCTAGAAAACCTGGCTCCAGAGTTTAGGAATCCAGGGATCTGAGCCCTTGTGAGGTGGGCAGGAGCTGAGCAGGCATCTCCAGTCAGGATTTGGGCATCCAGCTGTGTTATCCCTAAATTTTTGCTTTTCTATCATCCACCTTGCTGCCTTTTCCTCCTTGACCTGCTAAGCTTGGTTTGATTGTTAGTGGGGTTTCTTGGGTTGGTTTTTTTCCCTTATTTTTTCTGGATTCTTTCCTGACATCATTTCACAATATCAGCCTTGTCTTCCCTTCTCTGGATCCCTCTGTGACTCTTACCCTCCTCCCCTGCATATTTGTCCTCCTTTAGGGCACCTCTTGTTTTCTCCTTCCTCAGAATTTTTTTGCATTTTGCCCCTAACTTTGTGACAGTTTTTAGCCTCAGCAACAGCCCTGGTGATGTGCAGCCTCTAAAACCAGCAATCTGTTACCTGCCAAAAGTTTGGAGCTCCTGCTGGCTGCCTTGTGCTCTTCAAAAATTAGATTCATTAATTAGAACTTGAAATTAAAAGGCAAGGCAAGGGGATACAGGACTTGGAGCCTGAAGCTCTGCATTTGTATGAGAGAAAAATAATCCATGGTTCTTCTGCTGCTTTTAGGGTTGATGATATAGGTGTAGATTAAGAGAGTCACAGAAAAAAATATATGACATATAGGAATATATGTATAATTTATTTATCTAGCAAATTGTTGTCATTGAAGGATGGCAAATTAAATTATTGCAGGAATTCGTCTCCTGGCTATCTGAAAATAAGACCAGCAGCATTTATCAGGAAAGTGATTTTCCCTGGTGTGGAATCTATGCCTCAGTGCTGGCTGGGTTCAGGGTTTGCCAGGGCCAGGTTTGTGCTGGGCTGTGGGGGGTTCTGGGCTCTTATCTCTTGAGCCAGGAGTGCCTTCTGCCCTCAGCTGCTGACAGGGCTGCTCCCAGACCTGAACGCCTCAAGATCTGAGATTTGTAATCAGAATTTTGGCTCCTGGGGATGCTCTCGCAGTATTGCTGAGCTGGGAACACTGGAGTTCACTCTGTGTGGAACACTTGGGCTTTCTGGACCTTTTTGCACCATTTCTTGGAGAATCCCAGGGCATAGAATTGCTGTAACTGGGATTTTGCCTTCCTCCTGTGCCAGGTTGTGGTGCTGGAACCTTTTGGCTTAGGCACAGGCATATTTTTGGGCTGCAGCTGCCAGGCACAGCCTTGGCACAGCTCTTCCTCAGTCTCGACAGGCTCCCAAATCCATTCAGGCTCTATGGCTTCTGTTTTCACCAGCCTGAAGAATATGCTGGAAATCCACAGCCATGAAAACACCCTTTACAACTGACAGTAAATTGAGTTAAATCTAGTACTTCTTCCCTAGAGAGAAACTTTTCCCAGAAGGATTTCTAAAATAATCTGTTGTTATCATATTATTATTACTTATATATATTATTTATGTGCTATTAATAATATTCCTGTTGTTATCAGGTACTTAGGGAGTCCCAGTTGAGAGGAATGTTTGTGGTTTTGGAGAGTAAGGAAATAGTATTAAACACACAACTGTATAGTTTCCTTAAACTCCATGTCGACACAAGGCAATATTTTATCCTTCCAATAACAGCATTAGACATTGTTCCTTTGATGATTAATGAGTAAAATAAACACATTGCTGAACTAAACCTTTCAGAGTTGCTCAAACCTCACTGTCTTTTTTGCAGGTACTCCTGAGGATTATCCCCAGTATTTCCATATGAATCTCAGCACGGCTGAACTGACGCTCCTCAAGCCAATAAATAGGGATTTACACCAGAAGTTTGACTTGGTTATTAAGGTAATTTGGGCTGAATTTTTTTCAGTGTTTTTATTTTCTTTGGAAAACAAAAAGTTCTGGAGGAAATGTGGGGTGGGCCTGCTTGTCTCTCCTGCAGTTCTCTCTTCCTTTTTAGCCTGTCATTCAGAACTACTGGGGAGAAGGGTGTGAAGCATTTGTGGAAGGGGAATGAATCATGGCAGAATTGTAACATATCATGTTACACTGTGTGAACAAACTCAGCAGCACTTGACCCCTCGCTTTTTATGGGCCCTGTTGTCCTGAGAATGCAGCAGGTTTCTCTTTCACATGTTCAGTTCACAGCCCATTCTAGCAGCTGGTAGGGATAAAGAGAATTGTGTGCGTGGTGAATATTCACAGGATCCCAGAATGGCTGAAGGGGAGCTCAGGGGGCACGGGCACCTGGTGCCACCTCCCTGCTCCAGCAGGGCCATGCCAGAGCCCAGGGCACAGCATTGTGTGCACACAGCTCTGCAGCAGCCCCAGGGAGGAGACCCCAGAGGCTCTGTGCACAATGTGCTCAGGGCTGGCACTGCCCAGGGCAGAAGTTGTGCCTCCTGTGCAGGGGGAACTGCTGGGCTCAGTCCCTGCCCGTGGCTCTGGTGCCATTGCTGGGCCCCGCAGCAGAGCCTGGGCCCTGCTCTGCCCCTCCCTGCAGCCAGGGACAGCCAGGCCTGAGGGCCCCTCTCAGCTGGGCTCCTCTCCAGGCTGAGCAGCCCCAGCTCCCTCAGCCTTTCCTGGGCACCCAGATGCTCCAGGCCCTCCCTCAGCTGCGCAGCCTCCGCCGGCCCCGCTCCAGGAGCTCCCTGGCCCTGCTGTGCTGAGGAGCCAGAGCTGGACACAGCCCTGCAGAGGTGCCTCCAGGGCTGCCCACAGGGGCAGGATCCCTCCCTGCCCTGCTGCCAGTGCTCTGCCTGCTGCTGCCCCCAGGACCCCATTGGCCTCCTTGGGCCCAGGACACTCTGCTGCCTCAGGGCCAGCTCGGTGTCCCCCAGCACCCCCAGGACACTCTGCTGCCTTAGGGACAACTCAGTGTCCCCCAGCTCCTTCTCCACAGAGCTGCTCCAGCAGGGTCTCCCCAGCTTGTGCTGGTGCCTGGGGCTGTTCCTGCCCAGGGCTTTTCCTTCTGCTCTTCCTCAAGACTCCTGCACTTTGATGGGAATAACCCCTCTGTGAGAATGCAGGTTGCAGGATCCACAACTGTGATTGATGGGGATGCAATGCTCTTCCTGCTGCTCATTCAGCTCCTAGTGCTGGCAAAAGCCATAAAGCACAGCCTACCCTGGAAGTGTCCAAGGCCCGGCTGGACAGGGCTTGGAGCAGCCTGGGACGGTGGAAGATGACCCTGCCCATGGTACTGGATGGGCTTTAAAGTCCCTCCCAATCCAAACCATTCGATGACTCTAAATATCCTAAGGAGTTACCAATTAAAGCTCCATAGCCTTTTCTTCCCAAACTTGGGCTGCACAATACATCAGTTAAAAAATCAATTAACTGGCACGGGAGGGTATTTTCTGTGCCTAAATAGTAACTTGGGTGATTAATGGCTATTAATTTATAGGACTTGGGAGGTTCTTATTGCTAGGGTAAATATGCAGTCAGGGAAAACAAGGAAGTAGTAAGGAAAAGGATCACTCTGTAGGAATGACATGTGCCACCTACTCAAACAGTAAAAGTTTTGATGCTGTATCCTTCAGGGACCATTGGAATAATGGCTCAGGCTTGTAACAAATCAAACCTTCAACTTCTTGTGTTGCACATTTCCCTTTTCTTGCGGTTGTTGGATCTGATTCTGTTTAATCTGGAAGGTGCAGCTTGTGATGTTTCCCTTCAAACAGAAAATCTGTTATTTTTGCAGCACACACTCAATTTAATCTTTAAAATATTCCCTCTGATATGAGAGGATCAATTTTGTTTTTCTGCTGTTAAGATATTATGGAAAACTGTGAAATGGAAAAGGTGGTTAAGTCAATACAGGAATATTTGAATGCAAGAAGGAAGGTGGACAGGAAATGGGGGCACTCACCTGCATTGCTGATAAATGTTGAATTCTCAAATAGGTAGACAATGAAAAAATCTAAAGATCCTAATAGGAAATGCTGGATTTCAAGCCTTCCTCTACCTCTGGAATATATTAGATGATAAGTAAGGAGAAAACCAATTTTGCCCTCCTATGGAAGCTCTTGGCACTTCCATTCCGTGCCAAGAAATATGGGCATTATTACAACATCCTTTGCAAAAAAAAAGGTGGATTTTTGGGATGTTCCCATTGGAATTTCCGTGTGGCAACATCAAGGCTGCCACAATATGTGGATTAAAACTTTAAACTGAAGGGTCTTAATTAATATTGCAGTGATATGACCACTGCACTGTAGATATGAGATTATATTGTTGTTACCAGCTCTAAAAAGAATCAGACAGCTTTTATTTATTTTTTTAAGCATGAAGCAAATGGGAGAATTAATCAATTTGATACACTTGGCTCCTTTCCTATTTGAGCAGGGGTTATTTATCAATCAGACAGAATCTAAGCTGGCATATCCATTATGATCCATTTGCAAGGAAGATGGGCTGTGCGAGGCTGGATGTGCTGGACAGGCAGAGAAATGTTCATGGGTGGAATACCTGTCTTCTGGAGAATTTACCACACCTGGGGAGAGCTGATTTTGTTAAACTTGCTCATGCTGGAGGTGGTTCAGTTCACAGGGACTCACTTTTGGAGTAGGGAAAGTCATGAGGGAGCTGCAGGAGTTTCTCCTCAATATTTGCAGTGGGTTGATAGCCAGTAATTAAGGAAAAAAACACAACATTTGTCCATTCAGAGCTGCTATAAAACCTGTGGGAGTTGCAACAGCAAAAAAAGCCCTGGGAATATTTTGACTCTAATGAAGGGCTGAGAATCTCAGACTGGTTTAGGTCATAAGTGATCTCCAAAACCCATCCCATTCCACCCCTGCCATGGGCAGGGACACCTTCCACTGTCCCAGGCTGCTCCAAGCCCTGTCCAGCCTGGCCTTGGGCACTATCAGGGATTCAGGGGCAGCCACAGCTTCTTTGGGCACCCTGTGCCAGGACCTGCCCACCCTCACAGATCTTTTCCATTTGTGGTTGTACCACTCTAGTCTATGTTATTTACCCAGGGCTATGTCAGATTTTCTCCCCTTTAAAGAAAATGCATCCTTGTCAGAGTCAAAATCAGGGAAAGCATTTTATTTCTCCTGCAAAAATTGATTTTCCATTTCTAATGGGCATTGTATTAGTGGCTAAAAATGCTTTGATTTTTAGAACATCAGGTGGAAAAGTAGAGGAGTGTTTTGATGATTTCATGTGGGCACCTGTGTACTGGTGAAATTAAATTGATCACTTTGGAATAGTTTAGATAGTTAAATTGATAGATAAATTGATTTAGTTAATTAAATTGGTAGTTCGAGAGTGGGTTTTCATTCAGTCTGGCTGGTCAATGCATAAACCACTGTCTTTTGTATTTGATTGCATTTGGGAAATTAGGGAGGATTTATGTGACTTGGGCAGCTCAATAAAAACTCCAATTAAATTATTTTGTAAAAAGCGGGGAAAGAGGGGAAAGGTAAGATAAGATTCCCAGCTTCAAATAACATTTGTAGCATGACTTATTAATAAGACTTTTCTTTGAATCTAAGAGTTGTATGGCTCATAGGGAGTACACTCTCAAGCTAGTGGAAGGTGTGGTGGAACTGGATGGGCATTAAGTCCCTTCCAACCCAAACCAGTCTGGATTTCCATGAAAAAGAGTTGGTTTGTGCCCCTTGGGTGGTTTTGGTGTCCTCCCCACAGAGCTGGTGACAGAAATGTGCTTCAACACAGAGGATTTTGAAGAATATTCTTGCAGAGCATTTTCTGTATCCCTTGGGTCTCTCCCTGTGATCCCAGCAGGGCTTTCAGCCAGGATGTCATTAACCCAGTGACAGACAATTCCTTGGAAACAGTTCTACAGTGCGATTGCATTTGCCTGTTGTTTAGGGGGTACCAGAAGCTCAGACTGGAACGGAGTGCAGTTCCAATGTTAAAGGGAAATTGGTTTGGGATCCCATTGTGCAAGAGCTGATGGGGAATGTTTCTGCTGTAATATCTTCTCTGTCTACTCTGGAATTCCTCCTGGCTGGAATTTTTGAACTGAGTGGGATTTCCAGCCAAACTGGGGCAGCACAGGCAGCTCCAAACTTTGCTCCCTGTGAGCAGGGACAGGACCCAGGGAAGGGCTGGAGTAGTGCATGAGTGCCAGGGGAGGGTTTAGGGTGGGTATCAGGGAAAGGTTCTTCCCCCAGAGGGTGCTGGCACTGCCCAGGCTCCCCAGGGAATGAGCACGGCCCTGAGGCTGCCAGAGCTCCAGGAGGGTTTGGAAACCACTCCCGGGATGCTCAGGGTGGGGTTGTTGGGATGTCTGTGCAGGGACAAGAGCTGGATCCATGATTCTTGCGGGTCCTTCCAGCTCAGGATATTTTGTGGTTCTCTGATTCCTTTCTTGTGGAGGTGCTTTGGATCAGAGAGATGCCCCCAGCAGTCCCAGTGTAGTTAAACTCTTCCCAATGTCCACAATTCTCCTGACGTGGATCTCAGCAAAAACAACAGGAATTGATGCTGTCCTCCCTCTGGAGATTGTTTGGTTTCTCTGATCCCACTGGGAGCTTCATGGACCCCTCCTATCTCTCGTTCTCTGAGCTGTCAAAAAATTCCTGCCTTACAGGGAAAAAAGGCATTTGTTTCACAAACAGCATCAGGATCAAACTGTGGACAGACCTTGGAAGGCAGGAAATACAGATATTTATGTGCCATATTTGGTGTGATTTCACAGGGGCTGTTTCCTGTTCCAAGTGGAAATACAGGGAGACTGGGAGAGGATGTTTGCCAGCCGCTGGCAAGGGCAAAAAATGATCAGGTTTAAAACACAGGGAGGTTGTAGAGGAGAGCTCTAGGCTGGAGAACCTTGGGAATGATCTTAATGGTTGAATTCCTGAAATAATAGCTAATTCTGATCCTGAGGTATTACAGAATCATAATATATATATAAAATAATATATGTAAAATACTCTGGTTGTAAAGACAAGGAGATAATCACAGAAGCATTTAGGTTGGAAAAACTCTCTGAAATCATCAATTCCAACCATTAACCTGGCCAAGCCCACCACTGCTCCGTATCTTCCTAACACTTCCTGGGATGGAGCTTCAGTAGAATTGTAGAAGGACTTTGCAAGGCAAAGTGAGACGGTGATAAAATGGCTGATGAAATTAGGCATGGCTTAAGAATAAAGTGAAACATGTCAGAAAGGATGGCCCTAAACTTTTATATAAAATGATGGGCTCTGACCTCACTTGGGAATGAGATCTTGGTGTTGAAACTTGGAACGGAGTGTGAAGGTTGGCTCGGTGATCCAAAAAAATATATATATAAAAAGGAAATGGAACATTAGAAATCATTAGTGAAAATAGAGAAAAGAACAGAGAGAAAAGCACTGCAGCTCTGAGCAGATCCAGGTGTCCTGAGCACAGTGTCCCAAAAAGGACAGAGCTGGACAGAGGCTACTCCAGGTGAGGAAGGAAGAAGCTGGGGCAGACACCTGTAAGACGCACGGCCAGAGTTCTGGGAGTGAAGAGGAAGCAGCAGTTCAGCCCCTGCTGCTGTGCCAGGGTGGGGAGTTCCCAGCTGAGACAAGGGTTAAAACAGACAAAGTTGATTCTTCTCTAGAAGAGAAGGTTGGGTGGAGACCTCACAGCACCCTCCAGGATCTCAGGGGATACAGGGAAGCTGGAGAGGAACCATGTGACAGGAGCTGGAGGGACAGGACAAGGGGGAATGGGTTCAGACTGACAGAGGTGAAATCAAGATGGGATATTGGGAAGGAATTGTTCATTGTGAGGCTGGGCAGGCCCTGGCACAGGGTGCCCAGAGCAGCTGTGGCTGCCCCTGGATCCCTGGAAGTGTCCAAGGCCAGGCTGGACTTTGGGGCTTGGAGCAGCCTGGGACAGTGGAAGGTGTCCCTGCTCATGGCAGGGGGTGGAACGAGGTGATTTTTAAAGTTCCTTCCAACCCAAACTGTGATTCCTTCCATGACTTGAATTTCACAGGCAGTGCTGTGGGGATGAAGGCTGACCTGGGCTCAAGGGGAGGCTGGGCTGGCTTATGGGAGACAAAGTTATCAATAAAAAGAGAAATCCATGGAGATCAGAGCTGCTTCTCTTCTCTAGGCTCCTGTCTTTGGCTGCAGCTTCAAGCATGATTTTGGAATTGCTCTTCTTACCATGGTCACAAGGGGAGGTTCAGATTAGACGTCAGAAAAAATTCCCTTTCCCCTGAAAGAGTGGTCAGGGTTTGGAAAATTTGCCCACGGCAGTGTTGCAGTCACCCTCTCTGGAAATGATCGGGAGGCGGCCCTTGAGGACACGGTTATGGTGGTGCTGGTTTTGCTGGGGTTGGACTCAATGACCTTGAAGGACTCTCCAACCTTGGTGATTCTGTGGCTGTTTTAGTCTGGATTTCAGACAGCACAATTCCAGCAGGCAATGAGGAGATGCCCATCAGCTGCGGCTCGCTGGACTGGAAGCTCTTGGATTAGAGAAATACTCTGTGGGTTTAAGACTTTGAAAGTCCTGAATTATCTATTTTTTTTTTTGTTTTCACCCCTTCAGAAACTTCATATCTGCAAGATTTGGTTGATTTTTGCAAGAATTTCAGCCTTCAACTCTTCCCAGCCTGTTCTGGTCTCTTGGCTCCATCATCTGTTGACCTTTGTTACCTTTGTTTGGGTAGCTTCAAATTTCTCCTGTTCCCATGTCTGAATTTTCTTGCCTTTCAGAGGCTTCGTGCTTGTTCTTTGCCCCTCTAAATTTTGGGGTTTGTACTCAGGGCGACAGATAAGGAAAATAATGGATGAAGTTCCTTTTCATTAAGGAGTTGCTCCATCCTCTTCCTGTCAAGGCTGAAGTTTTCCAAATCATTCCTGTGATTGTGCATCTCCTGTAGGTGCTCAGGACAATAAGTGGTTTTTTAATTAGCTTTTCAAAGGTTCAGCCCTTAGGTGAACTCAGAATTCAATTAATTCTCCTTGAGACAGCCTTATTTTTCTCTCTTGTGTTTAATACAGTGATGGGATTTGATGTAGAATTAAAAATCTGAGTGCAGGGACAGGGTTTGTCTTTGTGATGAAGGGAGAAAAATAGTCCAGGAAACCCAAACTTTAAATCGCTAAAATATTTCTTCAGATCAGTAAGACTGACCCTAAATTTTGTGTCAGAACTCTCAGAGTGATGAAATAATTAAAATCAATAATTGAGTTGTCCTGGAATGCTTTTATTGACAGAAATTTCCTTTCTGCAAGAAGAAACAATCTTTTTCTGTGTAAAATTTAACATTCTGCACTTAAAACTTGGCCTAATGGCTTCATAGCTGGTGGGATTTTTAAGGGAAGAAGGAAGAGTTGTAATATTTGAAAAATGATCTGTAATTACTGTTCACTGCCCTACAGCATTGTGAGTCTGGCTGGTCCTGAAGTCACCCTTTACCTGTGGCCCTAAAATGGATGTTTTGGGGTTTCAGCATTTTTTTAAGCCCAGCGTCCAGACACATTTTGTGCTGACTTAATTTCCCTGCCACAACGACAGCAAAGTCACATTTCTTCTGTGTTCTAAAGACATTCTGTGCTCCTTGTCCTTAAGCCAAGTTTTAATCCAGTTCAGTGCTTCTTTCCTTGTGCTGTACCGGCTGACCTTGGGAATTATTCCCCAATCCCAAAGTTTAGCTTAAATCTGGATAAAAGCTGTCCCTCTTTTCACCCTGCCCTCCCTGTTCAGTTATCCTGAGTCACGTCCCTTTCGAAGGAGCCACTTTGTCACCCTGCCTTTCCTTCCCTCTCTCCCTGTGATTTTAACCACATCCATTGAAATAACAGATCACAGAATCCCAGGATGATTTGGCTTGGAGGAGACACTAAAGCACCCCCTGCCACCTAATTTTGCTTTCCTTAAGTCTGAGATCTTCTTGGAGCTCAGGTTGCAGCTCCCTCTGCTAGTCTTCCACATGGATTTGTGTCTAGCCCCTCACCAGGAATAAATCCTGCCATCCCAATTTTTTTAGGATGTGTGAAGCTCACATCCATCCCCATGCACCATTCTCCCCTCAGCTCCACTTGCTCATCTTCCTTGTATGATTGGAGGGGAGAGAGAACTTCTCTGGTTATTTTTTGTTTGAGTTTTTTATTATTATTATTTTGGTTTGGGGTTTGTTTTTCTTTGTTTGGTGGGGTTTTTTTGTGTTTTTCTTTGCTTCTAGGGATGGACCTTCCCATTTTTATCAAATAAAATATTTGGCATGAAGACAAACCCCCCCATTTGGTGGGGGTTTTTTTTTGTTTGACTTCTGTAAAAAAAAAAAAATATTCCTAATTAGCCTGTTTTACACTTCAGATAATTCTGTAGTCCTGGAAAAAAGGAGCAGCATGGATGTGTCTTAGATAAAACAATTCTGTTTCCTTGCACTTTAGGACAGATTATTTGCATGGAGGATTGCTAAAGTGGATTCTGTGATTCCAAGGAGAAATGGGAACTCTGAGTTTCGTCTAAGGAAACCCCATTTTGCTCTCTTGTAGTTGTTTCTCTAGAACGAAACCTGCTGCTTTGGCAGTGAGAGGGGACTTTGGGAACTGGCTGGAGAATATTCCAGCTCTGGATAGTGTTGACGCCTGGAGCTGCACTCGATGATCCCTGTGGGTCCTTTCCAGCTTGGAATTCTCTGTGGTTCCACGAGGGAGCCTTTTGCATTGCTCTAATTACTCATTTTTTGGGGGAGCTGTTTCATCTGCTGCTTTGAAGGAAGGAACTTCCTGTTGGTCCTGTTAATTCCCACAGCCCCTCACTCCTTGCATCCTTCCTGGAACTCCTTTCCTGTCATCTCCAGCCATTTCCATCAGGGTAAAATTATGGACACTACAGATACAAGCAGTCTTCAGCACAGATGATGCAATAAAAGCAGCTCAATATCTGTGAGAATTAACACATTTCACATAATTCTGTTGAGTTTTTTTGTTTGGGTTTTTTTTGTGGTTTTTTTTTCCCTTTTTTCTTTAGCTACTCCTTAACTACTAAGTTGCACCAGAATCTAATCCTGTGCTGGTTTTTTTGTGTGTTGGTAGAAGTGTGAACCCAAATCCTCAGGGTTATTTGAGAGATCCCTCATTATTTTGAAACTAAAACATTTTCTTTGAAGGGCTGGAACCCAAATGTTTTGTGGCTTAGATACCATCAGCTTTCTGGGTGAAGAAAATGTGAATTGTTTGCTGTTTGTGCTCCAAAATATGTGTTAGGAAGAAAAAAAGCTCAACCTGTGGCCAGTAAGTTCAGGCAAGGGTTTAACCGGTCAGTGTGAGGGAAGAGGGTTTGTACTAAGAGCACTCAAGGTCTGGAGCAACCCTCATGAGCTATAACTTCATCTCTTAAAAATAACAAACACCTCAAAACAAAAAAAAAACCCACCCCCAAACCACCACAAAACAAAAAAGAAAAAAAAACCCCAAGCCTCCACACAAAGAAGAACCCCAAGAAATAGGGCATTGGAGCAAAAATCGACAATGTTACAGCTTTTTTATAATTTTGGGGCATTATGAAGGGTCTGTGTTGAGCTCTGCTTGTAGTCAGGTGTTGTTTCTAGGACTGATTTCAGAACATCTGAAAGCAAAAC
Organism: Phainopepla nitens; assembly: GCA_013400175.1. Lineage (NCBI taxonomy): Eukaryota > Metazoa > Chordata > Aves > Passeriformes > Bombycillidae > Phainopepla > Phainopepla nitens. The sequence continues at coordinate 158,191 of VXBQ01004319.1, read as the reverse complement.
AGTTCCTCACATTGTAATATGAAATTCCTTGTTTCAAACAGAAGGCAAAAGAAGAAGTAGCTGTTTGCAAAGCTTCCTTTTTTCCCCTTAAATAGTGGTGTCTTTGGAAACAAAAAAAATGAAATTAATCCATCATTTTGACTGGTGAACACAAAGGAGAGCTGAAGTGATTTGGAGTGGAAGTGCTCAGTGAGGAAGGACTCCTTTGCTTTGTCATCTTGGGCTCCAGGGTTTCAAATTTGAAGTCCGATTTTGGGAGCAAACAATTCTCTTTGTGTTTGGCTGTGTGTAATTCCCAGCACTTCAACAAAGCCTGCACCACCTTCCTGGGTGAATATTCCTGTTTTTATCCCAGAATGGCTCCAGGCTCACTTGGACTTTAAAGCAAGGCCATTATTGTGGTGTTTCAAGCTGTTCAGAAGATTGAGACCCTCTGTGGTTTGCATTTTCCTTTTCTTTAGGATCTCTTAATACAAGGAACATTAGGCGTTGTTATAAAGTAACTCGCAGGGGTTGTGTGGAAACTTTGAGCTGTGAAGGGAGCGATTTTACTTGGAAAAGAAGAAGAAAAGAGTATTTAATGATGGACAAATGTTGTTAGTCCTGTGGGGAGGAGCGCTTCAGGAGAGCCCTGGAGGGGCTGGCTCATGTCCAGGGCAGGGAACGGAGCTGGGCAAGGGGCTGGAGCCCCAGGAGAGGCTGAGGGAGCTGGCAAAGGGGCTCAGCCTGGAGAAAAGGAGGCTCAGGGGGGCCCTTCTGGCTCTGCACAACTCCCTGACAGGAGGGGACAGCCAGGGGGGGTCGGGCTCTGCTGCCAGGGAACAGGGACAGGAGAAGGGGAAACGGCCTCAAGCTGTGCCAGGGGAGGCTCAGCTTGGACATGAGGAGGAATTTCTGCATGGAAAGGGTGCTCAGGCCTTGGCAGGGGCTGCCCAGGGAGGTTTGCAGTGCCCATGCCTGGAGGTGTCCCAGGAAGGGCTGGAGGTGGCACTCAGTGCTCTGGGCTGGGGACAAGGTGGGCGTCGGACACAGATCCTGGAAGTCTTCCCATCCCAAAAGATTCCAGCATTCTCTGATTCCATGATAGATCTGCTTATAAGGTAGAATCCCAACAGTGTGTGTTGCTTGAGGAGCAGACTTTTCCTGGGATTTTCTCTCATGCTTTCATTATTTTAAAGCAGGATCATAGGTTTTTATAGCATTAGCACCAGGGAATGAGCAATTAGTGCTTTTATCTTTAAGAAGTTGAGAATAAGAATAAATCAGGCGAAAAATATCAGAGAATAACTCCTGGGAGGGACAGGGCTACCATTGAGATGTGGGGATTATTTGTGGAAGTAAAGAATTTTGCTGGACACACAATTTTGCACGTCCTCAACCTCACTTGGAACAGGGTGCCCAGAGCAGCTGTGGCTGCCTCTGGATCCCTGGAAGTGTCCAAGGCCAGGCTGGACAGGGCTTGGAGCAGCCTGGGGTAGTGGAAGGTGTCCGTGCCCACAGCAGGGAATGGAATGGGATGATCCTTAAGGTCCCTTTGAACCCAAACCAGCCTGGGATTCAAAATTAGGCAAAATCCAAATTAAAAATGCAGTCAGGTAATGCTGAAGAGGCGGATTTGGGGGAAGAGGAAGCGAATGTGTCCATGTGTGCTGTTCTCACCTTTTGGATTTAACTCTCTTGCTCCTGCTGTGGGTTCTGCTGTACAATCAGCATTCCCAGTTTTCTTTCACTCCTCAGAACTTTTTCCAAAACTCTCAATCCTGGGAGTTTAGGAGCTGTGTTTGCACAAGGTTTGGGTTTTTTTGTGGCTGTGTAGATGTGACTGTGATGGATGGTGATCCTTTTCTTGTCTCCTACCTAATTTTTAGTTGGTATTTCTCTTTCCCATGCTATTGAGTTCCATTGTAGGGAGACCTGAGAAAAAAGCCTATTTTTTAACCAGATGATGACTCTTTAAATAGAACCACCCCCAGTTGCTCTTCGTAAGTGGGAACCTTTGACAAACGAGGTAATTTTCTAGGCTGAACAAGACAATGGCCATCCTCTCCCTGCCTTTGCCAATCTCCACATCGAGATCCTGGACGAGAACAACCAGAAGCCTTATTTCACAAGGTCTACCTACGAGGGCTTCATCCTGGAATCCTCCCCGGTGGGAACGACCATCTCGGATAACCGGAACCTGACCTCCCCCCTGCAGGTCGTGGTGCTGGACAACGATGTGGAAGAGGTACACTTGGTTCTTTTAGAGGGGTTACAGTTTCAATATTTTGAAGTTCTTTCTTTTCTTTTTTTTTTTTTTAATTGGGACAAACCTATTTAGATCAATGAGTACAAAAAAAATCATAATTTCATTATGAATTCCTGTTTGCTTTTGTTCTGAGTTCAGGTAGATTTGGAAGTGGATTTTTTCTGTTTTGCTCACCTCTCTGGAAGACTCTGTTCTGTTCAAAGTGGTGAATGCTCAGTGCACAGAGGAATCAAAATGCGTTTTGTGACAGGGATGAACCTGCCCGACACCATGGAAATGGGAGAGGGGAGCTCAGAGAGAAAGGAATTCCTCATTTGAACCAAAAAGAAGAGGAATAGGAGGAACAGCAGGAGGCTGAAAGTTCTTTGCCTTACTTGCTTTGCTAAAAAAAAAAATCTGTTACATCAGATTTTGATGTAACATTACTCAGAGTGGAAGTCAGGCATCTCCAGAGGAACCATGTAGTAACACTACAACACCTCTAACCTTCCTTCTCTTCTCACCAAGGTCATTGTGGATTTTTCAGCCAATATTTCTTTTCCCTTTGATTTCCATTGTCCCTCCAATTGTCTCCCTTGATCTTTTTGTTTCCTTCAGCTACAGAAGGAAAGCCAAGCTGCAGGCTTAGGTTTTGTTGGAATAGTTATAGGGTCTCTTGAATAAAGTTCTTAACCTGAGAGTCTGAAAACAATCTGCTTTTCAAGGCTTCACTTCAGGCAAATTTGTGTTTTTTAAGGAACACAAGAGCCCATTGTCACTAAAACATCACAGCATTAGAGTGATTTATTGTTTTAAATCCTAAACTCCTGCAGAAGATCTCTATCCATTAAAGCATGTTTTACCTCACTTTTCATGGGATGATTAATAGCAGGAGTTTGGTGAAGTTAGTGAAAATCTACTTTAACCACATGATACGCAGTGACACAGAGGCAAAAGTGGATTCCTTTTGTTTCTTGTTGGAAAAGGTGAATATTTCAGTGTGGCATATACCTCAGTAAATTCATATATTTAGGAATATATTTAAATTTTAGGACTGCTGATGAGACACTGAGATAAATCCCCTCTGTGCTGGTCCATCCCAGTTCCCAGTGCTGACCCTGGTTAAACATAGTGAATTCTGCCTGCTAATTGAAAAATTAAAATGACTTCATGGCCTCAGGTAAATGTAGGAAGAAAGTGCCAACTTAACTGTGTGTCTGAGGAAAAAAAGAACAAAACCCACTCTAAATTGAAACTCTGTGGGAATTATAACAGAGTCCTGCTTATAAACCTTGCAGAAATTAATTTATAGATGGGACAGTGCAAACAGACCTTTCAGTAGAGCAGCCCTGCTGAGTGCTGATATAATTAAGTGCTCTGTTTAAATGGCATAAATTAAATTAAGCTACGTGAGTGCCTTAAGACCTGAGCAAACCGAAGCTGAGATGAGGAACTTAAACTGTGTGAGCTGAGAGCTCTTTACATAAGGCTTCCCAAGCCTATTTTTTTCCTTGCTCTTTGGCTTCCATGGGAGAGAATAAATTCATCCAGGGGTAGGGTTACAGATAAAGCTGCACCAAATATCAGTCGTGGAATGGTCGAAGGGACCTTAAAGCCCATCCAGGGCCACCCCTGCCATGGACAGGGTCACCTGCTCCAAGCCCTTTCCAGCCTGGCTTTGGCATTCCTAGGTTATCTCATGCAGGACCAGGACTTGGACTCAATGGTCTTTGTGGGTCCCTTCCACCTCAGGACATTCTGTGATTCTCAGATTTTTTTTTTCAGAGACCTTGTGGGAAATTTGAAAGAATTTTACTCAAGAATGTCTTGGCAGCAACGCAAGCAGACAGAACAAGTAATCTATAAAATAATTTTACATGCAGCTACAAGTGCAGGTTATGGATTTTCAGTAATATATCTAGAGAAGGAAACAGAAGAGATTTTTCTTTAAACCAGGAGAACTGAAGCATTTTAAATACCAAAGTATCTTTCTCTGATATTTGACTGATTGCTTCTGTCACTCCCAGTTGTTGTTTGAAGTTGTTTTGCAGTCAGTGCTCTCTCAAGGGGGCAGTTCTGCTGGCCCTGGGCAGCCCTGCTGTGACACTCTAACAGTTGTAATAATAACAGTTAACAATTCAGGAAATATCCTTCCCGGAATTAAACAGCCCATTGATACCATTATTAAAACAAACAGAAGGTCAAGGCAAAGACAAAAAGCTGCTTTAAATATAATTTTTTTTAATTTAGGATTTATAATGATAGGGGTTAAATTTTTTTTGATCTTTACACTTAAGAAAAACCAGAAATATTAACACTGAATTGCTCCTGTGGCACTGTGTGTCTTCCTTGATTATTTTAGGATGAATGTCTCATGGTTTCTATCTTCTGACACTCCCAGGGAACAATTCCTTCCCAATATCCCATCTATCCCTGCCCTCTGGCAGTGGGAAGCCATTCCCTGTGTCCTGTCCCTCCATCCCTTGTCCCCAGTCCCTCTCCAGCTCTCCTGGAGCCCCTTTAGACCCTGGCAGGGGCTCTGAGCTCTCCCTGGAGCCTTCTCTGCTCCAGGTGAGCACCCCCAGCTCTCCCAGCCTGGCTCCAGTTCCTCCACGACCTCCTCCACACTCATTCCAACAGATCCACATCTTTCTTGTGTTGTGGAGACAGACTCTCCCCTGCTTTCTCTCTGGATCTCAGATTTTCCAGGTGAACATGGGAAAGATTTTCTTCTTTCACCCAGAAACGAGGACAGATGCTGGAAACACCTTTCCAACAAAACAGTTTTTTTCATGGACGTTTCAGTGCTGATCATCCTCTGCTTGAAAATGTTGGAAAATTCAGCTGTGTCATCAAAGTGTCTTTGTTAACGCTGCAGCTCTTAGAGGATGGGCCTGTGCTGGAAGTTAGGAAGCCTGAGCAGTTTGGATACTTTTGGAACTTGTTCTGGCTGCCCTGGAAAATGTCACCACCAAATGGAATCTGTCCAAAAACTTTTGTGATTGTTGAAACACACACAGAATGAATACTCTTGTCTACTCAGTCTGAGCAATATCATAATTATCCCCAAATAATTTTAGAAAACTGTTTGCTTTGGGCAGAGTTGTAAGCCCTGGTGGGATTTGAGGAGCAGCAGGAATGGAACATCCACATCCATGTAGGAATTTCTCCAGAGAGTTTTCAAGCAGAACACACTCGAGCCTAGGCTTTGTTTATTTGGTGCAGCATTTTGTGTACCTCATTTTGTTGGGGTTTTTTTTTTTTTTTTTTGGTGGTTTTATTTTTGTCTGTAACCACAGATCCCCCAAATGTTCTGCTGTCCTTCAGGCTCAGGTTTGTGTTTCCTCACTCATGTTCCTTTTGTGTTTTCCTTTGTAGGTCCCACCAGGTGCCTTCCCCGTAGGTATTGGGTGTTATGTGTGCAAAACAGCTATTTTGGGTTTAATTGTGTGATTTCTTCCTTTATTTCCCCCTTTCCTCACTCATTCCTCCCTGCCCTGATGGTCTTTGAGGCTGGGGCTGCCCCCAGGCTTGTGACACCTGCAAAGAGCCCTTCAAACACATTGGACCCAATTTAGGGCATAAAGTTATACATTGTGATTGCTTAATGTTCATTAAATTATTACAAGGTTTCAAAGACATCCTGAGTACTACAAAAGTGCTTCTTTAAGTTAAAAAGTACCTCAGGTTTGAACTGTGTGCTTGAAATGCTTTTCGCAGGTTGCATGTGAACTCTGTGTGGATTGTGATCATTTTCTACTTAAAATTCCATGTGAAACCATTTATCAGAGAGACCAGCCTTGTCTCCAAGACCCAGTCATGTCATCAGAAATCACAATGGTGAAATCCACACCCCAAAATAAAATAACTTCAAAAAATAAATTACTGGGAATTGTGTTGGAACTGTAGCTGGGGTTGTTCTCTCGCTGACGTGAAATGTTAAGTCAAGCTTTTTTAGGCAGCATAAAATGGGATAATAATGTCCAAGAGCCCTGATAATAATGTCAAATATCTCTGGTAATAATGTCCAAGCATAACAATGCTTTTCCAGATGAAGGGAATAAATTGCTCTGTGGCTCTGACATGCCCGGGAGGTGGCAAAATAGGCATTGATTGCTGTAAAGGCAATTACCTTCCATATTAGGAGAACATTTCCAAGAAAAGGATAGCAAAAGAATAGGACACATTGCTCCACGAGGGTTTGGGATCTCCATCATTGGTTTTTCTCAGGAATAAATTAGGAAAAAAATGCTGTTTATTAGTGTTCAAAAGGACATGAAAACAAGAACTGCAGCACTAACTAGGGGTTTTGTAAATTAAATTCTTAACGGACTTTATAATGTCTACAAAGTGAGCAATTATGGGCAATTACCTTCCCTAAGTTTTCCTGGAATGAAGAGGTTGCTGTTTGCATTGCTGGTTGTAAAATGAATTTTCATTTTCCTGGGAGCTGCAGTTGCAGCTTTAGGCACTGAGGAGCCATTCATGTGGAACACTTGGATAATTCTTTCCCATGGCTTCCTGGGATGTTTTCTCATTTAAACAGTGGGATCTTTGCTTTTTGGGCTTTATTTGGGCTCATTTAAAGCAGTTGCTCTCTGTCCTGGTGGTGTGCTGCTCTGTCCTGGTGCCACCTGGTACAGGTCGGGGTTGGCTGGGGCTTGGGGACCTGTCCTGTGCTCTCAAGGGTTTTTATCCTGCAGGAGTGGCACTAATGGAGTGACCCTTCCAGAAGAGCTTTGGATTCAGAAAGTGTTCAGAGAAGTAATGCTCCTTTGGGGCATTACTGAATGCAGCTTTTTCTGAATTCAGCTTTTCTCCTTTTGGGATTGTTTCTGGAGTTCAGCTGGTTCTCCCTATGGCCTCCTTTGTAAGGGTGGGGTTTGTGGAATGATGTTGGAAAGCAGTTGGTAAAATCCTGCATTTTCTGTCATTCCTCTTACCACTCCTCTGGTTCCTCATCTCCACATTCCTGGGGGTAGTTTAAAGCAGTTTTTGTAGAACTTGTCTCCCAGCCTTTTGCATTTTCCTGGAATTTGCATTCCCCTACCAACAGAAATAAACTCTGTAATTCATGAGTGACAGCAGCAGGAAGTCAGGTTAAATCAACCAGGTTATATACAAGGACACAGAAAGTTGTTGGAATACTGTGGGTAACAAAAAGAAATGTAGTTTGTGTGAAAATTTACCTCATGCAGAATCTGATCAGTTAAATAACTCGAAGCTACCTTGAAAGAGGTGAAAAACAAGAGTGACCCAAGTCCTCAAGAAGCCACGAGTAAATTTAAAAGGCTTTTTTTTCTTAAAACGGGAAAAAAATCCTTTTTTGCCCCTTTTTTTTAAGGCTCTTTACCTTAAAATGTTACTTTTCAGTTTATTTATGATGTTTTCCCCCATCAGCTGAGTGGTTCCTAATTCTGCATCAATACATTTGGATTCTTTTTGGGACCTAAAGGGACCCCCTGAGCTGCCTCTGTTTCCTGAAATACTTCACCACATGTCATTCTCTTTGTTAAGTGCACCAACCCAGCTGTTTTATTGCTCTGGTAATCAAGCTCAGCTTTGTTTGGGTTTTAATATGAAGAAAAATGCTTGGATCTGATTTCTTATATTAAGTTGTGCCTGGCTTAAAAAATACTGTTTAATGAGGGGAGGGAAAGGCACTTATTTAAAACCAGTACAGGTATTTATTTACAATTGGGTTTTCTTACTCCAGTGTTTTTTTAATACATTTTTCATCAAGAAGATTAGATTTTTAGGCCAGGAGTGAGGTTTTTTTACCTTTTTTTTCAGTTTTTTAGATTCTTAGTCACAGCATTTATGCTTGTCTAGGTTTCAACTAGAACAAACATTTGCAGCGAGTAATTGGAGACTTAATGTCCCTCTGAATTTATAATAAAATGCTCTTTTTTTTCCCCTCAATATTGTTGAAAGACCAAGGATCCACAGCTCCATCTCTTCCTGAACGACTACACCACGTTTTTCACTGTGACCCAGAGTGGCATCACCCGCTACCTCACCCTGCTGCAGCCCGTGGACAGGGAGGTCCAGCAGCTCTACACCTTCTCTGTAAGTTTGTTGCCTAAAAAGGCTGACCTGGAAGCAGAGACTAGGTAGAATAAAAGGATAAAAGGGATTTATTGAAAGGATCCAGCTTGGGCAGTGCAGGAACCCCAGCGGGGCTACACCCAAGTCAAACCAACAAATGGGCACAAAATGGATCCCCGGTCACAAGGCCTCGCACTTTTATAGGTTTTGGTCCATCAGCAGATTGGAGTTAATTGTCCAGTTACAGCTTCAGGTTATGAAGCTCCATCCTCCTTGCTCCCTCTCTTCCTTCACTGTTGTTTCCACTCTTGAGCCTAAAATTTGTCCTTGGTTCCAAGCTAGAAAGGAATTGTTTTGTCTCCCTATTCTGTGAAGAGAGCTTCCCCACCCTTAATATGAAGCCCAGAACTGCAGACTAAAGCAGCCCAGAGTCCGAAAAAATACAAAAGCTAAAACTTAAAGTATTAGTTAAATGCCCCTGGAAAACTCTCTGGGCACTGCTCAGAGCAACTGCTGGGAAAGGATCAATTCTAGCATCCTTGGAAGTCTTAAAATGGCCCAGAAGAAGGAGAGCAGTGAAGGATGAGTGTTGAAATTATTTTTTTTTTCCTAGGGTTGGGATTAAATGAGTGAGATGGTATTTCTTGTTTGGACTTAGATGTTTATTAATTCTTACCTGTGTTATGGTTTCATGAACTGTGAGTTCTATAGTATTTCAAGCTAATAAACTAAAAGTGGCCCCCAGCTCTCTCTCTAAAAGGCCTTTTAAGGGTGAGTTATCTAATTAAGAAATGTCACCTAAATTATTTTTATTTTTAACTTAATGACCAACTATCTGTCGCCCGCAATGCAGACTTTTTTATCTAATCATATAATATCACTTAGATTCATGAAGAAGAAGGTGAGGAAGGATAAACCTCCACCTTAAAAGTTTCTTGTTATATATATATATATTTCTATATTTTAAAGCTTTAAATTCTGAGTTTTCCACTATGTGATATTACACACTTCTATTTAAAACATACACCCATAATCCCAGTTCTAGCATTCCATTTTGGGAGCCTTCTCCACAGCCTCAGGTCAAATGCAGTGTTCTCCTGAGGGTCAGTGCCTGTCAGCACAGAAATTCTAAAATTCTCAGTGACCAGAGTTCCAACAGATGAGTTGGTTGAGAGCAGCATTTTAGGCTCCCCTGCCTGCACCTTCTCCATAGCTCCAGGATTGGTGCTTGCTCCTCATCCAATGGTAGGATCTGAGCCCTCTTTTTTATTCCTGACCTTACTTTTATCCTTGCCTTTTTCCCCTTATGCCTGGTGCCAGGAACATGAGCCTTGAGCCTTGTCTTGGGCTTTTTTGCTTTATTTTTGTCCCAAATAAAAAAAAATTTAAAAAAAAAAGGCTGACAGCACAGCTAGCAGTATTAAAAAAGAAAGAGAGGGAAAAAAGCTGAAATGGATTTTATATTTCCTCAGTCTGAGTGAACCCCTTAACAGCCCTACAGCAATTTGGAAATGAGCTGTGGGCAAGCCCAGTTCTTCTGCAGGAGTTCCCAGTGTATGCTTCCCTATTTTCTGTCCATTTTCATTGGAAAGGAGAGCTCAGATTTCCTCTGTGCAATAAGAGGAGGCCCCAGCTCTGTAATTCCCACTTCCAAATGCTGTCTGGGAGGTTTAACAGAGCTCCTGGGTGTGGTGATACCCAGGTGGGACTCCATGAACCCAACAGCTCCCATCCCTGGGAAATTCCAAGTTATTTCCTCTCACTCTGCATTGCAAAGGTTTGGATGTGTGTGCTTGGCTTTTGCCCTGAGTCTTGCACATGCAGGTTCAAGCTCTGCTGAATCCTCCTGTAATTGTAAATGCAGAGAGAAACAAAATGCTGGTTTGGGGTTGCCAGGCTGTATTTTCTCCTGTTGGAGTTGTGTTTCTCTTGGAATTGTATTGAGAACACACCATTAAAACACATCCTGGCCTTGCTTTCTTTTATCTCTCTGAAGATGACAGCTTCTGATGGAGTCCAGGAGAGTGTCCCAGTGACTGTCAACATCCTGGTGATCGATGCAAATGATAATTCCCCCACTTTCTCCAACATTTCCTACAATGTCAAGATCTATACGGACATGAGGCCTGGGGAAGGCGTAATAAAGGTAATTTCAGGGCTTTTATTACCTTTGTTAACTTACTTTTTGTTAGCAGTACGTGGCCTTGTTCATCTAAATTGGAGATGCACTGAAACCAGCTAGAATTGAAGTTTGTGTATCTGCATCTACTTCATTAATTAAACATCAATATTTGAATAAATACAAAATTACTAATATGAAATGTCAGGCCTGTTTTAGCTGTAGAGTTGCAGCTCAGCTGCTTCCTCTGAGGTTCCACAAAAAAAATTTCAGCTGAAAAATCTCAAAAGGAAAGAAAATTCTCCTTTATTAGCACAACATTGAGATAAAACATTTTTGGAGAACAGGTAAGCAGTGGAGTAAGATATAACCAGGAATGTTTTCCCATGCCAGAAAACCTGCTGGTTTTTGCAAGTTTGTTTGTCGAGCAAATGAGCAAGGAAAAATGAATTGAACACAGGTCCAGAGAGAAGCAGTTCCAATTAAATTTTGCCAGCACTGATTTATGTTTTAGTGCAGGACTGGAGGTGAATCCTAGTGACACTGAATTTAATGGAAAAGCTTGTTTTTGTGTAATTCTTCCAAGTTATCAGCCCTGTTCTGAGTGCTGCCAGTCCAGATGGATGAGAAGACAGGATGCCATTGGTGGCATTCCAGAGGCAGTGGGAGTATTGGGAATATAATCAGCTGACTTAAGTATAAAGTGCCATTTTCTGAACCATAATCAGGAATTAATTTGAGTGCAGCAGTGATGAGGAGACAGCTCAATGCCCCTTCTGTCCCTCTTGAGCTGTACTTGTACCTTTGCATCTTCAGCTCTTCCTTCGTGTTGTTTTGTTCCCTCATCAATTTGGGCCACAAGTGCTTAAAAACCATCAGGGACAGCCACAGGAGCATTTCCAGCTAGATTTGAGGAGAACAGAAAAGTTTGGAGCATAGTTAGATTCCTTAAAATGCTGCAGAAGGCTGAGTGGAAACACAATAGCAGATACTATTGTCCTGAAGGAGTCAGGGAGCACAAGGCAAAATGTGTTGCTAAATGAGATTTCTGCTGGGTAAAAAGAATGTTTTCTACTCAGAGTTGGCCTTGAGGGTGCTGAGCTGCCTGAGGTGTCTTAATGACACCTGGGATGAAGCAGAGCAGCTCCTGGGCTTGTCTGAAGCTGCTGAGGTGTTTATGTGCTCAGAGGGAAGGTGCTGCTCTCCAGCTCTCAAACACATCCTGGTGTTGCAGCTGCAAACATATTCCGAGCCTGGAGGCTTTCGAAGAGCAGGAGGACACATTTCTTAGGGAAATTGGCCAGAACAAGTTATTTGGGAAAGGAATATTGGGGAAGTTGGGCCTTGAGCTCACCTCTGCTAAAAAGCTTCAGTTCCAGGAGTGAGGTTTCCCCAGATCCATGCTTCTGTCGGTACATGGCTACTTCCAGGTTTTCTGAGTTTATAATCTGGTCAGAGTGAGAAGGTAGAAAATTCTGGCTGGTTTGGGAGAGGGATTGTTTTTCAATTCATCCCACATTACCAGATGATCTGAGTTTCTCAACTACCTGGCTTAAAAAAAAATAAAAAAATCTAAGTATCAAGTCTTAGGATTTCAGTAGATTGGTGATGATAGCAGAACTAAAGAGGGACCTGGAGCTGCTGCAGAGAGCCCAGGGGAGGCACCAGGATGATCAGANCAGGGTGGGCAGGCCCTGGCACAGGGTGCCCAGAGCAGCTGTGGCTGCCCCTGGATCCCTGGCAGTGCCCAAGGCCAGGTTGGACTTTGGGCTTGGAGCAGCCTGGGACAGTGGAAGGTGTCCCTGCCCATGGCAGGGGTGGCACTGGATGGGCTTGAAGGTCCCTTCCAGTCCATATTATTCCATGATTCTCTGGTAAGGATTTTGGGCAGCTGCACTGTTTTGGTACGTTGCTCAATCTTTAGATATAAAATACCTATGTGTGTGTGTGTATATATATATATATATGTATGTATGTATGTATAGATACTTCATGTGTATAAAGCCTTTATAAAGACTTTCTCAAAGACCAAACTGACCCTTCTTTCCCATTTTTTGAACCCTAACAGTGATTTTGAGGGGTATTCATCTTGTCTGCATGAGGAGCAAAGTCACTTTGTACCCTACCCCTCCCTCCTGGGCTCAGGATCCTTTGGGATCCTCTGCTGGCAGAGGATGCTCATCTCTGACAGTTCCCAGAGGAAATTTAGTTGATAAAACCCCTTTGTCGGATCAGAGAAAGCAGGTTAGAAAAAGAACACTGACCTCAGAGCATCTGGACAGTCACATAACCATCTGTAATTGACTGATTTTCAGCCACTTGACTTTTATTGTCTTTAGGGTAATATTCTTACATTTCTTACCTTTTTCCAGAGTGCGGCTGCAGGGAAATGTACAAATAAAATGGACAAATAACCCCAGTTTGTGCTTTCTTGCTGCTCCATTTTGTATGACACTGTTTTGATTTTACTCCTGAAAAAAGTCCCAGAACATAATAGCTTTTAAGATACTTGTGTTTGCTGTTTGATACACTCTAAAAAAATAAAGGACATTTAAAAGCTCTTAGATTCTGCTTGAAAATAACAAATAGCAGGCAAGTATATTCATTGCAAGCAGAATTTAATTTCCCCTCCATTTTTTCCTTTCTGCCTGGATGGTTAGACCAAAGAATTTTCCTTCTTTCCCTGTTAGCTTTCAGAGAAGTCACAAAACCAGGTTTTATTTTTATTTCAGTTGTCTCCTCTCAGTATTTGTGAAATTGTTTCAGGCCTTGGTTGAGGAGAGTTAAGTTTAAATGTCTGTGTATTTTGTTCCTTTCAGCCTGAAAATTTCTCATTTTTCCTTCTCCTTTCCTAGGTATTTTATTGTGCTCCTTGAGAGTTTCTCAGTTGAAAAATCTGTCCTTTAAAACAGTTAAATGTGGTAAATAATAACTGTCACTAGAAAGATTATTAACAGTAAACCTAGTAAAGTACTTAATTCCATCTTTTTTATGTTGTTATATTTTTGCTTCCCAGTTTTCCATTTTTCCACTGCTGTGACTCAGATATTGAAGTGAGTTACACATTGATGGGTGGCGTTTGCAGCAGTGAGTGGTGCAACACAATTTCATCTCAATAATTTCAATCTACTGTTTTTTCTTTAGACATCTCTCATTTTTATATTCAGAATGCAGGGAATAGGGAATATTGAACATGAAAATGAGAGAGCTGGGAAGAGACAGGGTGGCAGAAAGTATTATTCACCTAAAGCTTGGCCCATGAGGAGGTTTTTTTTCTGTTTTGTCATTACAGGAAAACTTGTGGACTGGCCTTAAATGCAATTCATGGAATGGTTTGAGTGGGAAGAGACATTAAAGATCATCCAATTCCACCCCTTGCCATGGGCAGGGACGCCTTCCACTGTCCCAGGCTGCTCCAAGCCCCAAAGTCCAGCCTGGCCTTGGGCACTGCCAGGGATCCAGGGGCAGCCTCAGCTGCTCTGGACACCCTGTGCCAGGGCCTGCCCACCCTGCCAGGGAACAATTCCTTCCCAATATCCCATCCATCCCTGCCCTCTGGCATTTTGAAGCCATTCCCTGTGTCCTGTCCCTCCATCCCTCGTCCCCAGTCCTTCTCCGTGTTTCCTGTAGCTCCTTCAGGTCCTGGAAGGTCACAAATGGGTCACCCCAAAGCTTCTCTTGCCCAGGGCTGAACAATCCCAGTTTTTTTCTTCTTACATCCTACCTCAGATTATCCGCATATCTTAATTTCTCCATAATTTCCTGGTGCAGTGGCATGACTCAAGTTCAAGTGCTCTCTTCCAAGAACAATCAAATAATTCCCTGATTGAAAATGGAGAATAAAGTACTCAGAGGATCAGTGCCCCATTCCCCACTGAAACAATTTTTTCTGAGAGCACCGGTACAAATTAAGGTCCTGCCCCAGCTTAGCCTAAATTCTTGCTTTTCAGCTCTTAAACCTGCATTGTGCCATGAAAGAGCAGGTTAGCAGAAATCTTAAAATCATGGAATATCCTGTGGGCAGGGACCCACAGGGATCATAAATCCAACCCCTGGCCCTGCCCAGACACCCCAGCAATCCCACCCTGTGCATCCCTGGGAGTGCTGTCCAAAACACTCCTTGGGGCTGTGACCTGTTCAATGCCTCAACACTCCTGAACATTTCCCTAAAACAATCGTCATAAAAATCATCTCCAAACCCCACTTCATCTTTTATTTACATGTTTATTTGCAACCTTTTGCCTTGTGCTCGTCAGGTAATTAATTTCCATATCCAAAGCAAACCTGATTAGCAGAGAGAGAAAACAAAACCAGGCTGTGTTTGCATTGCTCAGTCAATGTCCCTGCAGACTCAAGGAAAAATAATGGATGAGGCTTGATGAAATGTCTGAAGGAGATAATGAAAAAGTATTTTAACCTACTCAGAGATCATTATGTGTAGTTGGCTCAAGTTCAGGAGTATCTCCAGAACAATCCTGGATTTTTTCCATTACACTGAACCTGGTGTGGAATGTTGGTCATCACTTTTCTGCCCAGGGCCAGGTGACCACAAATGTTGATAAGGTTCCAAGTCAAACAGTGAAGCCATTTCCTCCAGTAAGGAATTGAGTCTGAGCAGGGTTTATATCAAAACCAAGATGTGTCTTTGTAAGCTTAAGGCCATCCTCCTAAACCTCCTTCTCCTCCCAACAAAACTACTTCTTGCTGCAGCAGAATCCACACCTATTTTGCCAAACTTTTAGTACATTAAATGTTGATGCAGTGCAGCTGATCCTGCTGGATGAAGATTTCTTAGGAGAGTAAATGAAACCTTGTTTTGTTCTTCTCCCTTTACATTTTAGCCCCTGTTTCTTAAGTCTTGTTAACTATGGAGCTCTATCGGTCTGGGACAGCTGGAAATGGGATTTCTGGAATCGTATATTATGGCAGCAGTTAAACTTTAATTCTCTTTAATCCCGGGTTAAATTCCTGGTTTATTTCTGGTTTTGCCCCCAAAATGTTTTTCAAATCACTTACCTTTCCAAGCATTCTGTATTTGTAGGTTTAATTAACCTTCTTAATCTCTGTGCTTGTGTAGTCAATTAATTTTCCTTTTTTTATGTTGTCACAGTAAAAACTGGCCTGGTTCCAAATCCTGTCATTGAATCCTCAGGACACTGTATTTTGCATAAAGGCTTTATTTATCTTTTTTTGTGTGTGTGTGTTGCTCTTGAAGTTCAGCAGACCAGGTTTTTACAGCTATGTCACTTGGGTGGATAATTATTCTCTGCAAGGTTAATTAACACACCCAGGTATGTATAGAAGCTATAGAATGAGTGATTAAATTGCACTTTTCATAGGATGGCTCCTTCAGAATTCCAAAAGCAAATAGAGAATGAGGTTGATTAAAAAAAAACCCACTCGAAGACTAATTTGTTTTTAAAATTTTTAGGAGGAGATGACCTCTGTTCCATGATTTTTGGGGCATGTCAAGAATTTATCCTATGTTCTCTATACAGCGTGTCCCAAAATGCTATAGGAGATGAATTAAGATTTGTTTTCAAGCTATTATGGGCTTAATTCTTTATTTGAAGAATATTTATGACTTTTAAATGAAATTTTGTGTTTCACTGAGGCTCTGTGCATAATGGATCAAGATTATCTTAGAAACCAATTAGATCCATGAGTTTTTCCCTGGAAATGTCCAAGGCCAGGATGAGTCTCTGAGCAGCCTGGTCTAGTGAAAGGTGTCCCTGCCCATGGAACTGGATGAGCTTTAAGGTCCCTTCCAACCCAAACCATTCCAAGATTCCATGAATTCAAATCCTCCCCTTTGTGCTTTAAGTTGTATGCAAATGAGATTAACTGAGGTATCGCCGCTTTGGGATTTAATCTTTTTAGTGGCAAAGTTTGGTTCCCGCTCTTCCAAATTTTTAGTCATCCTTGGGCAAAGGTGTTCTGCTAGTTTCAGGTGATTTTGTTTGGCAGTTTGGAGTGGTTTTGTTTGGCACTTAGAAGTGTTTCTTTGGCAGTTGTAGGTGGTGGTTTGGTAGTTTTAGGTGTTTCTTCACCAGTTCTAGGTGTGGTTGGCAGTTTTAGTTGGTGATTTGGCAGTTCTAGGTGGTGGCTTGCAGCTCTAGGTGGTGTTTTGGCACTTTCAGTGTTTCTTTGGCAGTTTTGGCTGGTGGTTTGGCAATTCTTGATGGTGGTTGGCAGTTTTGACTGGTGATTTGGCAGGTTGGGGTGCTGGTTTGGCAGCTGTAGGTGGTGATTTGGCAGTTTGGGGTGCTGGTTTGGCAGCTCTCGGGTGATGCTGTGGGAGGCTGCTGCAGTTGATGTGATGCTGCATTCATTGGTAAATTATTTCCTATTGTAGCATGGCAGGGCCAGCAGGGAGTTCCTGTCCCTGACTCAAGGTGTCACAAGGTGACAAGAGGGGCCCAGAGGCTGAGGCTGCTGTTTGGCTGGCCTTGCCTCAGGGAGTGGCTGTTGATCCTGCCCTTGGCCTCGCAGTCAGTGCCGAGGTTTTCCGTCACCCTGACATTCAGTGCTCCCATCCTCCATCCCTGCTGGCCCAGGGCAGGAGTGTGCATGTCAGAAAAGCCAAGCTATGTCTCTTCTTTTTCATCCTCACACTGGGATCCCTGCAGGGATCCTCCTGAGGCTGGGATTACTTTGGACATCTCAGGAAAGCTCTGCTGTCACCCCTGCTGGTGCCCTTTCCCATTCCCCACATCCCACTGCTCGCTCAGAGCCAGGAGCAGCAGAGGAGCCCGTGGTGCCATCATTCCCTGTAACTTCCACTGCCAGCTGTTAGCAGCTGGATGCACAGCTGGATGCTCTGGCCTCCTAGATGTTCCAGTGCTGCTCAGACCACTTTATGTCATTGTGCTGTTTGAGGGAATGTTGTCCTACAGAATGCAAAGTCAGTTGAGGAACCTGTGTATCAACAAAACAACTCCTAAAGGAGGAAGAGACAACAAGGCCAGGTTGGACTTTGGGGCTTGGAGCAACCTGGGATAGTGGAAGGTGTCCCTGCCCATGGCAGGGGGTGGAATGGGATAAGCTCTAAGGCCCCTTCCAGCCGAAACCACTCTGAGATTTTCTTCCATGATTTGCTAAAAGCAAATATATTCCCTGGGCTCTAATTCCTGGCTGAGTGTGTGTTTGATTTAGTGTGGCTCACTGCAGAAAGGGGATAAACCCACTGCCTCTCCCAGGGGGAAGAGAAGAACCCTCTCATTTCATTATGTTCACCATTAGAATTTGGGTCTAATACCAGGATTTAGATTTTTCTCAAGGGATTTAAAGACTGCATGGCACTTGAGAACATGGGTTAGTGCTGTGCTGTGCTGCTACTGTGGCAGTGCTGGGTTAACAGTTGGACTCGACCGTCTTGGAGGGCTTTTCCAACCTGAATGATTCCATGATTCCAAGTGTGTATCCCTATGGGAACAGCTGCCATTTCCCTTCCCCTTGGCTGCCATAGCTGTTAGTGCACATTAACACAAACACTGCTCTTCAGCCCTGCACGAGGACGGCTTGAAAAGGCAGGCATGGATGTGAGACTTCCTGGCACTGCCAGGGCTGTCACCTGGAAAAGTGGAGAGAGGGATGGGAAATAAATAAATACAATCCTCTCATTACTATTGCTACACAAAAAATGTCTTGTTCTCCCTTCTGCCTTTATAGGAAGTCTTATAAATTCCAACCCACAGAGAATAAACTCAGTCTAAGTGAGGTTTCTTAATTTGTATCTTAAAATAATTGGCTTGCAGTCTTTAGCAAGCAGTTTTTCTCTGCTCCATGATGTTTTTACACCTACAACCCTTCATTTCAGCTGTGTCTTTGTTGTGAAGTGCCTAGAAATTCCTGCATGTGTTGCACATGTTGGAGTTGTCCTCTCCTCTTCCCGAGTCCCCTTCCCAGAGCTGTGGAAGCGGCTCCCCTGCTGACCCTGTGGTTTTGCCTTGCAGCTGACGGCCGTGGATGCTGATGAGGGAGCCAATGGGCAGATAGTGTACGAGATCCTGGCTGGGGACCAGGGGGACTTCACCATCAACAAGCACACAGGCCTGATCACCATCGCTCCAGGGGTGCTGCTGGCCGTGGGGCGCTCCTACGCCCTCACGGTCAGAGCATCCGACAGTGCCCCCCCTGCACAGAGAAGGTAATTAATGCAATTAATGCATCTGCTAGTTGTTGGGACCCAGGGCACAGGGAATATTCCTCTGCCTGTTCTGAGGGGTCCTGATCCTCAGGAGAGCACTGCTTTTTTAACCTTTGACCATGGAGAAGGCTTCCAAGACTTTGGGATGCATTGGGTTCTTTGAATGTGTGAAATAGATAGAAGTGTCATTTGTCACAGGGTGAAAAGCTTAGAGTTTTGGGGTTTTAGTATGGTGGTAGATAGAAGACAAGGAGGATTTGGGGTGTTGACTCTGCTTCTCTTTATTCTTCATCTACCCCATTTTCTGCAGTGTTGGTGGCACAGAGTGATTGGATAGAACAATCCACAATGCAGGTTTTGCATAAACAGACAAATAATTAGTTGTTGTTGGTAAAATAGAAATAAAGTACGTTCTAGTAGCTGATTGGGTAAGGTATCTATAAAGACCTTAAAACTGCGTGTCTGGTAACTTGTGGTGTCTTTCTTCCTACTGTGCCAGTCTGGTGTGTAGACGAGCTCACTGAAATGTAGATAAGAAATAATAAACAACCCTGAAGACTGAATTCCAGAAGTCCCATTCATCTCATTGAATTCCTGTACAGAACTTTTCAGGGGTTTCCCTATCAGGGGCACTTCAGTGATTTTTACAACTAACCTTAGATGCCTTACTCCAGCAGCTCAGCAGTAACACCTGGGTCACACCCCCCTGTCTATAATCCACGCTGGGATACAATTCCATGCCTCTCTTCTTGCCCTTTGTGGTCCTTAATGGTATTTCCCTTACAGCACCGCGTTTTCATGATTTCATTTGCTTGCTATTCATTTGCTTGTTATTTAAAAGTTCCCAGTTGTACATGTCCGTCCATTCATTCATTGAGGTGAAGGGATGGAAAGAAGAAAGCGCATGAGAAGAGAGATGCTTTTTGTTCAGAAAATGCAAAAAGGATCCCAAAGAATGGGGTTGCTGAGCTGAAGACCCTCTCTAGGTGTAGGGTGTGCAGTGTCCCCACTAAGACCAAAATTCCTAAGGCCAGGATTATCTCTGTTGTACTCCAGCTGAAAAAGAGCAGACTGCAAAATTAGGATTTAGGTGGAGAGGGGAACATTGTCATCTTTAAGGTCCCTTTTAACCCAAACCATTCTATCATCTATATGTTTAAAAACCAGCAAAGGTATCAAGCCCTGCTTACCTGTTTCTGTGGAACTTGTGTTCTAAGTGTGCCAGTTGTGCCAAAATGTCATTTCATGAAGGAGTGGAGGGAGCAAAACAATGTCTCTCATGGTCTGGGCCTGGTATTGATGATGTGACAACCTCCTTATCCAAAGAGCATGACAGGGAGGAGCAGGAGATTCCAGCATTTAAACCTTCCACAACTGTAAAGCAAAAACTTCTTCAAATGGGAAATATAAGAAGGAAAGAAAATACAAGAGTAGGATTTCAGTAACTAGATTTTCCTCAGCACCTGCTACTTCTATCATGTCTCCAAGAAGCAGCTTATGCTCTTGTGCACATATTTTATAGTTACTGTCCATTCAACTTGTTAAGTTGTTCATAAAATTAACATCTGGTAGCAGTCTCCTGGTTGAATTTCACTCTCCTTTTCCTCCTGCTTGTTTTTTTGATAAACCCTCTCAAGCTGTAGTAGGCTGCTGGTAGTGCCGAGGAAAAGATTGAGGACCATCATGCATTTATTTTGTGTAGTACTTCAGAATGAAGGCCAAAAATCAGTAATTCCCCTTCAGAAAGTCTGAGATCCCCATAGTGTGGCCCCACACTACAGCTCTGATTGCCATCAGCTCCTTTTGTGCTGGAGAAATCTTTGTATTGCCTAAACATATGTATTTCTGAGGATGGATGTTGGGAGCCTGTGCTTCCTCCTCTGAAAAGGTCTTCAAGGCAAATAAGACGTGGAAAGCTCTGCCAGGATAACCAAAGTCACCTGGAAGGTGGCTGGATTTCAGTCTTTCCCTTGCTTATGCACAAAGCAAAACCCAGTTACTGAACCTGGCTCAGGAGCTGTAGCTCCGCAGCCTTTGTGAACATAAATTTAAATCAGAGTTTGGAATTCTGTGTGGATCTGTTGGGGATTTTTTGCATGGAATGAAATTTTTAAATGTTGGGGGGTGGCTGTGGCCCAACTGAGATGTGGGGTTTGGGTATTATTAATTATAATTATTGATGTAAGTTATTGAGATATCATGGAATCATTAAGGTTGGAAAAGACCTCCAAGATCATCAAGTTCAGCCTTGTCAACTAAACCACAGCAAGTGCCACGTCCAGTTGTTTCTTGAAACCTTCCAGGGCTAGAGATTTCACCCTTTCCCTGTACAGCCCACTCCTATATTGAAGCAAAATAATTTCTATTTTTGGGAAAAAAAATGACATTTGTAAAATCAAATAATTTCAGGTCAGACTTTAAGCTTTTCACAATCCCTCAGATTTCTGGACATGGGATTCATATCACTTGGTGATACAGAGTTCTGGTGAATCAGGTCAAGATAGGTTGCTCCACATGGATGGAAATCCATTCATCATAGATTTTATAATTGCCCAGAGCAGCTGTGGCTGCCCCTGGATCCCTGGAAGTGTCCAAGGCCAGGTTGGAGAGGGTTTGGAGCAGCCTGGGATAGTGGAAGGTGTCCTGCCCATGGCAGGGGTTGGCACTGGATGAGTTTAGGGTCCTTTCCAACCCAAACCATTCCATGATTCTATATGGAGATAATTCAAGCAGAGATGGGGGTGCAGTTGACTTGCAGTCAACTTCTGGTGTTCAAAAGCTGTTTTTCCATCCTGGAGTGATTTTTGGGGGCTCTCCACAGTTCCCAAATGCTGTGCTGGTCTCTGTGTATTCACCTGCAAACTCCAGCTGCAGTGCTTGGCTCAGCTCCATCTCCTTCCCCTTCCCATGCCAAAGGAAAATTTGCCAGCTCCTTAACTGGGCTGTAACCCACACAAAAGACACAGGGGGAAAATGCAAGGTGTTAATAAAAAATGGATTGGAATTGCAAAAAAAAGCAATTTCATATTAGAGGGCTTTTAGTTTTCAGACTATTAGTGCTTTACTTCTGTGATTTTGCCTTAAATATTTGAAGAAGATTTGCTTCCTATTCCTAGAATCCCAGAATGGTTTGAGCTGGGAGAGACCTTAAAGCCAATCCAGTCCCAGGGCAGGGACACCTTCCACTGTCCCAGGCTGCTCCAAGCCCCATCCAGCCTGGTCTTGGGCATTTCAAGGGATCCAGGGGCAGCCACAGCTGCTCTGGGCACCCTGTGCCAGGGCCTGCCCACCCTGCCAGGGAACAAATCCTTCCCAAAATCCCATCCATCCCTGCCCTCTGGCAGTGGTGAAGCCATTCCCTGTGTCCCGCACTCAATCCTGTCCCTGTGTGCGTGGATGTGCCTTGAGGGGCAGAGTCCCCTCCCAAATCAGAAGGATTTGTCCTTCTGAGCAGCAATTCCTTATCCCGGAGCATGGCCACGGACTGTGAGACAGTCCCTATCATGTTGCCCTCAGCCCTGGCACTGCTGCAATGCTCTGCCCAGCTCCCATCAGGGACCCAGACCTACAAAACCTGATGGGAAAGAGCAGTGGGAAACAAAGACAGCATAGTGGGGACTGTGCTCAGCCACAGTTTTGGGCAGCAAATTAAAAATATTGATCAGTAATATGTTGTTTTCTTATTAAATGAGCTCTATGTCAATACAGCTGCTGTTTCAACAATAAATGTCTGGTAACTTTGGCAGGACCCTCTAAAAAAGCTCTGGAGTTTGCTAGCCCTGCAAGAAGCGTCTGTTTGGGTTCATGATTTTCTTCTCTCTCCCTCTTCCTTCTTCACTTCCAAAAAAACTGGCACAAATCCCTTTGGTTTCTTTCCTGCAGCCCTAAAACCTGAGATTTATCAGCTTTGGCCAAGGATTTATGAGGGGAAAAGCTACACCTGCTGCACAGCACTTGCTCTTCTCAGGGGTTTGTTCTGGAGTGAGGATGCTGTGCTGATGTCCTGGAGGGAAAGCGGGTGGGATAATGGAGCAGAGAGGCAAGAGGAAAATTTCTTTAAGTCAGATTTTTAATCTCCCATCTCCAGGGAGACTCCTGGCTCCCTTTCTCAAGTTGAGGTTGGATACCAAGTGGGTTTACAGAATTGTCTCTGCAGCGTCTTTAGCATCAGTGTCCCTAAGAACCCTCAATATTGCACCTGGAATGCTGTTTGCATTGTGTTTGGGACAGGGATTCAGTGCAGCTGAAGGGTTTGCCAGGAATTTGTAGTGTCCTGCATTGCCACTGCTCTGAAATGGGATTTATTGCTCTGAAATAGGGATTATTGACCCACAGCATCGCAGCAGCCTCACAGAGTTGTGTACATCTCTTCTCCCAGTATTTTTCCCTCTGGCAACATTCCCTGCTCCCTCTTTTCCAGGGAAAGGAAGCAAACTGACTGCCAGCAGGAATGCTCCAGGGGTGGCTGTTGTGCATGGCAGGAGTAGTTCCCAGCTACTGGAATTTGTGCTGCTCCTGCAGAGGACACAGCACGTTGGGAGCTGTTTGTTTGTGGAGTGTGCACTCTCACTGCTCTGTTTTTGAAAGAACACCACTTTGGGCTGCTCTGGGGGAAATTATTGAGCTTTTCTTCCTGTTCATGTGGCAGCCTGCTTTCCTTTTGATCCAGAGGGAAAAATATGTCCTGAAGCTTTTAGAGGAGCAAAGGGAGGGCTGTTAGAGCTTGAGAACACACCGTGTGTAAAGCAGCCACTGCGGGTTGCCTTGTGGATTGGATTTATTGATTCTGACTGGTTTGGACTAGCTTTCACTGGTTTTTCCCCCCTTGCACTGCAGAAGCTCCATCACCACTGTTTACATCGAGGTGCTGCCTCCCAACAACCAGAGCCCCCCGCGCTTCCCACAGCTGATGTACAGCCTGGAAGTGAGCGAGGCCATGAGGATCGGCGCTGTCCTGTTAAACCTGCAGGTACTGAGGCTGCCCTGGGACTCCTGAGGATGTGAAACCTCCTCCACCTTCCTGCCCTCTGTGTCCACCTTCACTCCTGAGGGTGTGAAACCTCCTCCACCGTCCTGCCCTCTGTGTCCACCCTCACTCCCTGAGCATGCTGAAACCTCCTCCACCTTCCTGCCCTCTGTGTCCACCCTCACTCCCTGAGCATGCTGAAACCTCCCCACCTTCCTGCCCTCTGTGTCCATGCCATGCACATTGCATCCAGGGAGAAAAGGGGCTGTTCGAAGGGATTGAAAATGATTTCATTTTGATCAACAGCTCCTTTTACATGGACTGTAGAGAAAAAGGGCTTGCTTGGCTATTTTTGTTACTTTTTTTTTTTAAATACTGCAGAAGATGCTATAGGCTGGAACTGGCACTGCCCAGAGAAGCTGTGGCTGCTCCTGGATCCCTGGAAGTGTCCAGGGCCAGGCTGGATGGGACTTGGAGCAACCTGGGATAGTGGAAGTTGTCCCTGCCCGTGGCAGGGGGTGGAACAAGTTCATCTTCAAAGTCCCTTCCAACCCAAACCATTCTGGGATTCCATGATAATTATATTAGAAAAAAATTCTATGAGTAGCTGGAAACTTGAAAGGCCTGTGATTTCTTGTGTTAAAATCTCTCTCTATATTTGCCAGCAGATCAGAGGAGCTTCAGCACCTCATTCATGGGGAATTTCTGCAAGATTTTTGGCAATTTGCCTTTCCTAGCCTGCCATTTTTGAAAAATGCCTGAAGCTATTTCTACCTCTTGGTGTGTGTAACAACAGGCTGAGAGGGAGCAGAGATCCCAGTGCTGCCAGGCCCAGGATTTGTGATACCTTGTGCACTGGGATCAGGGATCATGCAACAGCTTCTGGCCAGGTGCAAGAGTAGGAACATCCCTCATCCTCATGCATCAGGACCAGACCTCCCCTTGTTGTGCTAATGGTTAAAAAATCAGTTCTTTCCTCACTTAGTTACTATTCCTTATTTACTGTGCTGTGGTCTGCCCAAAAACCTGCTGTGCAAAATAGAGAGATAACTGGCAACTCTTTTTTGAGGGCTTTTTTTGAGGGATCAGGAACTTAATGCTCTGTTTAGGAGTAGTGAAATAAAGGAGCTCTAATTAACTCACTGAAGCAGGTGGATGGGAAAGCTCCTGCTAAAACAGTTTCCTTCTGAAAGACTGGGATTATTCTGGCTGGTTAAGCACATCCAGTCACCTGTGCTGAGGGAGGATGACTAATCTAGCTCGGTGCTGCCAGTTAACTCCTGGCACATCTGTGGTGCCTGCAGGGAGGCAGGAGTGGAAGGGCTAGGCTGTTCAGGAGCCTTCTCCTCCCCAGTGAGAGACACTTGGAGTTGGAAGCCCCAAAGAGGAACAGAAGCCAGGAACATGCTGAGAAACAGAAACATTTGTGTTTCCTTGACAGGTGCTGGAATCTGTGGCTGAGGGCCTGAGGGATCTTTGGAAGCAGAAAACCTCCTGGCAGGTTTTAGTATTGAAGGATTTAATGGGATTTAAATGTGGTTGGAAAGTGAAGCTCCAATGGAATAATCTGCTTTAATGTTTCACTAAGCCCCAAACAGCCCATTCTGGGCTGGCCCTGCTGAGGGACCTCGAGGGCCGTGTCCAGTGCTGGGCTCTCCCAGCCAGAGAGCCTTGGAGGGGCTGGAGCGTGTCCAGGGCAGGGAACGGAGCTGGGCAAGGGGCTGGAGCCCCAGGAGAGGCTGAGGGAGCTGGCAAAGGGGCTCAGCCTGGAGAAAAGGAGGCTCAGGGGGGCCCTTCTGGCTCTGCACAACTCCCTGACAGGAGGGGACAGCCAGGGGGGGTCGGGCTCTGCTGCCAGGGAGCAGGGACAGGAGAAGGGGAAACGGCCTCAAGCTGTGCCAGGGGAGGCTCAGCTTGGACATGAGGAGGAATTTCTGCATGGAAAGGGTGCTCAGGCCTTGGCAGGGGCTGCCCAGGGAGGTTTGAAGTGTCCATGCCTGGAGGTGTCCCAGGAAGGGCTGGAGGTGGCACTCAGTGCTCTGGGCTGGGGACAAGGTGGGCATTGGGCACAGCTTGGGCTGTGAGGGCTTTTCTAGCCTTAGTGACCGTGGATTTTAGGAAAAATAAAATATAAAATATAAAAAAAATATTGATTGTTAAATCCCAAATATGCTTGGCTTTAGCTTTAGTGGTTAGTCCAGGACTGTATCTCTTTTAAGTCTGGTAGTCCTCAACCTGAAATGTGGAAGATGGAGAGGGACTTTTTACACGGGTCTGGAGTGCCAGGACACAGGGAATGGGTTCCCACTGCCAGAGGGCAGGGATAGATGGGATATTGGGAAGGAATTGTTCCCTGACAGGGTGGGCAGGCCCTGGCACAGGGTGCCCAGAGCAGCTGTGGCTGCCCCTGGATCCCTGGCAGTGCCCAAGGCCAGGCTGGACTTTGGGGCTTGGAGCCACCTGGGACAGTGGAAGGTGTCTCAGCCCATGGCAGGGGTGGCACTGGGTGGGCTTTAAGGATCCCTCCCAATCCAATACCAAGTCCAGCTCCCTTGTCCTGCATTCAAACCTCAATCTGTATTAAAGGCTTTCTCCTTTGTGCAGCATTTTTCTGTTTTCATCTTCCTCTATTCCCTTCTGTAAAATCCACCAGGACATTTTAACTTTTTAACACTCATAAACTGAGTATTTATTGTTTCTGAAACCCTGTGCTGCCTTTTCCAGGCAAGAGAAAACTCCCAGTTAGGCACCTTGTTTTGGGTTTTGTGGAATTCTAGCAGTGCCCTGAGGTATTGCCTGTGTTCCATCCATTATATGGAATATCACCAGGCCTCAAATATTGAACAAGCATTTTCATGTGTAAATTTTCACACTTTTCCTGAGTTTTAGCAATCCAATCAGTGGTTGGGCTGATGCAGATTAAGAAATTATGCTTATATGGCTCTCTCTTAGTTATAATTTTGTAGTTCTGCATATAGCATGAAGGTTACAAAATCCTGGAGAGAGCCAGCAAAATTTTTCAAGTATTCCCAAATTATCAAATCTGAAGATCTGCAAAACATTGGGGTCAGTAACAATGGAAATGTAGCTGCTTTATATTTGCCCTTTAGACTTTGGAAAAATAAAATTCAGTTTTTTCTTGACCATTAAAATTTCTTATGCTGATGATGGAGGGCTTTATTTCTTTCTTATCCCCTTATTTATTTTCTAATGCACCTGGTCGGTCTTGACTGGTGTTTTAATTAACAACATTTGAGATTAATGCAATATTAAATGATCTCCACTGCATTAATTTGTAAATAAACCTCAGAGTTTATTGCATGCCTGGGAGGTGTTTATAGCTTCATGTTCTGCCAGCCATTATTAATTAAAATATGCAAATGCTGTCATTTTTCTAGGAGCCTGCAGAACAAATAGGGCCGTTAGCAGGGTCCAGTTATGTACTGAACAAGGAGCTAACATGGGATTGTTGTGTGCAATTTATGGAATCACTCTTTGCCATTGATCTGGAAAAAAACAGGAATAGGTTGCTCTTCTCCCTTGACTTCAGTGGTTTTCTTCTGTACATAAGAACTTAGTGGTTTTTGCTTTTAAAGAAAGCAGGAGTTTTTAAAAGCAATGATTAACTTTTCCCCTTTGTTTTTTTTAAAGCATGTTGATTGAAGGTGGTTTTTCTGTGGGGAGGAGGAGAAAATGAAATCAATGACAGCCAGTCTTTGATTTTTCTGGGTTTCTGAGAGCCCCCTGACTCATTATGAGAGAATGCAGTCCATAATGATACCCCTGAGACAACTTAATATGAAGGGAGGGCAGGATGCCCTGCAGGGAAGGTAAAAGGAGGACCAAGGGCTAAAGACAGGAGCAGCCATGGGATTTTGGTGATTTAGGACCAAGGGCAGTCCTCAGAGAGGCCAGCTCCTCACACTGTCTGCCTCCAGGGTTTGTAGCATTTTATGTTCTTGGCTCAGATCCTGACTGCTCATATCCTCAGGCCAAGGAGATCCAAATTCCACCCACACCTCCCGTCACTCAGTGCCTCCCTTGGAATTTATAAACAATTTGCCCGATTTCCCCAGTCTGTCATTGATGTTGTGGATGGGAATATTGATCAGTGCTGGGAGAGCTGAGTCACTACTAACACTACCCACTGCTGCCTGGCCTTGATTTTGATGATGGGTTTAATTCCTGCTTAATCCCAGCCTCCATTTGGAGACTGTTGTCAGAACTCCTTTGGGAAAATGTCCCACCAAGCAGTGAGAAAAGTTTTCACCATGGCTCAGCTCTGTATTGATCCACAGTTTCTGCCCTGTTCAGGAGACTTGTCCTTTTGAAAAATCAGATTAAATTGCTTCAGCATCCATTTTTTCTGGAGAAATTTAGTTCTATGCTATCCATCTGCATATTGGCATTGCAGGGAACTTACAAATAATTTGGATATTTATGGGTTTCTGGGACTTGCCCTCCACCTGCCTGGCACATGATTTCCTGGCTCTTTCCTCCATGAAGGACAGATCTTGGGTTTTCCCTCCAGCTTTTTTGTTCTCTGAGAGTGCTCAAAAATAATCTCTGATGGCTTTGAGATTGCTCATGTCCTTCTCTACACCAGAATGGAGTTCAGCAGGCTGAAATTCCAGCAGCTGATTCCAAGATGCTCTGTTTATGAACATCTTCTCTGCCTGACTCTTGCCCAGCTCTCAGGTGAAGTTTTGCCCCAGTTAATTTAGTTTGGAGCTGGAACAGGGACAGTTTCACCTTTTTGACCTTCTCAGCATCATCCCTTTTGCTTTTCAAACCACTCCTCAGGTTCTTTCTGTAACTTAAACATTTTTTTGTTATCCTTTGTGTTCTCTCCAGTTTTGCCTTGACTTTCTTCCACTGTGTCCCCATCCAGTTTTTCTTGCTCTTTCTTTGTGCTGACCCCTTCCATCTGACTTAGCCTCTGTTTTTTATTTGGCTAAGCCAAGTTGTTTTCTTACTGCATTCCCTTTTCTGCCTGCATATTTAAATGGTTTGTGCTTCTGCTTTTTATTTTGGAGGGTGTTTGAGTTGGGCTTTTTGTTCTTTTTCTTGGGTTTTTGTCTCAAAAGCTGCTTTTTAGGTGGTCAGCTCAAAGCTAAGCAGCCCTTGATTGTGGTCCACAGCAAAAGCTTGACAGGAGCAAAGTGGGGATTGGCCTCTTCTCTTCTAGACCAGAGGAAATGGCCTCAGGTGACACCAGAAGAGACATCAAAAGTAGTTTATTCAACTTCTGAAAGACTTTTTTTCCACCTAATAGGTGGAATATCCTCATTTTAGTGCTGTTAATGTCAGTTTTTAGAGGTCTTACCCTGATCTTCACCTCTCCAAAAAGTAAATTATTGTGGAGGGTGAGTGCTGCAGTTGGAGCATCAGCCAAAGGTTGGGATTCTAATAAAATAACAGAAAGAGGGATCTTGATAAGAAGTGGAAATTATGAATGGGAAGAAAGGAAAGTGAAAGTTCAGTCTAATCAGTGTGGAACTGCAGAAAAATAGAAGTAAATTGTTAAGTCTGAAATTTTTATACTCATGCTGCTGGATGTAGCTGTAATTTGATAATTTGATAATTACTAATAATTAGTAGTAATTATTATCCTGCATTGAGGATATTGTCATTTCTGTGCAGCATAGGAATTCTGATGTGCTCCAGCTTTATCCTGAGTAGCCCATCAATAACCAGAGTTGCCTTAGAAACAGAGATTGGTGTCATTCCTGTGGGAAACTTTCCTAAAACTTAATTCCCCAGTTTCTACATGGAAGGGAAGAGAAGAAACCTTTGCCACTGACTGAATTTCATCCTCTTTTTTCCTTCCCTAAAGGCTTTCGACAGAGAGGGCGACCCCATCAAATACCTCATTCAGAATGGAGATCCTCAGCATGTTTTTAATCTCTCTCAAAGGTAAGTGGGAAACCCTTGGAAAACAGACTTGGAACTTGTCAGTGCAGGGAATGGAGGAGCTGAGAGGAAAGGGTTGTGCTCAGACACCTTCAGCTGCTGCTTGGAGGGGCTGTCAGCCATTAATGAGAGCTCTGTGAGCCAAGTCCCACTCTGGGCTTTTTTACTGGCCACTGTTTATTTATTTCAAACACTTTAAATAAGGGAAACTCACTGAGGTGGAAAGGTTCTATTTAAAAGAGTGGCCAGGGATTAATTAAAACCCTTTTACCTGTCAGCTCCTGACTAACGACAGGGACAATTTTTGCTTTAATTTCCTGACTTGTTATGGGTTAGCCTGTAGTGAAAAGCCTTTTGAGCATTTTTTAAGAGCTGTATTATCCTTAAATTGAATTCCAACTTCAAAAGAGTGAAAAAGAGAGGGTTTGTTATGAAATATAAGCACCACATTGGTCTGTGCCTGGCCCACCACCCTTTATGTTACGTATTATTAGCTATTAATTTGCCTGTTATTAATTATTATTTGCAATCCAAAGTATCCTTTTCCTTGCAGGAGGAAGGGAGGATGGTGAGCTGACTTCCCACAATAAATAGTGGGACAGAAGTAACCTGAGGTTTACCAATTTCTGGTGCAAAATAACTCTAATTTGGTGTGAGGGAAAGATTGTGAACCTAAATACCCAAACCCCCTGAGACATGTTTGTGTGTTCTGAGTGAGCTGT
Source organism: Phainopepla nitens (assembly GCA_013400175.1). Lineage (NCBI taxonomy): Eukaryota > Metazoa > Chordata > Aves > Passeriformes > Bombycillidae > Phainopepla > Phainopepla nitens. The sequence goes on along the minus strand of VXBQ01004319.1, from coordinate 128,047 downwards.
GGGTGAAAAATCTCCCATTCCTGGAGAATCAAATCCTTCAGGAAACAATGGGAACAAAGCCTTGAAGATGCCAGGAGGTGCTGGTGCTCTCATGCACTAGGATTGATGAAGACTTGGCAGGTGAGGGAAGGGACACCTTGGAGAGGGGACACTTCCCTTCCCTGGAGTGGCCAGAGCAGGGATTGATGTCGGGCTGCTGGCATCATCCATGCCTTGGGATTGGAGCTTTGTAGGGACTCCTGCCCAAGTGATGCCAGCAACATTTTCCTTAACGTGGAGAAACTCAGCCTGACCTCAGCTGGCACCTTTAGAGCTTGGGTAATCTACAAGAGCGACATGAGAGACACTCCAGAGGGGTTGCAGTGGTAGGAAAGCACATTTTCTGATTTTAACTTGAATAATCCCACCTGGTTATACATGAGAGATGCTCCAAAGGGGAATTGCAGTGGTAGGAAAGCCCATTTTTTGATTTTAACTTGAACAATTCCACCTGGCTGTATAATCATATAAATATCCATACACATGTATGGATTAATGATACATAGCTGTTATAGTTATTATAACTATATATATATAATTATATAAAATAATAAATATATATAATGAATAATAAATATAATGAATATATATAAATAAAATATGTATAATATATAGCAATTGTAAGTATATATGTATATGTATTACATATGTGTATATACATATATACAATTGTATATATGTAACAATTGTAATATATATAACAATTAGAGATATATCTTTTAAATTCTAATATGTGGTTATATAAAATACATAATTAATAATAAGTTACTGTATATAAATTGTATATAAATGTATATTTTAAATAATAATATGTGGTTATATATTTAAAAATGTATAAATATATGCAGAAACTCTCTCAGGTCTATCCCTTTTCATGGTGTTGCACTTTGCCCTTTCCCTTTGGAGCATCATTTTCCCTGGATCAGGAATCCTCAGCATCTGGAATCCTGCTCTGGAAGAAGGAGGTGGATGCTTGAGGTTCCATTCTCCTCTCTCCAGGATCCAAGACATGTCAGCTCCATATTTAGTGGGTTAAAAACCATACCCAAAATTCATTTATCCCTGGTTTTGCCCAACTTCCAGGGAAGTATTTTAGATTCAATGAAAATTTTCCTTTTTGAAGGAAGCTCGACAGGGCAGAAACACAGGTTTTCATTGGATAGCCATGAGGCACACTTACTGGAGCATCTCCTGAAATATGCTTGAAATACTATTTTCCCCACCAACCTTTCAATCCTAGGGCAGGATTGTGCTCCCACTCCCAGTCTCCACCAATTCCTGTGGTATTTATTGGAAGGAACAGCTTCCCAGGAAGTGTTGGGATTTGTTTCTTTTGGAAAAAGTTTCCCTGGAACCAGTTTGCTGAGATCTTCTCTGAGAGTAGGGAATTACAGAAGGAACCCTGCAGAAATTTATAATTTAGGGGGAAAACCCATGATTAGGTCCAGGTGTAACATATCCAAGTGTTCTGGAGAAGTCCAGCCAGGGAGACCTCCTGGTTTGGTGAGAATTTGTGCTTTGGTTTGGATTTTGTGTTTCAATAAAACCTCTGCACAAGTCACAGTTTGTGCTCTGGGTCCTGAACATCAACTGTGGGTACAGCAAATAAAATTTAGAGCTGTGCCTGACCACTGTTTGTGTCTGGTCCATCCACTGGCAATGGAATAACATATGGAAAGTCACAGCATCTCCAGATCCCAGCTGGTGTGGATTTTGGGCTGCAAAAACTTGTGCTGTTCCATTTTGCTTAAGATATTTGGTGGAATTCCATGGGAGAAGGATCGCTGTCACCCTGGATCCATAGTTGTTAAACACCCTGTGGGTTTAGGACAGGTGTGGTCACTTTGTCACAACCTTGCCCAGGTTCCAGCAGGCACCAAAATGTTGGAAATGAAATTTCTGGCTTTGAGACAGCTCAGGGCTCTGATGCCAGCTCAGTTAAGGAGCTTCCTTGAGCAGGATTGTCCACACTGTACTTTCCTAATCCTTCCTAACATAAAAGTAAGGAGTCTCTGGTGGGATCTTGTCCCTCTGGGTGGCTTCCAGACATCTGCATGAGGGAATGACATCAGAGGAAAAATCCAAATTGTTTCATTTGTCAGAAGTTACAGGAATTTCCTAGGCTTTCAAACATTGTTTTACCTGGCTTCCAATTAACTCTTTTTTTATTGTCCTTTAAAATAGGATTCAGTAATCACAGGATCGCAATTCCCTGAAATTATGCAAGGCCAGGCTGGATGGGGCTTGGAGCAACCTGGGATAGTGGAAGGTGTCCCTGCCCATGGCAGGGGGTGGCACTGGGTGAGCCTTAAGGTCCCTCCCAACCCAAACCACTCTGGGATTTGTTTTCCACCACCCTTGTGCCTGCAGCAGTATTTGATTACTAGGGGATACTTGCCGGCCTTACTCTGAGGTTACACAATGTGTAACTTTGCCCAGTAGCCTCTCCCTGAGGAGACTCACCCTGAAGTCTGTGTGTGTTGATTTTCTAGAGTTTCCTGCTCAGTCCTGCTGGATATCAGGACTCCTCAGTGATTTAATCCCTTGCTAGTCCTTCTCTCTTCTCATTTACTGCAGCATTAATAGTAAAAATGCTAAATAAATATGTTTTGATAATTAAATAAATAGCTAAAGTGCAGCAGGAACAAATCAGGGTGCAGTGTTCAGCTTTTGTAGTCTTGCTAGGCTGATGTTTTAATCCAGGATTATTCCTGTATCCAAGTGGAGAGCATTAGGAATTGACTCGTGGTTTTTCTTGGCCTTCACCCACAGAAAGCCTAAAAGCTCCTACAGAGAGGAGCCTTGGTGCCAGCGAGGTGGTGGAGCTCAGGTGCTCACAGACCTCTCCCAGCTGCCCTGCTAATGTGTCCTGGTTTTGTTTTGTTGCCAGCTCTGGCCTGCTGGCCTTGGGAAAGCCCCTGGACAGGGAGAGCACTGACCGCTACATCCTCATCGTCACGGCCTCGGACGGACGGCCCGACGGGGTGAGTGTCCTGGGCATGGAACAGCACTGGCTGGGTGTTCCTCATGGATCTTGACCTAACCTAGCTGAAATCTGGGACAGTTTTCCTTTGCTTGGTCTTGCAGTGCACCCCCCAATGACGAGGTGGCCAAATTAAGAAAGGATTTGAGTTGCTCTTTGTCTCCCTTAAAAGGTGAAAAGGCAGAACTTTCTTTCCCAATTTGGATGTATGTTAATACAAAAACACCTCATAGGACCTTCTAAACTTTACCCCACATCTAAAGCTATCTAGTTAGACCAATGCCAAAGGTCCCACCTAAGCTATTGCTACTAAAAGCATTGAACAAAGGAACCTCATGGCATTTTTGGGGTGTTTTAGCAGAGACAAGGATCTCCTTACCTCTGACATGGCTTTTTTCTCTATAAACTTTATTATTTTTGTTGTTAATAAACCTTTTTCTGTTTCCAACACTGCCTTTAATACCGTCCCACTATTTTTATGCCATTAAGAATTGCTAGACAAAACCCAAAAGTGATAAACTCTCTGAGAGCCCATAACACCTAGCTCAAAGAATATTTTATCAGGTTGATGTGGGTGAAGCCTGTGTGTCACTGCCTTTGATCACAAGCAATGCTGCTTTGTGTTATCCTTTAACAGCCAGGGGTTTGTATGTTCACAGATGTTCATCTTGTATTTCTTCTCTGTGCTATTCAATACCTGCTCCTCTTCCCCCCTTCTCCCAAATGTGGAAGCTGTATTAGTGATTCGTACTTTATCCAGCCCTTTTCCACAAGTCACTGTCCAGCTCTCCAGAAAAATCTGGAAAAATCCCACTTCTCTTCCAAAAATAACAGTTTTTTATCTCTCCAAGTCTTCCATGTTTGCACTGATCTGTGACCCCCACAACCAACCCCACCAACTGCTGCTCACACTTGTGTTTAATATTACAAAATGGTGATTTTTTTTTTTCAATTTTCATATTATAAAATGGTGGACTGTTTAAGGATATGTGTTTATTGATCAAGCAGAGGCAATGGAATTATTTTTCCTGAAAATTTGCAGCTGGATTGTGCAAGGTACCTGGGAATGCAGCAGCTCTGCCACAGAATAATAGCACAGGTGGGGGAGAAATCTCTGTACATCTGACCTTGTGTGTAAGGGCAGATCTAAAACAATATCTCTAATAATTAATAAATAACATGAATGCATTATCTGGGCTATTCTAGAAGGATTTGAGATTGAAACAGAGATGTCTCTGACACATTGCTACAGAGTGATCATGAAAATTCTGGGATTTGGACCTGTGCTCATCATGGCAGAAGAAAATCTTGTTTATTTTTAATATCTTGTGCTCTTTTTAGCTTCTTCACCTTACAAGCTTTGCCTTCCCGCTCAGGATTTACTCAAAATTTCCACACACACCCAAGAATATCAAGGAATCACTTATACAATTCAGTGGCAACATAGAGTAATTATAACAGAGTCTCCATCTTTTCCATGAAAAATCTGGTTACAGTTTTGGTGGTAATTCATCTTAAAACTTGCGGGTTTGTTCTTCATGAACTGCTCTCACAGCTGTGAGTTCAGTGGTTTTGATCTCAAACTTCCAGCTGGGAAATCTGAAGATGTAAATTAAAGACTTGCAGGTTGGTTCAGGCGGTGTTATGCTCCTGAGATAGTCTCTGGGGTGTAAAAAAAAAAGGGGGACTGAAAATCTCCTTCCTCTTCCTTTCATCTAGAGAGAGATTAATTCGCTCTGCCCTGGGATTAAGTGGCCAACAGATTAATTCTAACATTCTGAAGGTGATAGTTGGGGTTTTGAAAGGAAATCATGTTAATCATGGCACAGTGCTTAGCAGAAAATAGTTGTATGTGAGCTGAGATATGGTGTTTGAAGCTCAGCTCTGGAAAAACCCTCCAGAATAAACCGTGGAGGGCTCCTTTAGAGCTGTCCCTGGACTGTGCTGTTGAACACCTCTTGAAGTTCTTGTTACTGGCTGTAACAACAAAATCCACTTTGAGAAATCCACCCCCTGCTATGTCATTATCTCCTGTCCTCCCTCAATCCCATTGGCAGGGGCTGCCCAGGGAGGTTAGGAGTCCCCATTCCTGGAGGTGTCCAAGGAAGGGCTGGAGGTGGCACTCAGTGCTCTGGCATGAGGGTCAGTCCCAGATCAGATTTGATAACCTTGGAGGTCTTTTCCAGCCGTGTTGATTCCATGACTCTACGATTTCATCCCAGATTTTGGAATTTTGCGGCTGCAGGTATGTGTGCATCATTCTCAGGGTGAAACGTGGGCACACTCTGTAGCTGGAGCGTGTTCCCTCTGCCTGGTTTGGGGTTTTTGTCACTGTCCCTTACCTGCCTGTAGCTGCTTTCTGCAGTTCATATTTTCTGTCAGTGGTGGGGCACCTTTCTTCTTAAGATTATCCATCAATAGGACTCAAAGCTTCTGATGCCAGCAGCTGGGAAGGGTTAAGAGTTGGTCTTGCCAGGATTACAAGAGGCTGGATAAGCTCCTTGGCTTTCATTTTACAAACAAATGGAGGAAACAAGGCAGCTCAACCAAGCCATTAAATCTCCAGGCCTTCTCCATGCCAGCAAACAGTGGGTATGACTGATTTGCCAGGCTTCCTTGTGTCTTTGCACAATTCCTTTGATTTGCAGCTCTGCTGGATGTGCTCCCTGCTGTTTGACAGGCTCCTCCTGGAGGAGGTCAGGACTCATTCCAAGTTCCTGGCTGCTAACATGCCAAACCCTTCTGAGGACATGGATCCTTGCTCCAAGCAGTCAGTACCGTTTCATGGGGGAATTTTGCTTTTTAACTAGTTTTTATCAGGAAGCTACAGGGTCTTTTTAGGAAAAAAAAAAATTTCCACAATTACAAAACCACTGCTCCCCAAGCTCATTCACCTGCTGCTTGTCACCCAGCTCTGCTTTCTGGGAACAGTTCCACTAGTGCCTACAGAAAACCGTTGATGTCACCAGATGCCTTGTTGCAGTTTGCCTAAAATCCCAAAATTAATTCCCCAGGCAGGTACAATGTCATTTAAATCCCATTAACATATTTTAGCTGGTAACATATCCAACCTGATCCCTTTCCATCCAACATGAAACCAGCTATTAGAGTCAAACCTACTTAAAGTCAGCTTTTGGATTTTATTTCCTGTATTTACTTGGGGTTTTTAAAATTTGAAAGGCATTCAAAGGAAAGAGGCTTTACTGGTGTTAGGGGGGTTTTGTTGTTATTGTTGTGGGATATTTTTTCAATGAGATGTAGTGGCTTGACCCTGCTCTATCCCTGCCCTCCTTAGCCGGACAGAGAAGAAAAATAAAAGAAAAGACTCAGGATAAGGACAAGGAAAGATCCCTCACCAAATACTGTCGTGAGCAGAACAGCCTAGGGAAATCCATTGATTTTATTACTCACAAAATCAGAGCAGGGTAACAGGAAGTAAAAAAAATCTTAAGAACATCTTCCCATCACCCCTCCCTCCTCCCCTCCACTGGCACAGAGAGATGGGAATGGGGGTTTGTGTTCTTTGTGCTGCTGCTTCTTCCTCAGACAGAGGAGTGGGAGTCCTTCCCCTGCTCCAGCATGGGGTCCATCCCACAGGAGACAGTTCTGCATGAGCTGCTCCAGTGTGAGTCCATCCCACGGGCTGCAGCTCTTCATGAACCGCTCCAGTGTGGATCCACTTCTGTGGGGTCAGTCCTTCAGGAAAAGGCTGCTCCGGTATGGGGGTCCCCCACAAACGCTGTCAGCAAACCTGCTCCATCGTGGGCTTCTCTCTCCATGGCTCCACAAGTCCCTGCTTCAGCGTGGGCTTCCTACCTCTCAGCATCCTCGTACTCCTGCAGAAGCTGCAGGTGGGTCTGTGCAGCCTCCATGGGCTGCAGGGGCACAGCTGCCCTCCCCATAGGCCTTCCCATGGAATCTCAACTCCGGCACCTGGAGCAGCCCCTGCCCCTCTCCCTGCCCTGCTCTGGGTGTCTGCAGAGCTGCTCCTCTCCCATGGTCTCACATATAACAACTGCGCAATAGCAATTTTCCTTCTCAAATCAGATATCCAGAGGCATCACCACCATCTCTGCCTTGGTCAGTAGCAGGTTCATCCTGGGTCCCCTGGAGTTGGCACTGCTGGAGCTTCCGGCATCTCCTCAGAGAATCCACTCCTCTAACCCCTCACTGCCAGAACCCTGCCAGACAAACCCAGTCCAGGAGAACTTCCCTCCTCAGCCATGAATAATTGGCATTTATACATTTTTATGGCTTAGTTTTGTGAACAGCAGTCATAGGATCCCCAGATAAATTCCAGTTGGCACGGGATTTCAGGAGCTGATGTTCCTCAGACACTGACAATGCTTGGAAATTGCTGAAGTTTTCAGGAAGAAATTTATCCCAGATTGGAGATGTTCAAAGCCGTATGAATGTGACACTTGGGGACATTGGTCAGGGTGGCCTTGGCAGTGCTGAGGAAGGGTTTGGCCTGCTGGTCTTAGAGGGCTTTTCCAACCTAAACAATTCTATCTGTTTGTCAAAGATGTTCCTTAAATGTCCATGATTTTCTCTTCTTTTCCACATGAAGTACTCATATTTTCTGTTATCTTTTGTGATATATGAGGTTTTCATTCTGGGAGCTTTCCCTTTGGGCTTTATTTTGGTCTTTTGACAGTTTTTCTCTTTGTCTCGTCTCCAGGCTTATTGGGATTTTTTTCTCATTAATGTGATTATTGAGAAGTTCCAGAATTACACTTCCCTTCACCTCAGGGTCTTCTCTCCAAAATTTCTTTGCAGTCCAGCTGGCAATTTACTCTTCATAGCTTGGAGAGGTGGAGAGGGTTAGGAGATACTTCTTTTAAACTTCTCATGGAAGGAAAGAAGGTCTGAAAATAGAATCATAGAGTTGTTCATTCTATCACCACTCAAATATCATTTTCTTGAGATGAATAACAATAAATCCTGATATGGAGATCAGCAGCATTATTTACCATTTCTTTTTTGATCAAATAAAGGCTTTGCCTCCAATTGTATTATTTGCAAACTAATTCTCTCTCAACATGACAGGTTTGTCTAAGAGTTTGTTCAATTTAATAAACTCGCTCGACATCAGAGCCAAGAATGTTTCCTCTCCAAGGCATAGAACGCTCTCATCAATTCCCAACTTCAATTTAAATGACAGGGTACAAATAAAATAAGAATAAAGTGGAATTTCCTTCAGATTTATCATCCATAACATTTATCAGGGCCTGGCATCCTTAGGATTTGTGCCGGCAATGCAAATTTTACAATTATTGCTTAGGGAAAAATTATCTATGTAAGAACTGTTTGAGGGCCCCTAAGAAAGACACGAATTTCTGCTGTGGATCTTTTATTTATGTTCATTATAAAAGAGAAGTAAGCAGGGTTTCTCCAGTAATGAATAGGAAATGCCTGATATGAGACTGAGATGGTTTTTTTCCCTGGTTGAATTGCCAGGAATAGCTTTAGAATTCCTTCCCAAACCCTGCTTGATGATTCTGTTGTAGAGAAGCCTCATTTTTAATCAGGCAAAGCAGTTTTCAAACCTTCCTGTGTTGGATTTACATGAGGAATATCCCTGGAAAACCAGTTGTGAATTAGGAGTCTCTCATTGTTTTAGGGAGCCACTTCTTTAAGGAATTTTAGTGGTGTTTAAATATTTGTGAAGACCTTTTTTTGTTGTTTTTGTGCCTGTTTTAGCATCCTCTACAAACCTCGGCAACTTTTCCTAATTCATTAAGAAATTTGTGAATTCAGTTTTCAGGAAAGATGGAGAGAGACTCTGTACAAGGGCCTGGACACAGGGAATGGGTTCCCACTGCCAGAGGGCAGGGATGGATGGGCTATTGGGAAGGAATTGTTCCCTGGCAGGGTGGGCAGGCCCTGGCACAGGGTGCCCCGAGCAGCTGTGGCTGCCCCTGGATCCCTGGCAGTGGCCAAGGCCAGGCTGGACTTTGGGGCTTGGAGCAGCCTGGGACAGTGGAAGGCGTCCCTGCCCATGGCAGGGGTGGCACTGGGTGAGTTTTAATGTCCCTTCCAACACAAACTGTGATTCCATGATTTATATGTGACCTTAAATCCCATCCAGCCATGGGCAGGGACACCTCCCACTGTCCCAGGCTGCTCCAAGCCCCAAAGTCCAGCCTGGCCTTGGCCACTGCCAGGGATCCAGGGGCAGCCACAGCTGCTCGGGGCACCCTGTGCCAGGGCCTGCCCACCCTTCCAAATGTTCTGATCCAGTGTCAGGCTGAAAAGAGGTTCTGGTTTACCCCTGAACACGGGCAATGGTTATTTAATCAGTGGTATTTCATGTCTGGTGACATTTTCATGATTCCCAGCTGGGATGATGATGCTGTTCCCAATCCTGTTCTGTGCTGCAGTTCTGGAGGAGCCCCTGTAATTCACTCAGGTTGTCAAATAGGGGCTTTTTCAGAACAGTGCATCAGTCTCAGGCTGGGCACTTCAACAAATCTTTGGAGCCATCTAATAGGGATGTAAAAATGTTGGTTTTGGTCAATAATCTTTGATCAGGGCACGCTGATGTTAATGAGAGAAGTGCTGCTCTCAAAGACACATAGGTGAGTCCCACTTTTGTGGTAAAGTGGGCGTTGCTGAGATAACAGTGAGATAACAAAAGTTCCCTGTACTCAGGTGAGATTGAGAGATTTTGAGGCGTTCCCATTTCCTTTCTCAGTTTCAGAGTCTGTCACTGATTTTAAGGTAGAGAACCCAGGGGGTTGCTGCTAACCCAGAGTGTACTTTGAATGCTACTTGTGATTTCACCCACTGTTGGTCATTTGCTAAATTGTGATTAGTAAAAAAGGAAGATTATTTGAAATACTGGTCTTATTACAGTGAATTCTGAATTCATTTGCATCTGATAATTTTCCGAACTGTGACTCATATAAAAACAGGGATTACTTGAAATGTTTGTCTTCTTACAGGATCTTATTTTAACACACTTGCAAGTTTAGGGAGAGCAGCATTGGATAAAATTTTCCGAACTAATTCTGCTATTTGCCGTCTCAATAAGGTGTTTTTTTCCCTTGTCAAATATTATCTCTTTGCAAAAATCTTGCCTTTTAAATTTAGAAGTGAAAATGTAAATATCACAAGTGGAGCACTGGCCTGGGTGTGTTGGCTGACAGGGAGGATGCTTAAGATGAGTAAAGGATTGCCAGGAAAGTAAAAAATACTGAAAATCCTTAGGCAAGAGTTGGGAAAAAAAATTCCAAATGTTTCTTTTCCTTCCTCCCTGTCTTTCTCCTTACAAAATCCTCTCAAAGAGAAGAAAGGCTGCAGATGATCAACCACAGCCTGTGAAAATTATCTGGAATGAAAAGAAATCTTTTCCAAATGGGAATTTCTGCCTTAAGCCATTGTTATTTAACACCATGTTGCCTCAGTTTATTAAATGTGAGGGTGTTTATTTCCCTGAATTTCATGCAGTTGAGTTACCTTTGGAAAAGCTGATTTACATTCAGTGTGCATCACAGCAGAGTAAACATTCTGGAGTGGCTTTTGCATGGACAAGAAGGCAGAAAGTGCATTTTCCTTTTAGAAATGGAATGTGGGAATGGCAATTTCAGGAACAATTAGCAAATAACTGGGGCTCAGGAAACATGCTGCCAGCCTGGGAGCACCTTGTCCTGGACTGGTTCAAAATCCTCTGGATTTTTCAGTTTTTTTAAGTAGTTAGGAGTTATTTATGCAGATGTTTGGAGCTCTTGGGATCCTGAAACCACACCAGCTCTGGAGCTGTGAAGAGCCTGATTCCAGCACCAGCAGAGCACCAGAAGATGCAGATTTCTATTCAGACTTTTTGGTTGGGGTTTTGTTTGATTTGGTTTATTTATTTATTTATTTATTTATTTAATTTACTCTTTTGGGGATTTTGTTAAGGGAAGATGGTTGCAGGTTTCTCTGTGAAGCTTCTGAGGTGCCACTTTCAAACAGGTTTGTTCTTCCTAAAGCAAAGGATTTCTTCTGGGGTCATATTTTCATGGTGTAATTGCTGTGACTGTCCTGTCATAGACATTTCATGGAATCATGGAATTTTTGTGGTTGGAAATGACTTCCAAGGTCAGCAAGTCCACCCTGTGACTGGGCACCACCTTATAACTAAACTGCATCTGCAAAGTGCCACATCCTCTCATTTTTTAAACACTTCCAGGCTTGGGGTCTCCACCACTCCCCTTTTAAGCCTAGCCCAAAGCTTGAGCACCCTTTCCATGCAGAAATTCCTCCTCATGTCCAAGCTGAGCCTCCCCTGGCACAGCTTGAGGCCGTTTCCCCTTCTCCTGTCCCTGTTCCCTGGCAGCAGAGCCCGACCCCCCCTGGCTGTCCCCTCCTGTCAGGGAGTTGTGCAGAGCCAGAAGGGCCCCCCTGAGCCTCCTTTTCTCCAGGCTGAGCCCCTTTGCCAGCTCCCTCAGCCTCTCCTGGGGCTCCAGCCCCTTGCCCAGGGGCCATTGGCCTCGTGCCCCCCTGGGCTCCTGTCCAGCGCTGGCACAGCACCCCCAGGGCCTTTCCCCACGGGCCCTTCCCAGCCCCTGTGCCCCAGCCTGGAGCTGCAGGGTGACCCCAGGGCAGGACCCAACACTCGGCCTTGCTGAACCTCAGCCCATGGATCCTGTCCTGGTCCCTCTGCAGAGCTTCCTGCCCTCCAGAACACCCACACTCCCACCTGGAGTTTCCCTCAGAGGAGTTTGATGCAAAGGATCAGAAGGCACAAGAATGATTCATCATTGAATTGGATGAATTGATTTCAAATTCAATATATTGGACACAGTAATTTATTAAATACAACAATGTGGTGTTTTGGTCTGGAGCTCTCAGTCTGTGGGAGCAGAGCAAGGGGACGTGACTCAAGCCAACACCTCCCCACCTTTTTGATTGGGAGAGAAAATTTCCAGAGGTAGCACAGACCTGTTTTATTGACATTTTATATTAATTACAGTTAATTCTACTGTTCCCACCTCCTGAGATGTTAAAATTGGGTTGCAGAATAGAACATCACGGTGGGGTGGGGGAAGGATGAGGCAGGAGGATGATACAGGATGATTGTGCCACATCATCAGCTTAATTAATCATCACTGTGGCATATTTTGATTGATAAATTACTAATTTCCTTTTCACATTCTGGCAAATTTTGATATTTTATTTTGATAAAATTTCCAGATTTTTCCCTCCACTCACAACAAAAACTCCTTAAATCCTTAAAATACTGTATAAAGAAGATATCTGACATTTATCATGCACCTCTAATAAATGACTCAGTCTTGAGCTTGTTTTGTCTTCTAAAAATTCAAAATAAACTCTTGAAATGCTTCCCTTTTCACAAAAACATGTTTAAAAAATTGATAATCTGCTTCCCTGTGATTCTAACAAGTAACAATAGGGTTGTCTGAGAAGCTGTAAAATAAAGAGAATTTCTTCAGAATGTTCTTTTTCTGCCTAGACTTCGACTGCTACTGTCAATATAGTGGTGACAGATGTCAATGACAACGGACCCGTTTTTGACATGTTTCTCCCCAAAAACCTCTCTGTGCAGGAAGAGGAAGCCAATGCTTTTGTTGGTCAAGTAAGGGTAAGTCATTAAAATTGTTTATTTATTACCTAAACTGTGTGGAAAGAGCACAAAATAATTGTGCCTTAGACAAAAATCCCATCCTAATATCTTCACTTGAAATGCAAACTCTCCGTTTGTGGCTACAAAGACACGTTTTGGGGCTTTAAAATGTTGGAATTGTTTTCTTCTCTGTGCTAAATACTGAAAACACTGTCACTTCAAAATAGCACATTAAAAAGCTTGTTTTTAAGACATTCCACTGTGAACACTTGCTGCTAACAGATTTACAGGGTTAAAACAATGTTGCCACATTTTTAAATGATTTGTTTTGAGATAGAATTCAAACGTGCTGAGCAAGTGGCGCCCGGGTGTATGAAATTGTCACACCTAGAGGAGATCTTAAGGCCATTAGGTAGAAAATCAGTTAAACCCTTGAGTGAAATAATTGCTGACCTGGCATAAAAATTTAGGATACTGTTAATTTGAGAGTTTGAAGCTGTAAATTTTTATGACACGTGGGGGGTCTTCTGGATGAGGATTCAGTCTCTTGAATAAAACATCACTTTTTTTGGTAATGTTTGTTTTTCCTGACTCAAGCAAAGAAGAAAATATTAATTAGAGGCTTTTTCAGTCCAGAAGTTGAATATAATGTCTCATATCTGCTGCACTAAGGTGGGATCCAGCAGGAGCTGTAGGTAAAAGAGGAATTGGGAAGCATTTTTCAGGAAGTTAGGTGGAAAATATGCCTTTTTTTTCCAGCAGCAGCCATATCAAGAGAAAATTGGAGCTCCTTAAGTAGAAGCTGCAGAAAAATAGGACATTTTGCCTACCATGGGAATCTAAATACCCATAATAATCATGTTCCTTCCCATCCTTATATTATTTAATAAGAAATCAGAGCTGGTCCTAGACAAAGTTAGGATTCCTTAGTGCAATTAAGACAGTTTTGATAAATCGTTACATTATTGCTCTGCTTTTTGCCATTGCCTTCCTGTGTGGTTCTTTTTCATTTTGCATCCTAAAAGGCAGAGGTGGAACATTTGCAATCAGTCCCAAATATCTTTCAAATCCATTTTGTGCTTTGCTGGGGGCCCTCAAGGCTCAATCATCTTCTCAGACACGAGCTTGCCTCTATTTTTAGCTGTAACAGAATGGTAAAATACAGCAAGTTATTGCCACAAGAAGCTCTCTGGCTTCTAAATTAGTGCAATCTCTAAGTTGTGTGGAAATGAAAATATTTATTGAAGCCTTGGGATAGTTTATTCCTACTTGGAGTGGCAGAAACTGCTTCTGTCATTTCCTGTCCTGTTTATCCCTGGATGGAGAAAGCTTTTTCTTTATAGCCCAAATACTGGGTGTATTTCTCCTGTCTCATGTTCACAACTGCAAATTGATGCAGGGATATCCATTGGAATGCCATTCCCTGGTACAGAAAAGAGAAATTGGGCCATTTGGATTTTTTTTTTCTGGCTCCAGTGAGGTTATTGGAATAATGGTGATGAGAGTTTGGGTGTAGCTGTGTTGTTTGAGAATAGTCCTTAAAAACTGAAATAGGTTTTGCTGTGTTGTGCTTCACTGTAGATAAAACCACAGCGGGTATGGGAGAGGTGTTAATGGGAATAAATTTTGTCTGGAAGCTTTAATGTGCATAAAATGTACATAAAGGACTTTTTTATGTGGGAATAGCCTGGTAAAGGAAGAAATCCTTATAGTGCCGTGTGTTTTTCATACCAAGAATTAACCCACTGATTAACAAAGCTGCTTTTCTGAAAGCTTTTTACTCATTTCAAACAGAAGCCTAAAATCTGCCAGAGCAAGCAGTCATAGAGAGGATTTTAAATAAAAAGACAGATTTTGTGGTGTCCCTTTTCCTTTTGAATGCCACCTTCCCATTTCACTGGGGAAAAAAATTAGCAAGAGATTTTTACTTTAAAACCCAATGATCTGGTCATGGGAGCAGAGAACCTGGTGAGGAAGGACATGGAAAAGGGGCTCAACCACTTTGATCCCTCAGGATTTCTGAGGGAGGTTTGGTCTCAGGATTGGGTGCCTGGGCTCGTTGTCAGAATTGCAGAGAGGTTTGGGTTAGGAGGGATCTTCAATCCCACCCCATTCAAGCCTGCCATGGGATGCCTTCCACCATCCCAGCTTGCTCTGAGCTCTGTCCAGGCTGGCCCTGGGCACTTCCAGGGATGGGGATTCTGAGCAATTTGGGGTAGAAATCCATCCGAACACTCCCAGGAATAACTCCTGTCACAGACAAGGCTTTTCCATGCTCAGCTTTGTTCTCAGTGGGAAATCTGGACTTTCAAACGCATTCCCAGAAGGGCTTTGATGATATTTGGGGTGTGGTTTCCTGTGGGGATGTAGCAGGAAGGCAGTGAGAAGTTTCCTGTGGGAGAGGAAGGGTTTGGAGCATTTATTCCATGCAGGCAGGCAATATCCACACTTGGAAGTGCTCTCCCTCTCTGGCAGCTCTGTTGCCAGCTGGAGCTGCTGGAGGCACTGGCACAGGAGTGCTGCCTGTGGGCATTCCAGGAGCCTCCTGGAGATTAAAGGAACAAAAGCCAGACAGGAGAATGCTGCCAGCAGAGCAGATGTGTTTCCAATCCTTTTATTTCACACTGTGTTCTCTAAATTGGGGCAGTCAGAGGTGGATTGGATTCCCTGCTGCTCCTTCCCCTCTGATCTTGGGGATCCCCCAGCACAGCAGGAGCACAAACTGCTGCTTGGAAGTCTCCACAAAGGGCTCCCAGGAATCCAAAAGCTCCAGCTGGAAACTCGACAGTGAAATTCAGGCACTTTCTTGCAGTCTAAACCAGCTGGAGATGGGCATCTGCATTGTACTGCACTTGAATCAATCCCAGGGGCATGGGAGGTGAAAAAGATGGAATGACACTTAGGAAAGGGATCAATATCTTGATCTGCAGGCATGTTCACAACCTTGGGCAGGGGAAGACAGTCCCCAGCAGTTTGTTGCAGACTCTAAAAAAGCAGCCTGCGGTTAAATAAAAAGCTCTTGAGCTGATGGGGCCCTGGAGAGGAAAGACATCCCTTGACTGAAGTTTTTATTAATGTGGAGTTTTATTTATATCCAGATTGTTTCACCCAATGCCATAATTCATTTGTTGTTGGATATTTTGGTGTCATTGATCAGCACTGTTTGAAAACTCCAGCATGAACATGTTGCTATGAAGGAGAGATAGCGACAGGGAAGGAAATGAGATGGAAAATGGGGATTAAGAATTATGTGCTCAAGTATCACTGGCTCTTGGATCTTCCCTAAAATGGAAACAGGATAAATTAATTCCGGTAATGAGAGCAGTTTGTAGGGTGTGTGATACCTCTGTCACCTGCTTTGTTTTAAGTTACAAAAGAAATGCTTTAAGAAAGTTATTTTTTTAGGATGGACCTATTCTTCCTACTGGAAAAGATGGGAAAGTTTGGAGGAATTTTTTTGGGTTGTATTGTACTAGCCCTCCTGAATGCTGATGAAATGCAATTATTTCCCAACAGAGCTTTCTGTCCGTGGGTATCAGTGAATTCTTACAGGTTCCTGTTTTTATTTAATAAATTCATGAGGTGATAAACCTTGGATCTAAAGCCTGATTTAAATTTCATGGCTGTTGGGGAAAGCTTGTTGTGTTGGATTAAATGATCTTTGGAGATCTCTCATCCTGTGTTTCTACAAGCAGGAAAACTCCTTAAAATGCTGGGGAAGAATTATTGCCCATGCACATGGAATGGTTGGGATGAGATGAGCTTTAAGGTCCTTTCCATCCCAAGGCATCTGTGATTCTGTTATTTTATTACATTAAAATATCTTATGGAAAAGTCTAGAAGGGAATCTGAGTTTTCCTAAATCCCACTGCTTTGTTTTCAGTGTGAAGAGTGTGATATCCCAAAACCTGCACTGCAGATTGTCTGTGTTAAAAGCACAGCTTCCTGAAAATAAATCCCAAATTTCCTGGACTTTAGGACAACCTGAAGGAAAATTAGAGGTGGAGGAAAAAGACCAGGAAAAAAGGGAGATTTATTGGCAGGAGAGGACTATCCAGGAGGAAAAAGAATTAAAATTAGAGTTGGAAGAGATAGGACTGGACCAGGAAAAAAGGGGATTTAATGGCAGGAGAGGATAATCCAGGAGGGAAATAACTTAAGCCTTTGGGGAAGAGTAAAATCCCAGCCTCTGAAGTAAAAAAAGACCCAGAGTGAGTCCAGGACACCTGCTCACTGCATGACCCCGTGCTTAACAGTGCAGTTTGAATTCATCTCATAGATGTAAAACCAACAGGAGCAGCTGGGATATGAGAGTCAGAATCCATAAAAAAAGCTAATCAGACCCCAAAATGAGAGAATCAGAATGTGGCAGGTGAACTCCAACCAGAGAAAGTTCAGACTTCATTTCTTAGAAGTGGTTGGATGATCAGAAGATCATTGGGAGAGAACCTTGGTGGGTGTCATTTCCTTCAGTTTATTAAGGAATTTGTCCCCAGGAAGGATAGAAAGGTCTTAAATAAGACTTTCAGCACTGTGTCTCTCAAGATCATCATGGAGACGCTGGTCACAGAAAGCATTTTACGTGCTTCTAGTTGGATTTTCGTGTTTGTTAGCAGGCAAATTCCTCTTACAACAAGATTGATGTCTCAAGTCCAAAGCTGTTTGCAAGGAGAAAGACATGAGGTCATAGATTTTGGCTTTTTATTTCCATTCCAGACCATCAGTGCTATTCAGAATTACCTCTTCTGCTGGCACCAGGGAATTCCAGGAGGATATTTGGCAGCAGTGGCTGCAGCCACAGTTCCTCAGCTTTTTTCACGTTCCTTGAACTTAGGTCAGCTTGGGCACAGATCAAAGAGGTTAAAAAAGCTCCTTGCCACCCGTAACATGGCCTCTTAAGTAAAAGAGATTTCAAAAGCTGTGCTCTTGTCTTCCCTGTTCCCAAAATTTGTTACATATGTGCATTTGTTTGCATCTTTGCTCTCCAGATAACATTTGTGCTTTAGTGCAGAGGAAATACTGGTATTTGTTATTAATTTGTTATTAATTTGATATTTGTTATCAGTGTTTTCATGGCAGTTGATTGTTGAGAGTCTAAGGATTTTCTATGAAAGGAATTCTTGTTTTAGTCTGCTGCCACTTTACATTTTGGGATGCCTTTAAAGCCCCATTATCTCTTTCAGCTTGATGTCAAACTAGATCTTCTGAATCAATGATTTCATGTCTGATTTATGCCCTTTTAGGATTTTGATGCCTGATTCCCATCCCTGGAAATGCCCAAGGCCAGGTTGGATGGGGTTTGGAGCAGCCTGGGATAGTGGGAGGTGTCCCTGCCCATGGCAAGGGGTGGCACTGGATGCACTTTAAGGTTCCTTCCAACCCAAAGTCAAGAGAAATTCCAAAATTAACTTTAAATTGGAGTGACATTAAATAAATATTTGGAAGCCCAGCTAAATGTGGAGATTTTAAACAGTAAATTCCATCTGTGATTTAGAAAGTTTTTGTTTGGGGAGGGCTTTTTGGTGTTTCAGTTTTTTCTAGTGTGCAAATGCATTGGTTTTATATCTTGATCACATTGCCAAAGAACACACTTATCAAAACCCCAAAATTTTAATAATCCTTCAAGGACAATCAAGTCTCCAAGGTTAGGATTTCATTGTGTGCCAGCCTGAAGAAAGCTGGGCTGGTTGAAGCTATGAAGCATTAAAATGTGCTTAACTCATGTAGGAGGTTCACCAGCCCATCCACTGATGGGTCTGCAGCCATGAGCTTTTGGATTTTCATGTATTTTCATTTATGTTTGCTCTTGGGGTTTAACTGCTCTTAATGCACAGTTTTGTTTGAAATCACATTTAACTGGTTTTGGAATTAATCCTCCAGGTGCCCTGGAATTAGCACAGACCATGGAAGTAATCATCCAGGGTTCTTCTGGCTTGTCTAATGCCTGAAAATATGGCAGTATTTGAAAATACTGTCAGTATTTGAAAATTTACAGGGTGTTTCCTTTGTCCTACTCTGAGCAGAGTGAAGCTCCCATGACCTGGGTATTGAGTAGGATGCTGAAGTTTCTGAAAGATATCCACAAAACGTGCAGAATTTTTCCAAAGGATATGTATGCACTTGGGTCTCAAAGAAGCAGAATTTGCCTTGAAATTGCAAGACAGCCAAAATCAAAGAATCCTAAATGAGTTTGGGTTGGGAGGGACCTTAAAGCCCACCCAGTGCTACCCCTGCCATGGGCAGGGACACCTTCCATTATCCCAGGGTGCTCCAAGCCCCAAAGTCCAGCCTGGCCTTGGACACTTCCAGGGATCCAGGGGCAGCCACAGCTGCTCTGGGCACCCTGTGCCAGGGCCTGCCCACCCTGCCAGGGAACAATTCCTTCCCAATATCCCATCCATCCCTGCCCTCTGGCAGTGGGAAGCTATTCCCCTTGTCCTGGCTCTCCATTCCTTGTACAGAGTCTCTCTCCATCTCTCCTGTAGCTTCTTCAGACACTGGAAGGTCAAAATGAGGTCACCCCAAAGCTTTTCCTCTCCAGGCTGAGTAATCCCAATTCTCCCAGCCTTTCCTCCCAGCCGAGCAGCTCCATCCCTCTAAGGAAATTTAAAAAGTGATAGGCTGTGTACAAGCAGGCAAGAAGCAACAAAAGAGAGTGAAAGCCTTTCTGAACTTTAGGAAAGAGTCCAAACTTTTATGGATGACTGATGTTCCCTCCTTAAAACACTTACAAATATTTGGTTTATGACCAAGAGGTCAGGCACATTTCAGATATTTGTGGCCTCTGACTGAATCTGGGAGATGTTAATTTTGTTCTGTGGGCACAAACTGTAATCTCCCTGCAAAACAAGTACAAAATCCAATCTAGCACTCCCACCCACACTTGATTTGCTGTTTGACACAAATGAGGGGCTTGGGAATACTTCCAGCTCAGAGTAATAAACCCATTAAACCCTCAATAATAAACCTATTCAACCCCTAGTAATAAAAAAATCATGTTACCTGCCATGAGAACAATAATTCTCACCAACGGCATCATTTAGATCCTCCAGCACAACTCCTACTTTGAGCTGGAATACTGGGGGAGTTGTCCAAAATCTGGAGTTTGGTTGGCTTGGGTAGGGATTGTGGGGAACTTTTGCTCCTCAGGAAGGGGAATTTAAACTGAAGGAAGCTGTTTCTGTGGCAGAGTGGTCCCTAAGAAATGTTTCAACTTGCAGGAAAGGGGGATAGCCACTGTGCTCGTCTCTGATTTGGAGACAAGTAGCAATAACAACCTTGTTTTTGCTGTTTTCCATCTCCAACATTCCAGGCACAAATCCTCAATTAACCTGCCTAAATCCTGTCACCATCATGAGCAGGAGTTGAGGATATAATAGGAGGTTTCGTTTGCAGGGGATGATAATGATATAATGAATATTGTTGACATTCAAGCCCTTGTCATTATATTTCAGAGTTAATGATCCTTCAGAGATGTCTAAGTCATTCCCATCTCCCAGGACTGTGTTTTCCTGCTGTTTGGGATGGAGGGTGATAATTTTTTACTCTGGAGCACTGTTGGTTTATATTCCTGAGGGTTTCCTGCTAATGTGGAAGCAGAGCTGGTAACACAAATCTGAATTTACCACATCAGGTAAAGGCTGACACCTTGTAGGTGATGGCATCTCTAATGAATGTGGGATGGATTTTTTGGGAAATAAAGTAGTGAGTCATTTATATTCCCAGGTTTCCAGGTTTGTTTTATCATGCAGTACTTCATGAATTAGAGATGGAAATAAGAGTCATCCTGGAGATCTGAGGAGTCACCAGAATAACAGCAGTACTTCCTCTGTCTCATTGGATGGACACATTTTTCTGGATTCTGGATAAACACCAGGAGATTTATCCTAGGTTCATGCCACAGTGTAGAGGGAGGGGATACTTCCCCTCTATACTGCTCAGGTGAGAGCCCACCTGGAATTCTGTGCTTAGTTCTGGTGCCTCCAACATAAGAAGGACATGGAGCTGCTGGAGCAGGTCCAGGGGAGGCCATAGAGTTTTTGAGGGGATTGGAGCAGCTCCCCTGTGGAGCCAGGCTGGAAGAGCTGGGAATGCCCAGCCTGGAGAAGAGAAGGTTGTGTGGAGACCTCACAGCTCCTTCCAGGCCCTGAAGTGATACAGGGAAGCTGGAGGGACCGGACAAGGGGAATGGCTTCAAACTGCCAGAGGTCAGGGATGGATGGGATATTGGGCAGGAATTGTTCCCTGGCAGGGTGGGCAGGCCCTGGCACAGGGTGCCCAGAGCAGCTGTGGCTGCCCCTGGATCCCTGGCAGTGTCCAAGGCCAGGTTGGACTTTGGGGCTTGGAGCAGCCTGGGACAGTGGAAGGTGTCCCTGCCCATGAGTGGGCTTTAAGTTCCCTTCCAACCCAAACCAGCCTGGGATTCTGATTCTATGAGATGGACAAGGTAGAAATGGGCCAGAATTTGAGATGCAATGACACTATGGCCCTGTCTTGGAATCTCTTCTATTCCTTTTGGAATTTGCTTCTTTCTGTTAGTTCTCTTCTCTTGTTTGGGTTTTTTGATTCTGATTTGGGTTTTTTTGGTCTCAGTTTCTGTGACCACTGTCCCCAGTGGCCCTTGAGGGCTGTGTTGCCTCCAGCAATCACAGCTGCTTTTTCTGCTGCCTCATGTCAGGAAGCAGCAACCTCTGCAAGGCTATGAAGAGCCTGTAAATACATCTGCAGCTCCTTTTAAGGTCTGCTGTCATCAGGTGGCCCTTTACCTTCCAAAACTTGAGGAATCTCACCGTATTTTTTCTTCAAATCTCTGGGGATGAGTTGTGGTGGAAAGCCTTGAGTGGCCATAGGAATGTGGCTCTTGCCTCTTTCTAGTTCTGCCTTTTTCTCCTTGGCTTTAGGGCTGTCTTTCGGATTCAGGTTATATGGGAATGAACTTCTTCTTTACTTCTCTCCACCTCTGTACCTGTTCACTCAGGGAATTCAGCCCAGTGTTGGTAATGACCTAATGGGATTAAATTTATTGAGATATCACTGGTTCCTGTTGTCAGGGTTGGGATAAATTCAACCAGGGCTGGTTTTTTAGAATAGAACTTTCAGAAATCTCCCCATTTTCCACACCTCCTGTTCCCTCACTTCCTGGCAAGTCTTGTACCTGTTGGTGACAGATCTGGGGGTGAAATTTGGGTTAAAGTTGTCCATTTTGGTACAAAGTGATGACTGCAAAGAGGGACAGAGAGTGTCCACACCAACAGCAAGTCCTTATCCAAGGAGCTGCTTCCCACAGGAAGGCTCTGGGAAATTATTTCTGTGTGGGAACAGTTATACACCCTTGAGACAGGATTCTTTTAGGAAACAGATTAAACTCTTTTTCTTTCTTATCCATAAAGAGAACATTATCTCTTTTCAAGTTTAGAGTGATAAAAATGTTAATTCTTCACCCATGTTATGTTGGTATAATCCAAATTAGATAATTGGATTTAATAATTATGCTTTGCTTGCTATTCTTTGTGGAAATATCTGTTCCATATCTTTATCAGCAATCTGGATGAGAGGAACAAGCGCACCCTCAGTCAGTTTGTGAAGCCAGGTGGGAGTGTGGGTGTGCTGGAGGGCAGGAAGCTCTGCAGAGGGACCAGGACAGGATCCATGGGCTGAGGTTCAGCAAGGCCGAGTGTTGGGTCCTGCCCTGGGGTCACCCTGCAGCTCCAGGCTGGGGCACAGGGGCTGGGAAGGGCCCGTGGGGAAAGGCCCTGGGGGTGCTGTGCCAGCGCTGGACAGGAGCCCAGGGGGGCACGAGGCCAATGGCCCCTGGGC
>VXBQ01004319.1:89103-105455 GCA_013400175.1 Phainopepla nitens | reverse complement strand
AGTGCTCTGGGCTGGGGACAAGGTGAGCATCGGGCACAGCTTGGGCTCCATGGGCTGAGAGGGCTTTGCCAGCCTCAGTGACCCTGGGATTGTGTGAATCAAATCAGTCCTGCAGAATTTGGCAGAGGTGTTTCTGCCTAAGGATGTGCACAAATGTGTTCACAACATTCATAGTCATGTTTTTAGGAACCCAGTTGCAAAGCCTGCAATATATTTGAAAGTAATTTTAATTTCCTTTCCTAAACAAGATGTTTATATATTCTAAAACATCCTTCCAAACTAACCTGATACAAGACTGTTGTCTCATGAGAATTTTTTTGTCACGGTTTCCAATTATAGGCGTATTTCAGATTACTCTTGGAGATTCCTGTGGGGCACTTTGTTTTGTTTTGGTTTGGTTTTTGTTTAGCTCTGTTATTTCTACTGAAGAAATTGAATTGATTGGAAATTAAGCAAATCCGTCTGACAGATGTGGATTAGAGGGATGCCATATACCCATGGACCAGTCAGAATGAAGTTGTAGCAACCCCTCCTTAGCACATGGGTGCAATGCAGGGAAGAAACACAGTGATTTTTTTCCTTATTAGCAATTTTAATTAGCTTTTAATTGATTTCTAGCAAGATAAATGGTTCCATTACCAAGCCTTGCAATGAGCACCATCACTGGAATTAAGCAATCCCGGCGACTGTTCTGAAAACAAAACATGCAAATCTCTTATGATCTTCACAGATGTCATTCATAAAGGCAAATAAATGAGAATACCTTGCTCACGGAGTGCCCTTTGTTTAATTTACATAACCTTGTTCATCACACCCTAATTTAATTAAGAGGAGGCAAAATAACAGGTCAGCATTTCAACCTGAGAGCTCTATGAAAACCTATTAATTTTGTCTGTCCCTATAATTATGTGATACCAAGAATTATTTGGCTGACACTGAAATCTGAGGCTTGGTTCAGTGTCTGAGAACAAAGATCCACACTAAAGAAATTGAGATGGCTTTCTGTGGCAGCTATCAGCCTGTTCTGAGCACAGAAGAATAAGGATGAAAAGTGATAATGTTTGAGTTTGAAGAACAGGATAAACAAAACAGAAATTTTAAGTAGCTCTTCAGAGAGCAGTGATGAAAATATCACTGAGTGTGACAAATGTGTTAAGTGGAAAGAAACTTTCTAACTGATGTGTCCCTTCTGTCTGTCTGCATCCATCCTTCATCTAAATTCATATTCTATAAGGATTTGGGCAGCAGTGAAACACTACATCAGTGTTAAATAAAAATTCCTCTCACACACCACCCAATCCTGAAGATCCTTCAGAATTAGAATTATCAGGGTTTGGCTTCACAAACATCAAATTCATCTTCTGTTGAAGTTCAGGGAATCATAGGATAGAATGCCAGAATCATTTAGGTTAGAAAAACTTCCAGGATTGAGTCCAGCCTGTGCCTGATCCCAACCCAGAGCACCAGCCCGTCCTTGGACACCTTCAGGGATGGGCACTCCCAACCTTGCTGTGTAGCCCCTGCCAAGGCCTGAGCACCCCTTCCATGCAGAAATTCCTACTGCTCTCCAGCCTGAGCCTCCCCTGGCACAGCTTCAGGCTATGTTCTCTTTTCCTGTCAGAAGTTCCCAAGGCTGAGCAGCTAAATATGCCTTTTCTTCTGAAGAAATCCAGCTGGGATCCACTTAGCCTGGTTTCTGTCCCTGGGAATGGAGCCAGTTGTTCCTGTGGGGTGTTTTATGTTGAGTCAAAGCTCAGAGAGAGGCAGGCTGCCCCAGACAAGCCCTCCTGGACACCACAGATTTGGCAGAATCCTTCCCTGCCTCACCTGGTTTCTCTCCTGTGGACGTCTCCCTCAGGGGGTTGCAATTTGAGCATTAACTTGTGATTTTCCTGCTGTCTCTTCAGGCTACAGATGCAGATGCTGGGGTTAATGGGCAAGTCCATTACAGTCTGGCAAACTTCAACAACCTTTTCCGGATCACCTCCAACGGCAGCATTTACACGGCAGTGAAACTGAACAGGGAGGTGCGGGATTACTACGAGCTCATCGTGGAGGCCACAGACGGAGCCGTGGACCCCCGGCGCTCCACGCTCACCTTGGCCATTAAGGTGCTGGATATTGATGACAACAGCCCCGTGTTCAGCAACGCCTCCTACACTGTCGGTGTGCCAGAAAATCTCCCACCAGGAACTGTCTTCCTGCAGCTGGAGGTAAGGAGGCATCAGTGAGTGAAGGTGGTGTGTGTTTGTTCTGCAGTGTTCAGGGTTCTTATTTAACTCAGCAGTGAGACTGCAATAAAAGATTGTGAACTGGAGCATGGGGAAAAGTTTTTTTTTGCCCAGAGCAGCTGTGACTGCCCCTGGATCCCTGGAAGTCCCCAAGGCCAGGTTGGATGGGGCTTGGGGCAACCTTGGATGGTGGGAGGTATCCCTGCCCATGGCAGGGGTGGCACTGGTTGGGCTTTTATGGACCTTTCAACCCAAACCATTCTGGGATTCTGAAAATGCTTGGTCTTTAATCTTTAAAGATAAGGTCATTTAGGAAATAATAGCAATTAATAAAAACATACATTGAAAGAGCAAAACCTACACTGCCACTGTCTACACAGGCAGACAGCAATAGGCCA
This sequence comes from Phainopepla nitens, assembly GCA_013400175.1. Classification (NCBI taxonomy): domain Eukaryota; kingdom Metazoa; phylum Chordata; class Aves; order Passeriformes; family Bombycillidae; genus Phainopepla; species Phainopepla nitens. The sequence continues at coordinate 102,826 of VXBQ01004319.1, read as the reverse complement.
AGGTGAAGAGTTTTAGGCTAAAAGAGGAGAGATATAAATCAGATGTCAGGAAGGAATTGTTCCCTGGGAGGGTGGTGAGGGGCTGGCACAGGTTGCCCAGAGAAGCTGTGGATCGTGGAAGTGCCCAAGGCCAGGTTGGACTTTGGGGCTTGGAGCAGCCTGGGACAGTGGGAGGTGTCCCCATGGCAGGGGTAGCACTGGATGGGCTTTAAGGTTCCTTCTGACCCAAACCAGTCTGGGATTATGTGATCCTGGCAGTGGCTAATAGCAGATGCCCAGGGAGGAGAACTAAGACCAAATTCACTTTCCAGTGCCATTTTCCCAGAACCCTGGGCTTTAACCCTCAGTGAATTCCATTCCTCATGTCTGTGCACATTGAATAACGCTACAACAACACAACTAAACTCAAGATGTTTGCAACAGTCTGCCCTTTAAATCTCAGCAGGATATTTTGTGAGGATGGATTTTGTTGGATGCCTCTCTGCTCTCTGCAGGCCAAGGACGTGGACCTGGGTGCTGATGTGAACTATCGGATCCGCACGGAGGAAGCCCGGCATTATTTTGCCCTGGACAAGCACACAGGAGAGCTGTCACTGCAGAAATCCTTGGATTATGAATCCTTCTCTGACACAGAAGCAACCTTCACCTTCCTCGTGGAAGCCTTCGACAGCAAGGGCACGATGCCTCCTGGGCTGGCCACTGTCACTGTCAGAGTCAAGGTAAAGGGGTCACTCCTTAGCCAACAGCATCCTGTCTCAGGCGTGCTAGAATATTCCATCACCCTGCAGGTGTCCTTAGCAAACACCAGAAATCTCTGCTGTCCTGTGTCTCACTCTTATGAATCTTATTCTGCCAGCAGTTTGTTCAGTTAAATACACACTTTGTAACAGCTGTAATTATTTTCCCATGGGCAGTTGCGTAGTTAAATCCTGGATTTATGAAATGAAAGAACACCTGACGCAAATACAAACATTTTGTCCTTTAGAATCCCTAAAAGGCTGAAATAAACCCCTCATGGAATTGTTTGCAAAAGTGACACAATCACTTTGCAGCCTACAAATTGTAATTTTAAGACCCATTGGGGTGTATTGAGTGCTGGTGTGCCACAGCACATCCTGGATTCCAGATTCTGCTGCTGGGAAATCCAGCTCTGCAGAGGAACAGCCTGATTTAGTGTCTTGCACCATGAACTGCAGTGAGTTACACCCTCACCTCAGGGTTTCAGGTAATACTGGGGTGCTGGTGTCTGTTTGGGAATGATCTATAGATGAAATGTGTTTGTAGCTGGGACAGCAGCACTTTCCACCTTCATTTGCCTGTGTCCAAGAGGAGAGGAGAGCTCAGATCCTTTTGAGCACTTGGTTGAATTTTTTGAACTGTGGGAGAGAAGAGACTTTAATTGCTCAGATTTTAGTGAAGGACTAAAAATTGTAGCAGGACCAAAAGCACAACTCACAAATGTTCAGTTTAAATGTGTCTGTGAAAAGTATTTGGCAGTCTGGGGTTCAGCCTGTTCTGTGTCTGCAGGTGCTTCAGTTGCCACATGGTTTTGAGTAATTCTGTTTGTCAGTCTCTACTGAGCTCACAATTCTTTTAGGACAGTAAATGTCTCCCATTATTAGCTCTGCTTACAATGCCAGAAGGCTTCTATGATGCCTCTCTGTCTGCAAAACATCTCAGTGTGAGGTGCAGGTCACCTGTTCCTGACTAATCTGTGCTTTTCCCCAGCACATTCCACGTCATTCACAGGCAGCAGCTTTTCCATCATTCCCTGAGCTTCTTCTGTTGGACTTTTACTGAGCAAGTTGCTCAAACCTCAGGGTTTTTTTCCTGAAAGAAACTTTTTCCCAGCACACTAAATTTTTGAAATAGCTTAGGTTGGTTTGGTTGGGTTTGTTGGGCTTTTTTAAAGGTTTTCAGGGAGGATTGTGTTCAGAGAAAAGCTGCTGTCTGTTTGATTGTGTGGTTGATTGTATTAATTAATGTCAGGGAAAAACACAGTTCAGCTCTGTGGCCTCAGTGTACCAGCAGCTTGTGCACTCTCAGAGGAGGTGCTGTGGGAATAGGGAGTTTGAGGAGGGGATTAATAGGATCAAAAAATCAGTTCTTGCTCTCCTGGAAACTCTTAGCACATCTGAGCAACAAAATGGGAGCATGATGATGCTTTGGAGAGGCTGAAATACAGGCTGGAGCCAGAAGTAACAATTTTGGAGTAAAAGGGATTTGGCTGGAGGCAGAACAGGGCCTGGGAGGGAGGACAAGCAGGGGATACTTTAAGTGAGAAAAAAAATAAATGCAGTTTAAGGTGAATGTTTTCATACTCAGTGACAGGCTGAGTTTTGCAACAGATCAGGGGACATAATCAAATATTATCTAAGTGCTGAGATGAAGATGGTGCTTAGGTTCCAGCCTGGAGTGAGAGGCAGGAGAGGGGAATTTTGAGTGGCACTTGAGAGAACAGAGGAGGACTTGTGAAAAAAACAGATTTAATATCTCAATGTGTTGGGCAGATGTCATTGGCAGGTTTTATGTTAGGCAGATATTTTGAACATTGGTCACAAGAGGTGTCTGGATGGTTTAATTTGAGCTTAAAGATGAACTTCCCAGGCACAAAATTCACAGGGGTGGGGGGAGAGGGTGGAGGGTGGAGGCAGAACCCTGTGCTGTATCTGTTTGAGGTGGGAAGGATCCTCAAGACAGCTCAGAAGGCTGATCCAGGGGTCAGAGCAGCAGGAGCAGGGTCCAGAGTCTTTGAAACCAAGTGAGAACAAGGACAGGCCACCCTTTCCCCCCCACTCAGCATTTTCTGCTCCTGCTGCAGGAGCTGCAAGTGTTTCCTCTGAGTAGTTCCTGAGCTTTCCCTTTATTTAGAGGCTGGGCTTTGAGTAATTGCTTTAATACAGGGTATGAGAGCCCAAATAGGAACTAAACTAAGGGCAGATGCCCCACAGTCCCCAACATAAGAACACAAAATTGAGCTAGAGGGAAGCAGAGGCAGTGCTGAGGCCAAGCTCATGTCACCATCACAGATGCAGCCCCTCCAAGCCTCAGAACTTTATTTGTGTTATTACTGAGGTCTCCAGCCCTCTGGGGCTCCCTCTGCTCCACTAACATTTGTCATTTCTCCCAGCCCAGCTCTTCACTGCAAGCAGTGTAATTTTTCCTGGGTAATGGAATTCTGTTAAGCAGCTATGGATATCTGATGGTGTCGTCCATCATTTGTGTGATATCCAGCAGAGTGAGCACACCCAGAGCCCCCTGCTCCCTGTGGCTGCAGGAGAGGGATGCACACTGGGCTGTTCTTTGGACTCTGAGCCCTTGGCATGACAAGTTACAAATAGTTTGTATTAACCTGCCCTGAACTAGGTCAAGGCACAGATTGCAGAGCAGGGCTTTCACTGCAGGAGGAATAACTTCATCTGTAGCCTCATGTCGGGATGAAACAAGTCCTTGGCCTCTGCTGCAGCCAAAAGGCTCCTTGCATTATAAGGATGTCCTAGGACTCCTTTGGCAGAGAAAGCCAAAGGTAAATCAATCAATTTATAAAATCATTTAATTGGAAATGGCCTCTGAGATCACTGAGTGAAATCATTATCCCCATGCCACTAAACTGTGTCCCCAGCTGCCACATCCACACGTCTTCTGAGCACTTCCAGGGATTGTAACCCCACCTCTGCCCTGGCCACTCCCTTCCAATATCTGGCCACCCCCCCCTTCCGATATCTGGCCACCTTTTGGGAGAAGAAATCTTTCCCAGTATCCAACCTGAACCTCCCCTGGCACAGCTTGAAGGTGTTTCCTTCTGTCTTGTCGTTGTTCCCTGGGAGAAGAACCCAATCCCCACCTGACTCTGACCCTCTCAGGGAATCACAGAACAAGAATTATTGCATCCATTTAAGTATTTCCAAGGAGGAATAGTCTAAATGGCACAGATTTCTTCACACTGCCTCAAACAGGCCAAGATTTTTCTCTTTTCCCTGTTCTCAGATTCCTTTGACTGCTTTCTTAACTTCTCCACTGAAGCTGCAAGAAGCCGCAGGGTGTCTGGGAGGGCTGAGTTTGTTTTGCTTCTTGTTTGGCCCACACATATCCCCTCACAATCCAGATGATACCCAGTACTGGAAAAAGCAAAATCCTTGCAGTTTAAATTATTAGGATTTAGTGTTTGGAAGCAACTACTGTGGTAATAGGGTTTGTTAAGAGAAACAATTGCTCTTAAGCAAGTAATGTGTTCCTAAACACAAATAATGAGAATTTCTGTATCATGGGACCTCTGAGGCCTCTGCATATTTTATGCTGTGTCCTCCTGTTATTATTACCAGCATTATTTTTGTATTATTTTGACTCTTTCTTGTTTGTAGAAGTGGTTTTCTCCCCTTTCTGGGTTCGGGATTGGTTTGCTTTGGAGTTTTTCAAGGACACTGTGTAGTGGAATGAAGCCATTGTCTCAGATGAAGGATTCAAAGTGAGAGAGCAACAAGAATAAATAAATAAAAAATGGAGAGTTTCAGTTCTAACAATGCCAAAAAAATGAGGATGATGGGGCAGTGAGGTGATTGAGAACTGGCTGATCACAGGGGTCATGATCAGTGGCACAGGGTATGGTTGGTGGTTGTCACTGGGGGTGTCCCCCGGGCTCAGTACTGGGCCCAGGATTGTTAAAATTGTTCATCGATGATTGGGGAGGAGCTGATGCCTACAAAGGCTGACCTGGAACAGAGGCTAGAGAGAGCAAAAGGAAAGGAATAAAACAGATATTTATTGAAAGGATCCAGCTTGGGCACTGCAGGAACCCACAAATGGTCACAAAATGGATCCCCGGTCACGAGGCCTCACACTTTTATAGGTTTTGGTCCATTTGCTTATTGGAGTTAATTGTCCAGTTACAACTTCAGGTTATGAAGCTCCATCTTCCTCATTTTTCTCTCTTTACTGTTGTTTTTACTCTTGGGCCTCAAATTTATATTGATTGTCCTTGATTCCAAGCTAGGAAGGAATTGTTTTGTCTCCCTACTCTGTGAAGAGAGCTTCCCAACCCTTCATATGAAGCCCAGAACTACACACTAAACCAGCACAGAATCTGAAAAATAGAAAAGCTAAAACTTAAGGCATCAGAACAACCTCACCAACAGCACAGGCTGGGGTGGAGCTGCTGGAGCTGCTCTGTGGGGAAGGGCCTGGGGGTCACCGAGCTGTCCCTGAGGCAGCAGAGTGTCCTGGGGGTGCTGGGGGACACCGAGCTGTCCCTGAGGCAGCAGAGTGTCCTGGGGCCAAGGAGGCCAATGGGATCCTGAGGGCAGCAGGAAGAGCCACACAGTGAACATCTTTTCCCATTTAAAGAACAGAGCAGGATCACAAAACTTACAGGAAGGTTAAAAAAAAATCAGCTGGATTGCCTCCAAAATATTTTTAATTTCTGGTGACACTAATTGAATAACAGGCCTGGGGTTGGGCTACAATGCTGGTAAACAGATTTATTTCTTTCCTTTCATCTCAACTTATCAGTTCAATCATCTGCCAGTCATTTATTGCCTCGTGTATTCCATCATGAATATTATCCCTTAATTTATAGGATGAGCTACATTAGGGCCTGTGAGCCCGAAATGGGAAAAAGATGCAGTTGTGCCCTGTGGGCAAGGCCCTGTTCTGTGCAGCTTCAGACAAAGCTCTTTGTAAAGCAGCTCTGCACCCACTCACAATTCAAGGGGCCACCTTGGCCGTAGCAGCAGCATCATCACAAGGGTTTGAACTTGGTGTTATTAAAGTGTGTTCATTATGAGAGGCCAGGAGAATATATAAGGATGGGAGGGGACTTGAAGTTCTTAATACTCCACTATGTGGTGGAATCAGATATTTCATGGAATCCCAGAGTGGTTTGGGTTGGAAGGGACCTTAAAACTCATCCTGTTCCACCCTCTGCCATGGGCAGGGACAGCTCCCACTGTCCCAGGCTGCTCCAAGCCCCAAAGTCCAGCCTGGCCCTGGACACTTCCAGGGATCCAGGGACAGGCACAGCTGCTCTGATATGCTGCTCTGGGCACCCTGTGCCAGGGCCTGCCCACCCTCCCAGGGCACAATTCCTTCCCAATATGCCATCCATCCCTGCCCTCTGGCAGTGGGAAGCTGTTCACCTTGTCCTGTCCCTCCAGGCCCTTGTAAATTATCTCTCTACAAGGTCCTCAATCCAGTCACTGCTATCAAAGAGAATGTAATGCTGGACAGATGCAGAGATGGAGTTTTCAGGCTTTCAGCACCGAGTGAATTTGGACAACAAATATTTAGAGCAAGTCCTGGTCTTTGTTCTGAGCGAAGACCAAAGCCCCAGATGTGTTTTGCTTGTTAGCAGGTAAATAATTGAACATTACATCTGATTGCTTCTTAAAACACCTCTAACCCTTGCACAGAAGTGGATGCAGCACATAAGTGCAATCGCCAAGCACAGGTTCAGGAATGGGGCAGTAAAACTCCCCCAAAGTGGTTGTAAGAACTCATGAAATCACCTTTTAAATCTGAGGCATAATCCCACAAGTGAGGCCAAACTGCAGCATCTTAAAACCTTCCCCAGTTCACTGCTCCAGCCACATAAATCCAGGCTGCCATTAACTCCAATCCAGGTTCCTGTTAACGATCAGACATGATCCAAAATATGGAAATGGAAAATCTGGGTAATGGATTTTCCATATTTCTCACTTTCAAATACCTGAATTGCCTATTTTGACAGTAAGGAAATAACAGCCACGTATGTACAGATAACTACAAACCAGCCTTTGTGTCACTGCTTATCTGGCTGCAGATTTATTCTATTTTTATACAGATTTATTTACAAAATAGAGTGAAAGGCAAAGCACAACACCCCCAAAGCTGTCTCCCTACCTCCCAGGGGAGCAAGGAGGAACAAAACAAAAAAAAAGTGGTAGATAAAGAGTATCTTTATCTACCACTTTTTGCTGGTTTTGTTCCTCCTTGCTCCCTTGGGGCAGCACAAAAGCACTACAGGATCCTGCCATCCCTCCCCTGCACAAAGAAAGCACATTTTGGGAGAGATGGTTTAATTTTAGTGTTTTTGAGAATCCACATTTGCACCTTCAAAAGCAAGTTAAGATCTGTGAAGGGATTTCTTGATGCCAGCTCTGTTAACTCAGCTGTCACCCTCAGCACATGCATGATCTGAATTCCTCACCACATTCCTTAATCTCTGAGCAGGACACAGCTCATTCCCAAGACTCATTCCCAAGCTCACGATTTTCCTTAGGAAAAAGGTTGGTAGGAAACAAACACTACCCTGTCTGCAAGGAGTATGAAAACGCTGAACAAAAATGTTGGGAAGTGAGGCTGTCATCTGGGAATGCCAAAGAGGGAGAAACAAATCAGGAGGGGAGGGAAGGCACTAAGGAGGAAATCAATATGTAATTTAAAACTCATTAAGCCAGTCACTTGCTGTAATGCACTGATACTAACCCAGGTGCTCCCAGACAGGTGGGGACAGGCCAAACACATCTACAGCAGGAGAAAAATCCCTGCAGTGCAGCATTCCCAGCATAAAACAGCCTTGGGAATGTTGCTGTCCACAGGGATATTCATGGTTTTCTGGTTTATGGGGATACCAAGGGACCTTTCATGCTTGTGCCTCACTCAGTTAAAAATGTAAATATTTAATACCTGGGTGTTAAACCCCCTCTTCCTCCTCCTTCACTGCTCTGGGAAAAGCACTCCTTGGATTTGAATTTCTGCCTCCAGATTCCCACAGAATCATGGGTGTTGGAAGGGACATGAAAGCCCATCCCCTTCCACCCCTGCCATGGGCAGGGACACCTTCCACTGCCCCAGGTGACATCTCCCAACTGATAACACATAGCATTATATGAGTGACAGACTGGGCTAATTTGAATATACCACACAGTTTCTAGAAAAGAATTAACTTTCCTTGGAAAAAGTGTTTTAGTAGACATCTTGTTTTATAAAAGGACAAATAAAAATGAGAGTTTATTTTTAATCTCCACACAAAGAGAAACAACTCTGCAAAATATTTGAGATATGTTTAGATGTATATACAAATACAAATATATACATATATTTATGTGTCCTTGCCTATCTCAGGCACAAGAATTTGTGCAAATGCCCTTTTGTCTTACAAAGGACATTTTATTTCCCCTTAATTTATTGGATATTAGAGGTAACAAACACCATCAAGGCAGAGCAGCTCATTCCTTTTGGAAAATGAGCCGAGCCTACTGCCACAGGAGCAGGTGGTGTGGAATTCTCTGCTGTGTTCTCTTGTGGGGCTGTGTTTTCCTGCAGAATTCCCTTCAGCTGAGCAGTCCCACATCCATTCTTTGGTGAATCTTCAAATTCCCCCCTCATTTTGTGCAGGGGCAATGGAATCAGGAGAGCCTGGGAACACTAGTCCCTACAGAGGGAGGCAGAGACCCAGCAAAAACATTGGTGAATGCATCTGGCATCTGGTTGGAACTCCAGGAGTAAACTCTGCATTCTGTTTTTTGCAGGACATGAACGATTACTCGCCAGTGTTCAGCCAGAAGCTCTACAGGGGAATGGTTGCTCCTGATGCAGTCAAGGGCACCGTTATCACCACGGTCTCAGCTGAGGATCAGGATCCCCCGGTAAGGAAAAACTTCTGTTCATGTTCCACAGCCAAGAGGGAGCAAACTCAAAGTTCCAAAGTGTTCCTGCTCTCTCATGTGTTGGATTGCAGTGTACAAAGACAATGGGATGGGATAGCTGGAAGGCACTCCTTGAGCTTTTATTTCAGCATCAGTCTTACTACAAGGTGGGACGCAAAAGATGTTGAGAGCTCGTGCCATAACAGCAGCAGCCAAAATTCTCTAGGTTACAAGGCCTTTTTAAAAACTTTGTAGCCAATAGAATAATGCTAAAGCTGACAAGCCTATGCTTAAGCCATTAGTAAAGTTGCACATACGTCTCATCCTGAACAATGTCTGCTTGTAATAGCTTAAAAACAATGGATAAAACTTCCTTATTAAACTTATATTTTTCTATCATCTTGTCTGCCATATTTTCTAAGGCCTATCTCTGCACAGCTCACTAACACTGTCTTATTGTTTCTTGTCTTTACACCTTCAGCATTCTTGCATTCTTCCTGTCTGAGATTTGCTTTCACACAGCTTTCTGAGAGTTTTCTGCCTTCTCTATTTCCCACAATAGAATTATACCTTTTCTGTTTCCCACACTCATGGACTCAGACTATGAGGAGTTTCACAGAGGAGTAACTCCTGCATTTGTTTCATGTCAGCCTGGTTTTGCTGCTCAGGACAGAGGCTGTGTTTCTAAGGCTGCCTGCTGGAGCTGCAGAATCAGTGCCACAGCTCCTGTCTGACAGGGAGGCTTTAGGAAAGCTTCAGAGAATGACAGGAATAGGCAGGAAGGGAAGCTGGGCCTGTCTTTGGGGTAGTTTAAAGGAAAGAAACCACAGTTTTGTGAGGCTGTCACTGTTTGATGTGACAGTCACCGTGCACTTCTCAGCTGAGCTGTCCCAGATTGATGTGGGACTGCAGAGCTCGCCAGCTGCACATTCTACAGGCAGTATTTGAACCCAAGGCACTTGCTTTGGGGATAAAGTTTATTTTTGTCCCTGTTTTTTTCTGCTGCTCCCCAGTGAAGCCCTCGAGTGACAGAACTGGGCTCAAGCCTCTGACTCATTGCCTGTTCTGAAGCTTGATGTCGATTTTTGTCATCAGAGCCTGATGAACATCAGTGACCAGATGATCCTCTGAGGACAGGAAAAGCCAGAGCTGTTCTGCCAGCCAGGTTTAATTTTTAATTGCCAGTGTTTGGCATAAGAAGGAGAATAATCCTCAGGGGGAAGAGTTCAGGGGGAATGTGCCATGCACATTAAAAGCTGATTAACTGCTTGGACACAAATCAGGTACAGCTTAGCTAAATGTGGTGTGATTAGGATTTGGGCAGCTTTCATTTAACATTAAATAACATTAAATAAACAATAAATTGTTGCCTTACAATGAGATATTTTGGGCTCTCTTTGCCCATTATGATAAAAGCTCCATTTTATAATCACTGTGTCTAAGTTTTGAAGCCTAAGAGAGATCACTGAGGGGAAACAAAATAGTTCTGATTAAGTACATTTATAATCCTTAGTCCTATGCAATCAGCATTTCCAATGCAAAGTGATTTCATTTTTCATTTAACAATCCCAAACCGTTTTTGTCACTATCACATGAACACCTGTTGATGTTTATGAAGATTTAAAAATGAAGTTACCCTGAGGCCTCTAATAAATGCAGGGGCCATAAAAGTCAGCCAGCTGTGGAGGAAAGCTTTTAAAGGAGGTTTCGAAAGGAGTTTTTTTATTTTAAAATAATGGCTGGTAGTTTAGTCCCTCATCTTTTTTGTTTTAAGACTCAAACTACCAGGCATAAATTGCTGTGTTTCTTTTTCTGCCTGAGCCAGCCTGTGCTACTGGAAAATCTCTATTTATTTGAAGCTGTCTTTGACATTAAATAGTGTCACAAAGTATTTGATATGAATTCACTGGAAATTTGGTTTAAAAACACACAGCCTTTTCTCTGCTCAGCGAGGGAACCTTGCTCTAAACTTGCCTTAAGGGATGAAATATTTTTAGTTATCATCAGTATTTTACTTGTGTGGTTTGGAGTTTTAAACCTATTGGAATCTTATTTGCAGGGTACTAATACATTTATTTTATCAGTTCAGGGAAAGAAATATGCACTTATTAAAAAATAATTGTAGCTTTAAAATATACCTTTTTATAAGAGCCCGACTAATTTGAAGTCTCCAAGCTTAACTTTTCCTGCTGTTATTTTGCAAGTAATGTATGTAATTCCCATATCCAGAATAAAAGCCCAGCCAGGTTTTTCCGTCATCTGCAATAAAAGCTTTTCAGACCTAATCAGCTCCTCAGAGATAAACATTGTTTTCAGCAAATCCCTATGTTGTCAAATTAATATGGATGCTGGGAGGATCCAGCTGGAAAGGCCCAGCACCTGTGTGGGATTTCTCTGCAGAAAAGGCAAATTTGAATTTTTCCAGGAGCAGAAGAACAGGTTTGAGGGAAGGAGAAGGAGGTGAGAATGGTGTCAGTTGAGGTGGGCTCTCCATTTCAACAAACAAGTTTTAATTTAGGTGAAACACGAGAGGGTGAAAGACACCTGGGACATCATTTTCTGAGTGTATTTCCTAAGTATTTAGGAATTTATAGCATGAGCTTTTACTGTTAAATTAATCCAACAGAACTTCACTTATTGGAGATGGAGATGAAAATGTCTCTTGGATTTATTTAAAAAAAATCCTCCCATCAAACCTTCACACTCTAAGTTATTTACAACTCCGTGTATCTTCCACGTAGGAATGTGTACCCATGTGAACATATCTGGGGGTGAAAATGTGGGATTTTCTTAATTTAACGAGTGCCTAAAACCTTAGGCCACCATTAGAATGTACTGTTGATAAAAGGATGGGTTTTGCTGCAAAAACTCCGCAAAGTTCTGATTATTATGAAGAGTTGCTCAGTTAAAACAGAAATAATTTGTGCCAGAGTCAAGCACTTCCTCGGAGGTGCTTTGTAATGTTTTTACTTCAACCTGTGGATTTCAAAGTGGTCAAAACCTCTTGGCCTGAAGGCATCAGAAACCTCTGATAGTTATTCTTCAGGTCCTTGGTGAAATGTCAATTAAAACATAAAACCCAGAGCTTTTCTCTAAAGGCCACAGCAAGATTTGCAGGGCTGTTTTCAGTAAATGTCACTTCAAATTCTTACCAGTTGCTCCTTTCTTTTCTAGTTTTAATTCTCTTTTTATTTGCAGTGACTGAGAATGTAAATTATGTCTTAATCGCTACTTTTGCAGGTGTTACAAACTTGAAACACCCTTCTTGTCATTGAAATCTGGGAAGTTTTGCCTGAAAATTTTGTTTTCATGAAATCTGGTAAATGAACATTTTGTCCTTTGGTTGTTTCGAACAACCTACGGTTGATTTTGCTACATTTTCAAAGTAGTAACATTTTACACAAATACATAAATAATTTTTCAAATTACTTGGTGCATCTTAAAGTTGCTCTCTCTGTCTTTCCCAGAGGAGCTCCTGCCTAATTCCAGGTATAAGCAGGAAATATTAAGCAAAAAGCAACAAAACCAGGCCAGAGGGAATGATGACAAAGCAGAGCCTTGGCTGCCAAGGAGAAGCTTGGGAACAGCTTCAATTCTTTCTAAATAACTGGTAAACCTTATAAGAATAAAAATCTTTAATTTTTCATTTTCAACTGGAATTGTTCAGGCAGCCAAGCAGTTTTTCTATGTGAACAATCCGTTTAATTGTGAGTTCTCCCTCACACATCAGCTTGATCCTCCTTTCCAGAGGTGGTGTCAAGCTGCAGTTTACGGAATTTTCCATTTATTGGGAGTTTTTAGTCCCTTGGAGTGGGTTAGTTCAGGCTGTTGGACCCTGTGACCAGGACAACTGGTGAACTCCGTGCAGGGAAGCTCTGGCCTCCAAAACACCCCTGGAATTCCAGGTGAGCCGGAGCACCCAAACAGCCTTGGCTGGATTTGTGCTCCCAGAGTAATTCCCAGCTGGCTTTGCCTGGCTGCCCACAATGGGAACAGAAATGGGATAAAACTGAGGCAGAGAGAGCTGTGGGGGGTGTGCCTGCCTGTGGGAGTGGTTGGAATAAGGTGATCTTCAAGGCCACTGTCCCAGGCTGCTCCAGCCTGGCCTTGGGCACTGCCAGGGATCCAGGGGCAGCCCCAGCTGCTCTGGGCACCCTGTGCCAGGGCCTGCCCACCCTGCCAGGGAACAATTCCTTCCCAATATCCCATCCATCCCTGCCCTCTGGCAGTTTGAAGCCATTGCCTGTGTCCTAGTACTCCAGGCCTTTGTCCAAAATCTCTCTCCCTGTTTCTTGTTGGCTCCTTCAGGCCCTGCAAGGCCACAGTTGGATCATCCCAAAGCTTCTCCTCTCCAGGCTGAACAATCCCAGGTGTCCCAGCCTTTCCTCCCAGCAGAGCTGCTCCATCCCTCTGATCATCCTGGTGCCTCCCCTGGGCTCTCTGCAGCAGCTCCATGACCTTCTTATGTTGGAGGCACCAGCACTGTGCTCAGAATTCCAGGTGGGGTCTCACCTGAGCAGAGTAAAGGGGGAGAAGCACCTCTATGAAAATACTTCCCTTCAAGTCCTGCTTTGCTTTAGTTAACAGAAATGTGTTCAGATTTGGGTTCTCTTAGATATTTCCCAGCCTTTTCAGGGAAAGATTCCAAAGCCTGGACAAAGCCAGTGCAGTCACCTGCACTTCTAGATGTTGCAGGCACAGTCTCCACTCTCCCAGCCAGCACCTACTGCCAACCGTCCCTTTTTTGGGCATTGAGATCATCTTTTGTAGCTGAAGAAATCATCAGCCTGGATTAGTGTTGGATAAATCCCTTGGAGACAAGGAGAATTTTCTTCTTGGTGAACATTTAATGCCTCACTGAAGTGGCCTGGTAATGAGAGATGAAAAAGTGGTTCTGAGTGGTCTCAAAGCTCTTAATCCTCCAAAAACGTGGGCAGGAGAGCACCAGGAGCTGTTTGATAAATGCTCAGTTTATTTATCAGAGGTGATTCCCAGGGTTGGCATAAAAAGAAGTGTTTGTTTTTCCTGTATATCCCTTTTTTTTTGATCTGGGTTATCACTGTAAAAGCTGGGATATTTCTGCCGTGGCAATTCCCCTCCAT
>VXBQ01004319.1:62611-89048 GCA_013400175.1 Phainopepla nitens | reverse complement strand
TTTTTTTTTTTTTATTGGAAACGCTAATAGAAACAGATGCAGAACACTAATTTTAACGAGCAGCCAGTTTCCAGAGCTCCAGAACATCCCATTTAATGCTATTTCCATTCTCCTAACTCCTCCTGAGGCTTTCCTTCAGTGGAGCCCTTTTGTCAAATTGGGAGTAATTGTCCTTTTTGTCTTCCATGCACTCACTAAAACTAAGAGGCTATGACATATTTAATTAAAGATTTCACTGCATTTTAATTGGAAGTAGATCCATTTTCAGGCAGGCCAGACCTTGATCTTTTAAAAGCTCTTCCAGTGGAATTTCAGTGGCTGCTGGAGATCATGATATGGGACACATGCTGCAAAATCCAGGATTCTTCAAGTAATTTTATCTCAAGGCTTTAAAAGTTTATTGGGTTTTTTGTGTTCAGCTTTTGAGAGTTAAAAAATCAGAATTTGCAGCTTTTGCAATTCAGAATTTCAGGCCCTCTTGTTGAGTTACCTATGAAAGAGTAAATCCTTCAAATTTTAGGGCTTATATGAAATTAGGGTGAATTTACATAAGTGCACCATTCACAACCCTGAACTGGTGTAAGACACACGAAACTTATCCACCTGCTCTGGGCTGTCCCATCATCCATAGTTCCTTTGAGTAAGTTAGAAAAACTTGTAAATTTGGAGGGTTTAGCACTGGTTTCTAATTTTTTTCATGGAAGTAGCTTTACAAGACTTCCCTTATTCAGCTCCTTATTACACAAATGATTGAGCTTTGAGTTGAAATCTATATATGGAAATAATAAATGTAGAGAGATCTGGGAAATAACTCTGTTCATGATGCTGCCATTCCAAAATGGCCCTTAGGGGTGAAATCCAGGCACATCTGGGATCTTCACTTGTCAGCTTCAAATGAAAGTGAAATCCATTTTTCCCTATTTTTTTCCTGGACCAAGAAATTCTGGGGTTTTGTGTCTGTTACCGGTTTGAATCCCAGAGTGGTTTGGGTTGGGAGAGAGCCTTAAAGCCCATCCAGTGCCACCCCTGCCGTGGCCAGGGACACCTCCCATTATCCCAGGGTGCTCCAAGCCCCAAAGTCCAGCCTGGCCTTGGACACTTCCAGGGATCCAGGGGCAGCCACAGCTGCTCTGGGCACCCTGTGCCAGGGCCTGCCCACCCTACCAGGGAACAATTCCTTCCCAATATCCTATCTAGCCCTGCCCTCTGTCACTTTGAAGCCATTCCCTGTGTCCTGTCCCTCTACTCGGTGTCCCCAGTCCCTCTCCAGCTCTCCTGGAGCCCCCTTTAGGCCCTGGAAGAAGCTCTGAGGTCTCCCTGGAGCTTTCCCTTCTCCAGGCTGCACATTCCCAGTTGTCTCCTCCTGTCTTCCTAGCAGAGGTGCTCCAGCCTTCCTCTCCTGGAGAGTGGAAGTAACAATTCCTGCCTTCCTCTTGAGTTGCTTCCAGAAACACACATGAACCCCCCATCAATTGTGGTGTTTCCCTTTTCCCCATTTCCCCTGGCTTTATTCCATGACAACTTTCCTGCTGGGAGTTATCTGTACAGTGCACATGTGCATCATGTGAGGCCCCTTTTCCAGCCTCACCAATATTGGGGACATGTTTGTAGCTGTCACCTGTGCCAGAAATAAATGGCATTTCCCCTGAGCTAATGGAATCTTATGGAATCATGCATCCATGGAAGAAATAACTGGAGTTGGATGAGCTTTTTTTAAAGTTTCATGTTAGTCCTGAATCTAAGGGAAACTTCAGTTGGAGAGAATGAATGTGGTTCCTGCCAAGCACAATCCTTGCTCTGTGGTTTATTTGGGAATATTATCAGCTAGATTCAAGTTGTGCTGCAGACATAATAATGCATCTAAATTAATTTAGAACAGAGCGAAAGATGATTAATATTTCAGATAATTAAAACTCACTTCTAAATAGATTTCCCTGGGAAATCTCTCTGGAGATTTTTCTAGTTGCATCAGTGCCAAAATACCATAAATAAAAAATAAATCTTGGTTTTGTTATTTTTCTGAAGTGACAGGAGCAAAGCGTACTTGATAATCACATCAGGAACAACAATAACCTGATGAGATTTTTGTTTATTTAATCACAAATTACCTGGTGTGAGGAGCTTTAATGATGATGAGAACTCTCAGTCTTCCAAGCAAGTTTAAGGCCATTACTCGGAGCCCAAATAGGCTGGATTTCAGCAGGTAATTTGCTCTTAATTATAACATTGAAGAAAAATGACTGAAGCAGGGAATGCCAGGGGGAAAGTTGATAATGAACTCTGCTATGCCGTGATCCCAGAAATTTCTCACTTTTTCCAGGAATTGCCCACTTTAGCACGTGTGAAGTGCTTTTAACTATGAACACAATCATTTATTAATTTGCTAACCACTGGAACATGCCTGGCAGACCCAGTTGGGATGATTAAAGCTGCTGATGGCCTCATAAACCCTGGAATAAATTCCTGGGCTGGAATTCCTTGGAGAGCTCCAAGAGGCAATGCTCAAATGACTTCTTTTGGATCAGCAAAACTTTGGTAGCATTTAGTGAGCTCAAACCACTTTTGTAGCCATTTCCATTTCTGTTTACAAAAGGAAATATTCTGTTTCCATGTAGTTTGTGGCTGGCATGGGACACTGAATATATTCCCAATCCCAACAAAGCACATTATTGAATACAGGTGAAAATCAGCAATCCACCATTAATGATGTTCTGGCTGTTTTCTCCCTATATAAAGGTCAAAGCCTGATCTGAGCTCAAGACTCAGAGGCTTTCAGAAAATTAATCATGCTGTTGCTAGGACAGAAGTGTTTCTCTGAATCTACTCCCAAATATATTTAAGCAAATAATTAAGTTGGAATTTTGTAAAATGTCCTGAATCACTGCATATGCAGACTTTGGCCTGCTGGAAAACCATTATTCAGACATTAGTGTGCAAAGAGGATCAGAGAGAATCTGTCCCAGACCCCTAGTGGGGATGAAGAGGCAGATGAGACATCCTACAAGTAGCTGGGAGAAGTCTTTCCATTGCAAACCCTGGTTCCCATGAGGGACTTCAACCTCCCACGTGTCTGCTGGAAATGAAACCCTGCAGAGACAAAACCCTATAGGAGGTGCAGAGAGAAAACACCTAGTTCCTGGAGTGTGTGGGGAAAAAAGGGCCAAAGCCCAGCTGGAATTTCTCTGGCTACAACCATAAAGGCAATAAGAAATATTTCCATAAATATATCAGCAACAAGAAGTGGACTAAGGACAATCTCCATCATTTATTGGATGCCAGCAGGCCCAGGGCAGTGCCAGTCCCCCTCTGCTGGCACCTCAAACCCCAGGGTCTGTTCTGGGCCCTCCTGCCCAGAGAGCCCTGGAGGGGCTGGAGCGTGTCCAGGGCAGGGAACGGAGCTGGGCAAGGGGCTGGAGCCCCAGGAGAGGCTGAGGGAGCTGGCGAAGGGGCTCAGCCTGGAGAAAAGGAGGCTCAGGGGGGCCCTTCTGGCTCTGCACAACTCCCTGACAGGAGGGGACAGCCGGGGGGGGGTCGGGCTCTGCTGCCAGGGAACAGGGACAGGAGAAGGGGAAACGGCCTCAAGCTGTGCCAGGGGAGGCTCAGCTTGGACATGAGGAGGCATTTCTGCATGGAAAGGGTGCTCAGGCCTTGGCAGGGGCTGCCCAGGGAGGTTTGGAGTGTCCATGCCTGGAGGTGTTCAGTAAAGATTTGGCTGGTGGCACTTGGGGACATGGGTCAGTGCTGGCCTTGGGAGCCCTGCACTGATGGTTGGGCTCAGTGATCTCTGAGGTGTTTTCAAAAATGGGATAGTTGGAAAATAATGGATACCCTAAGAAATTACACCCTTCCAGTAATTATTTTTTAGGCAGGTAGTGTTAAAACGGTTAAATGGGTAAGTAGCCTTCAATTAGAAAATGCTGAGATACTGATGGGAAAATTTCCTCTCTTCAACCCTCTGGCAATGCTGCCTCTGATCCCCTTTTGCTTTGGTATTTCAGACACTTTGTGACACACCCAGGGGCTGCCTGGGCTCAGTCCTTGTCACCAAAGCAGGGTCTGAACTGTGGGGAGGGCTCCTTATGGGGCTGCTTAAAATCCATCTGCAAAACAGCATTTTCTTTAATCACTGATAAGTTTCTTAAACTTTAAATGAGTTTTATACCAAATCAAAATATTTTTGAAAGGTATTTTCACTAGCCTTAAGCCATGGTTAAAAATTTCTTCTATTTAAAAAGGTCAGTTTTTATAAAACTTTTCTGGGATTAAGTACATGAGGGTTCAGCTCTTTTCTTTCCAAACCTTTGGTGATTTTTCCTCCTGGACCTATCAGGTGTCATGGCAGGTATTTTGGGGGTATTGAGCGGGTTGCTCAGGTTTGAGGAAGACAAGCAGCAAGTTTTGCATGTGATGGCCTTACCAGCGTTGCATTTTAAACCATCAGGAGGTGTATAAAAACCCAGAAATGCCCAGTTTGCCTCTTTTTGCATTCCAGGGCACCCCAGCGAGTCGGGTGCGCTACAAGGTGGATGTTGTCCAGTTTCCCTACAGTGCCAGCATTTTTGATGTGGAGGAAAACTCTGGACGTGTCGTGACCCGAGTGAACCTCAATGAAGAGCCCAGCACTGTGTTCAAGGTACAAATCCAGCTGCAGTGCCAGGAAATGTTTCCTGAATTTCCTGGGATTCCTTTCTGTCATGGTTCTCCTTTGTTTTTTTTCTATTGCATAGAAAGATCCCAGAATCGTTAAGGTTGGAAAAGACCTCCGAGATTAAATCCAACCTTTCATCAGATTTCCATGCAAAATTTCAATTCTGTTTGCTCCTTTGTTTCCTTCTTTTTCTCCTGGCTTGTGTTCTGTGCCATTGTGATTTCAGGAATGTCTTGAATGGATGTGGTTGCACCTGTTGGGAGGGCGGGGAAAACAGGGAGCCAGCTTGGGGAACCCTCATTTTTCCCAAGTTCACTTTCAACAGGGCTTTTGGGGAGAATTTGGGCAGAACTCTGTAAGAAGAGCAAGATATCTTGTAAATAAAGTTACTGCACAGCCAGGTAGTTCAGGAGTTTCTGTTCACAAGTGTTTTAATGTAAAAACATTGATTTTAAGGAAACCTAAATTCCCATTTTGTTTTCAGTGGTCCTGAAGAGTCAGGAGTGAATTAGTGTGGATTAAGGTATGATTTTAAGATCCACGAGGGAGGGAGTAGTAAAAAATGAAAATAGAAGTGAATCCATAAGGAAAAAAAGTAATATCCACAATATCTTGGGTTTGATGTAATTTCCCTACTTGGAAACTTCCTTACAGGCATTAAGGCTTTTTTTTTCTTCTTTCAGTAATTTATTTCTGAAATGAGAGTTAAAGAGAGGTGTATTTCCACACTTTGCATCGTAAAGAATAAAGCATTCCACTGTTTTCCACTCCTGGGTGTCCCATCAAGGACAACTTGAGCTGGAGCAGTCCCTGGTTTAGGACAGTGCTAATTTAAGTCCTTTTAAGTTTCTAATTAATACAATAAAACCCAAGGGGGAAGAGGATTTTGTCTTGGTTAACATCACCAGAGTGGAACTTTTCTGTTGCTGCACTTGCTTTTTTTACTTCTTAGCTGTTCTTTTGTGGGGCTGTTTCCAAAACTGGGCTCTATTCACAGTGTTTCATATTAAGGCAGCAAATGGGACATCCAGCAGGGAATTACTTTTCAGAAAATGTGAATTTTGATGAAAAAAGCATATAGAATACTCCAGAAATCAGTGATGGGAACACTTGGAGTTGGTATTTGCTTCGATACTGCTGGGCGTGTGTCTGCTGCTGAATCCTCTGGGGATTTTTCCAGTCACTATTTAACATCTGGATAATTTCTGCAATCATATCTTGCACTAGTGACTTTCCTGATATACTGGCTGGGAAAAAAGGAGTTATTGTAGAATAACTATTGTGGACTGGCAGAAATGAGTTGAAAATGCTCATTGAATGAGGTGCAGACCTTCCTCATGTAGCAACCTCCAGAAATAAGGAAAAATTTAGGGGGAAAATGGGAAAAATGCCCATTGCTCCTTCTTCAGTGGGCTGGAGTCACATCTTTTTGCAAGCAGAAAAAGCTAAAAACAAAGGAACCTGCTTGTGCCAGCACAAAATTACAGATTAAATCAACAAAAAGACATGAGAAAAGATTTTTAAAAATCAAAAATATTTATAACAGGCCTCATTTAAGAGAAGGTAATTTGGTCTTGTCCATGTTTGAACTTCAAGCAGCTCTTTTCTGCAGAGGGCTTTTTGGAAGTAATGGTAATTTTTTTCATCTAAATGTGAGCCCTTGGTTCTAGATACAAATGTCAGCAACAGATAATTCTCACCCAGGGCTTTTCTTGTTTGTTTAATGGGAGTTACAGAATCCCAGAATCACAGAGGTTGGAAAAGCCCTCCAGGATCATCGAGTCCAACCTGTGACCAATTCTTGCCAGAGGACCAAGTGCCACATCCAGTGGCTTCTTGGACACCTCCAGGGATGAGGACCCAGAGCAGCCCATTCCAATGTTTAACAACCCTTTCCAGGAAGAAATTCCTCCAGTTTACCTGTGTTTCTGTGAATTTCCCAACACAGGTTCAACCTGAGGATGGCTGTCACCTTTTCCCTCTGTGTTTTGTTCTTACACAACGTGGG
This sequence comes from Phainopepla nitens, assembly GCA_013400175.1. Classification (NCBI taxonomy): domain Eukaryota; kingdom Metazoa; phylum Chordata; class Aves; order Passeriformes; family Bombycillidae; genus Phainopepla; species Phainopepla nitens. Next base: position 82,392 of record VXBQ01004319.1, on the reverse strand, counting down.
ACTTGCAGCGAAATAAAATCACATCTGATTTTTTAGACCCTGAAAATACCATAACTGCTGGAAGTCAGGATGAAAAATGTTCTTCTGTGTAGCCATAGCCTGATTTTCTGTGTTTTGTGTAGCTGGTGGTCATTGCCTACGATGATGGGGACCCAGTGAAGTTCAACACCACCACGGTAGAAATCGCGGTGCTGCAGCCCTCAGTCATCCCACGCTTCACACAGGACGAATACAGGTAAAGAGTTCATTCTTTCACCCTAAAACTGGTATTTTTCAAGTCAAAATAAAGTCCTGCTTGAAGGCTAGTCTGAAATAGAGCTACAAAAATACTTCTTGTGGTGGAATTTTACTGTTTGAGCAGGCTGTCAGCACTTGGAAGGATCTGGGCTGACGGTAATGGTGAGGGAAGGTTTGCTTGAAATTTTCCCCTCAGAAGTTGTTGAAAATATCAGTCATTTGAATAAACAAATTTCATGCTCTGGAATTGGGACTGAGATCACCAGGGCTCTAGGTTAAATTTCTTGGAGTGTGTTTTGACCCTCCACATCATTTTTGTGAGGCATTTTTTGATCCTCTACACCATTTGTGTGAGGCATGAGAGAGCTCAGACTCGACCTCTTCAATGCTGGAAGTGCAGGTGATGGTTATTATCACCACAGAGATACTAAATTGCATAATTCCATAAATTTACCCCCTGACAATTCAATATTATCGACCTCGGTGTCTTAAAATTGATCAAAAGCAAACCAAAAAGTGGGGCACAGGCTGATTAGTTTGTTAAATTTTGTAACAGAGAATGTATTCATGAATTTGAAGTGATAAGATCAGGGCAGGCAGCTTCAAGATACCAAGAAGTTGCAATGTGTTCTCTCTATGCCACTGTAGTGACATAATCAGCAGCAGAATGTAGTGGGGTTTGTAGAGATGTTTCCAGATCCAAGGACTGCAGAAATTGAACATAAATTGTCTTTGGTAAGCCATAAAGGATGGACTTGCTCAGCTATTTAAAGGATTTCACAAAAATTCATTACCTGCACTCTGTTTGTCCTCATGATTGGAGTACTAGTATATTCCTCACTTAAAGAAGTAAAAAATAGCAAAACCATGCCTCTCTTCTCCTAATTTTGTATTTAACTTGGAACAAATGTGAAATCTGAAGGACCAGTGCAAAATGACAAACTTTGCATTTAATAATTATCCTTTGCTGAAGGACTTTTCTCAAGAGAGAAATTATTCCTGCTGCTCCCTACAGTTTCTTAGGTATCTCCAGAGGTGTGCAGTGTTTGCTGCATTGCTTTGGGTAGTGTAACAGATAAAAACACATCCATTTGTGACTGGATTTTCAGTTCAGGGCAGGCTGGTGTCTGTTGGAGCAAACTTGGTGTGGAACAAGTCCAGAGATGGCCCAGAAATTGCTAAGGGGACTGGAGCAGCTCCCCAGTGGAGTCAGGCTGGATGAGCTGGGAATGCTCAGCCTGGAGAAGAGAAAGTTGTGTGGAGACCTCACAGCTCCTTCCAGGGCCTGAAGGGATACAGGGAAGCTGGAGAGGGACCCTGCATCAGGAACTGGAGTGCCAGGACACAGGGAATGGGTTCAGACTGACACAGGAGAAATTTGGACTGGATATTGGGAAGGAATTGTTCCCTGGCAGGGTTGACAGGCCCTGGCACAGGGTGCCCAGAGCAGCTGTGGCTGCCCCTGGATCCCTGGAAGTGTCAAAGCCAGGCTGGACTTTGGGGCTTGGAGCAGCCTGGGACAGTGGGAGGTGTCCCTGCCCATGGCAGGGGGTGGCACTGGGTGGGCTTGAAGGTCCCTTCCCACCCAAACCATTCTGGGATTCTATGATTCCTGAGCCTGGCTTGAGCTCCAGTTTTATCCCAGGAGCTGGGAGTGTTTTTTCACTACAGTGAAGAACTCTTGCAGTAAAAAGTGACTTGCAGCCCATAATACCTTTTGATGACAATGCCTGAATAACTCAGGTTATCTTTGTGCCCCTGTGAACTCTTCAGGATTATCTGAACAGCTTGATTTCCCTTTCCAAAGCACAGCTCCATTGCTGGGAAATTCTTTGCACGGTATTAAGAAGCTCTTAAAATCTTTTGGGGACAGCAAAGGCAGTTTTTTATTTTCCTCAGTGTCAAAAATGAAATTAAAACAACCCCAGAAGTTTCTTATTCAGAACCGAGACTCTCAAATATTAGGGAGCAGGACTAGTGTTGATTCCTGAGGTTTTCAGGGATTGTCACACTCTGCAAGCTGTGCTTTGTGTTTGATTTGTTGACAGTGATGCAAGCTGGAACTGGCAGGTGTCACAGGACCTCATTTTCCAGTGACATGGGATATCTTTAGGGTAAAAGGCAGCACAGAGCAATGGTGCCCCTTGCAAAACAAAAAAATGCTGGATGTGGGTGCTCGAATTTCAGATAGATTGAGAATTAGTGGCTTTAGAGTGCATTAGTATTGATCTTTGCTTGTCTAATTATCATAATCTGGATGATTCCAGTGCTGTTCTCAAGCTGGTTTACAAACTTCCTTCCTGTGTATTTAGGGAAAGGTCACAGTTGAACAGTTTCACAGAATAAAGCTGCAGCCTGTGCTACAAAATCAAAAATAAATACAAATAGAGAGAGAGACAGAGAGAGCAGATGGCAGAAGCAGAAAGGGAGATGAAAGTGCCACTCTGCCTGAGCTGACCTGCAGAGCCTGGCAGCTCTGCCAGAGGAACACCAGCAATGCTTGGAGCCCTCTTCACACTGGGGAGACTTTGATTGATCATTATCTGTGCCTTAGAGTGACTTCCAGAGGAGACACCAGTCAAGTGGATGAAGGCAGTTTGGTATTTATTCACTGGCTCTCCCTCTGCATTATTGCATCATTTGTGGCAAATTAATTGGTCTCTTTCCAGCCCCCACCTTCTTTGTTTGGATTGTAAATTATTCTGGAGACTTCTAAACACTGCTGTGCTCTCCACATCGAACAGCAAAGGGCAGCTGAGGGCTCTGAGATGCAGAAAATACAGCATGGAGCAGTTGATTTAGGATAAGTGGGGGAAAAAATATAGTTGCTTCCTAATGACTGTGAGAGAGCCCTGCTAAAATCAATCACCGGGGATCTTCTGCATTCTTGGCTCCTCTGGAGGGGAGTGGCAAGAGGAGGCCAGGCAGGATTTGGGATGTTTCCCACCCCAGCATTCACTCCTTCTTAGAAGCAGAGCAGCAGCAGGACAATCCTCTGACTCTCTTCAACTGCCTGGAAAAAGGTTGGGCTGGGTGTGGGGGGGTTCAGGCTCTGCTGCCAGGGAGCAGGGACAGGACAAGGGGAAACGGCCTCAAGCTGGCCCAGGGGAGGCTCAACTTGGACAGCAGCAGGAATTTCTTCATGGAAAGGGTACTCGGGCCTTGGCAGGGGCTGCCCAGAGCAAGTCACAATCTTTGGAAGAGCTCGAAAGGTGCTCACAGATGTGGATGTGGCACTTGGGGACATGGTTAGTGGGGAACAGTTGGGTTCCCAGTTGGACACGATGGCCTTTGAGGGCTCTTCCAACTCTAATGACCCTGTGTTCAATCCTGTATGGTCCCAGTGCTCCAGCTGGATCTTCCCTGGAGCCCAGGAGCTGAACTGCTGAACTGCAAGGTCCTTGTCTGTCCTTGCCATGGATGGTGAGGATGACTCTGAGAGAGCTGATGGCAGCAGTGCCTGACAGACAAAGCATTTTCCAAGCCAGGCATTGTTCCACAAAATCACAGTGTGGAGAAAAGAGGCAAAAATCCCAAAGAATCAAAGTGCTAGAGCATGTGAACATTTAATTGGAGATGGCTGGGCCACCTCAGAGCCCAGCTGACCTTTGGTGCCAGGGAAGGACACGTCTCGTGCTGCTTTTGTCACCACATCTCCCTCAGGGTGTTGGCTGTCAGTCAGATTCCACTGGTTTTCTGCAGAACCCATGGAAGACATGGACACTTGCAGTGTCTCCAGCCCCTGTGGGAGCCTGGAGATTGGGTTGGTGGGGACGGGTAGATTTTCCACATCCCTGCTCCAAACAGGGTGAGACAATTCACACAGTTTATTCAAGTTTTAAATGCTGGCTTTGATCTCATCCTGCTTTGTGCCAGCAAAATGGTCTCTGGATAAAGAACCATGGAATTCCAGAGTGATTTGGGTTGGGAGAGACCTTAAGGTTCATCTCATTTCACCTCTGCCACAGGCAGGGACACCTTCCACTATCCCAGGTTGCTCCCAGCTCTGTCCAGCATCCCTTGGATACTTCCAGCCACAGCTTCTCTGGACAACCAAAAAAAAAGAAGGTTAAAACCCAATAAACCAAATAAATCAATTTTTTGAGAAAACCAAATCTGCCATACAGAACCCTTTTCCCAAGCTCTTCTTTCTTTTGTCCTGACTTCACCCAGATCACCTCTGGATCAAGGATTTAATCCAGAAGTTTCCATTACTTCACAACAACTTATGGCAGCACTTTCATTTCTTAATTAACAGATATTAATTAGTAGCGCTATGAAACAGTGGAGACCAGATGTAACTGGAACCTCAGATGAATATAAAGAGGTATTTTTAGCAAGCCTGTCCTCTTTATGAGCACGTCCTCAATTTAAAACAGTCGAAGTTGAAAGGGATTTGGGGTCTTTTTGGTGTTGTGTTAATTAATAAATTCCACATCCTCTGCAAGGGGAAGGTCATTGCTTGTAGCAAAGTGCTGCTGGAGCAGGGAATGGAAAGGGAACCAGGAGCAGCGTCATTGCTTCCTAATTAGTGCCTGTGGGCACATTAACCAGGTGTTCAGTCATTCCAGAACAGGAAAAATGGGGAATTTTGCAAACTTACAGCTTCTGTTAGTGTTGCATTACAGCTCCCCGACCTGTCAGAAGAGATGTGTCCAGTTGCCCAGCAATCCGAAGTTTTATAGGGAAACATGGGAAGCTGTGAATTCCAGGCTATAACTCGATGCAAATATAGTGTGGAATTTTCTATAACTTTATTTCTTTCCCAGCCACCAGCACTGCTGTGGAAATGTGTTCTGCCTAAACAGGGATATCTGGGGACACGTGGAGCTCGCTCTCCCTCGGTGGAAGAGACGTTGCAATGTTTTCCACCCAATTAAATCCTTCAGTACTGGAGTCGAACACCATCCAAGCAAGAGGATTTCACAAAACAAAATCATGGAGCTGTATCAGGAGTCAGTTATTCCAAGAGATTTTTCCCCAGTTCTCTGGTTTCCTGCTGTTCACTCCGACAGTTTTCCTCATTGGGAAATAGGGAATGGGGAACCCTGCACAGTGACAGTGAGGGCAGGGGGTGGCATTGCATGGTTGGAATTTCTATAGTTTGGTGCTTCCTCCAGAAAGGTGGAAAAAGCCTCCACAGTGCTCTGGGTTGGAGCTCAGGAATTGGAAAGAGTGGTCCTTTCCAACCTGGGATATTCCATGGTGCTCAATATCTGTGAATAGCTGAGGCCTTGATCAACCAGAGAATTCCGGAATGGTTTGGGCTGGAATCCCACCCAGTGCCACCCCTGCCATGGGCAGGAACACTTCCCACTGTCCCAGGCTGCTCCAAGCCCTGTCCAGCCTGGCCTGGAACACTTCCAGAATGTCAATTCCACCTTAGATGCTTTTCCATCAGGCTGCTCCTGAGCGGTATTTCTTTAAATCTCTTTTTACTGAAGTTTCCCTTTTCCCCTCCTAGCAGAGCTCCCTGGGACTTTCCCCTGTTAGGGATCATTTTTCCCCTCAGGAATCATTTTCCCTTTCTTGTCAGAGTCCACAGCGGGTTTTTTTTGTCCCTCAAAAGTGTTTTGTCCCTCCAAATGTTTTGTTTAATGCTAGCAGATTTAGAGCATGCACTTGGATCATCCTTTTCCCAGCATATCCAGGTGCTACCACTGCTTTTCCCACCTTTCCTAGGATGGAGTTTACATTTTATTAAGGGAAGACCACAGACAACCTTCTAGTTGCAGCATTTTTGAGATGTGGGGGTAAAAGCAGTCGATGTTTTCCTCACACCTAATCTTCCAACATACATTTGGAATTTGCATCTCACATCAGTGGCAGCTTGGATTCAGGAAAATGTGTGACATTTTCCCTTTGGAATCACTGGTTTAGAGTGATTTTCTGTTGGTACTTTACTTGGTTTGTAATAGAAAATTAGCAAATGTGATTATAAAGTTAAATTAAATTATTTATACAGTAGATACTGAAGAAGGATTTGCCATGGAAAAATTAGGGAGTAAGTTACCAGGTGATTACAGGAGAAGGATCCTTTTATCCCTACTTTTCCTTGTGTTAGTAGTGCTGCTTGCATTTTATTAAAATCCTGTAGTTCTTTATACCAAATGAAAAGGAAACTAGAATTTTAAGAATTATTTTTCAATGAAATGTTCTGATGAGAAGTTTCCTGGGGAAAAGGAGAGCACAGGGAGCCAGATCCTGGCAGGGAGTCTGTGCTTGGAAAAGCTGAGGGTCAGAGCTCCCAACACCATGTTAATGAAATGTAGGAATAAATCACTCTGTGAGTGTGGATATGGAACTGAAATTATCTATAATTTAAATATTAAACCCCATTGACATCCTGCAATGTGTTATCCTTCCAGTTATCCTTGGAATTTATCCCATTAGCCTGACCAATCCAAGTGTGTGACTGTGCCCTACCTTGTGCTTGGCGGGAATTTTTCCCTTTTTTTTTTTTTTTTCTTCTGCAGAATCCTGACAGGAATATTCCTGCCTTCATGGCCTCAGGTTAAATTTGGGAAGATTGGAGGGATAACACAGAGAGATCCGGAGAGCAAAACCTGACATTTGGGTTAAAATACAATAGGTTAAGACAGGATCACTGGAGCAATATACAGACTCCCTTGTCATTTGTTTTGGAGATAAATACCATAGGAAGGTCAGAGGGCCTCTAACCAATTTGGGAATTGAGACAGAAAGGCAGGATATCCAGTCCAGGAAGGAATATGTGACACTCTGAAGACAAACTGCTTGATAAATACCTCTAATTAAGACAAAAATATTCTTTTCCAGGAAAAAAAATTATAATTACCTGGGACAAGCTGTTCAGGTAGCTACTAGGAAAACAAAAACTTGATAAATTGAAGGATTATTGCACTAAAACATGTATAAATCGTGATAAAATGATGGTTTATTGCTCTAAAATGTATCCAGGTCTATCTTTGTTTGAGCAACCACAGGAAACTAAGGTAGTTTTTATGTGCTGGTGAAAGGATTAAAAGAAAAATGGAATTCCAGACTGGTTTGAGTTGGAACGGACCTTCAAGCCTATCCAGTGCCACCCCTGCCATGGGCAGGGACACCTTCCACTGTCCCAAGCTGCTCCAAGCCCCAAAGTCCAGCCTGGTCTTGGGTACTGCCAGGGATCCAGGGGCAGTCACAGTTGCTCTGGCCCTCCCACCACCCTAAGAATAAAAATACCCTCAATGTTAATCGAGTTGAGGTGAGCAATGTAGTTAAACAGCACCAAAACTTAATTTCTGAGAGGTTTTTATGGACCTCCATAAATTAAAATATAAATAAGTAAAAAGATTTAGTATTATAATATTCTATATAAACAGATATAAAATATAAAGTCCACAAAGTAGAGGCAACTGAAGTGCCTCATATGGAGTCCATTCACATCCCACTATTAAGCTTCAGCTCTAAACCAATTTTCCAAATTATTATTGGGTTTGCTGGCTTGAAATTTAATTTTTTATTAAATCTCGCCTTCATGCTTTTGGAGATAGACAAGTTTCATGGTGAATTTAGAGCATATTGGCTATCAGGCAAATTGAAAAAGGGCTGGGAGTGATGTGTTCAGTGCAGGGAAAAAGAAGAAAAGTAGAGAGGAAAAGTTAAAATTTCACTTGGACACTTCGAGAAGTTGTGCCCTGCAATGTATTTGAGACATGCTCAGTGTCCCTTTCCCTCTCTGATCAAGACACAGATAATTAAGATAAAGCAAGAGATTTTTTTTTTTAATTTGTATTTATTTTCAGTATTTTTGTGCACAAATAATGTGGGGATTTTTTTAATCCTGTTCTTCTTTGTGGTTGCTTTGTTTATTTTCTAAGGGACAAACCCATTTTGTGGTTTCATACTCAAAGAAATCAGTGAGGTCTCTTCTGGTCTCTATCCCATCCTGGATGCTCCCAAGACACCACTTATTATTCCTGTGGAAAAGTTACAGTGAATCAGAGGGCCTAAATGCCATGTTGCTGTGGTGGTCATGGAAAAAAATACCCTGGAGAGAGATGAAGCAGTGGTCTGGGAACAGATTAAAGTTGTCATTGTCAAAGATTGGTTGTGTGGAGAAGGGAAGATGAAAACACTGGATAAGGCTGAGGTGGAATGGGGATTAAAGTGGGTGATAATTGTGGTTTATCCCTAAGATTTGTGGGATGCAGGTGGATTGTCATTTATTGTGAATTTATATATCATAAATTTATAAACTTTATTTCTTATGTGGATGCTGGGCATGTGAGTCTAGGGAAGGAATAAGAAATCACAGATTTAAGATGGTGAGTTCTGAAGTTCGGAAAGGAACCATTTCGTTGAAAATGTTTTAAATATTTCAAAGCAATTCTAGGGCAGGGAACGGAGCTGGGCAAGGGGCTGGAGCCCCAGGAGAGGCTGAGGGAGCTGGCAAAGGGGCTCAGCCTGGAGAAAAGGAGGCTCAGGGGGGCCCTTCTGGCTCTGCACAACTCCCTGACAGGAGGGGACAGCCAGGGGGGTTCGGGCTCTGCTGCCAGGGAACAGGGACAGGAGAAGGGGAAACGGCCTCAAGCTGTGCCAAGGGAGGCTCGGCTTGGACATGAGGGGGAATTTCTGCATGGAAAGGGTGCTCAGGCCTTGGCAGGGGCTGCCCAGGGAGGTTTGCAGTGCCCATGCCTGGAGGTGTTGATAAAAGTGTGTGGATGTGGCACTTGGGGACATAGTGAGTGGTGAGCAGGGTGGTGCTGATTGGACTTGATGATCTTGGAAGTATTTTCCAACTCTGGTTCTGTGGAGTCAGCACTGGGCTGGGAGGCAGAGACACACCAGCTCCACCCAGGTGACAGTGACACACCAGTCCCTTCACCCTCCCTGCCCCACGGTGGTGTTGAGCTCACAGAAATCCCCTTCTCTTCCACCCCCATGGGGATTTTCTAATCGTTTTCTGGGTGCCTTGGGCTGGATTCTCCTGCTTTCTTCTTCCCACAAAAATTCCAGCTTTTATCATCCAGTGATGCAAACTTATGGCTTATAAACACCTTTGCCTGTGCCCTAAAACATCTCCAATAATATGTCGGGAAAAAAAAGCACCATTTTCCATCCTAGCCATTCAAACATTGGAAAATAAGGAATTTATTCCCTTAGAAAGGTTATTAGAGCTGGAAGCACAGGATGAAGAGCAGGATGCAGGAAGTTGGAGGATCGTCTTTTGCTGCTTTGCTTCTCCACAGTCCAGAGGAACTCTCTGAAGGGATGAGCTGGGTGTTTTACTCCAGCTGATGCATTGCTCCTGTTGTTCCCAACCCCTGGAATTAACGGAAAGGAATGAAATCAGTGCAGTTACCACTGGGGGAGAGGGGGGTGTGTGCTGCTCTGCCCCTCCCTCCAGAGCAAACACAAAACCTCTCACTAATTATTATTGATTTGTCAATCCATTGGATTCTACGCTGGCAGAGGGAGCTATAAGGTCATACCCACTGCAGAATTACCCTGGAATTGTGCTGGGAATGAAATGCCGGGCTTTTATTTCACTCCCACCCCTTTAGAAGACAAAGAAGACAACAACATCTATAATGCAGCATAAAAAGGGCATTTTCCTCTCTGATGTCATCGAAAGAACTCCAGCTTTAAACGCTTCCAGCTTTGGCACCTTTTTTCCCCCTGTCTTTCCCTGCCTTTTGGCAGCTTTTTAATCTCTAAGATTAGCATTTGCATTGGTAAAATGTGCATTTAAAAGCTTTGGTTTTAGAAGCTTAATAAATAAGGGAGCAATAAGGAATTTTATTCCAGCCACTGACACAGAATGGTGGGAGCAGAGAGATCTGCTCTATGCATGTGTGTTTGAGTAAAAGGGGATTTTTCCATCAGGGAAAAAAAGAGGAGATCACTGTTACATTGCATGATCCAAAACTTAATTCCATATATTCATTACCTCTGATTTTCCTAGGGAGTTCGAAGCCATATTGATTTCAAAGGAAATGTTTGTAAGGAAGAGGTTGAGGGAAGATTGGCCACTTCCTGATGGGAAAAGTTTGGGTTCAATAGTTGGGATTGTGTCCAACTTTTGTAAAATCATGGACTATCCTGATTTGTAAGGGACACACAGGGATCATTGATCCCAGCTCCTGGCCCTGCCCAGACACCCCAACAATGCCACCCTGTCCTCAAGGGCGTTGTCCCAGGGCTCCTGGAGCTCTGTCAGCTTCAGGGCTGTGCCCATTCCCTGCCCTTAGAACAGGAAAAGGCAGTGTGGGATGGAGGATTTGAAATCCACCTGGAAGATTAAAGGGGAAAGTGGTAAAATATTCATGGAATCACGGACTTATTTAGGCCTGAAAAGACCCCTTGGACCATCAAATCAAGCTGTTCCCTCAGCACTGCCTGGGCCACCACTAGACCGTGTCCCCAGGTGTCATCTGGTCTTCCAAATATCTCCATGATATTCCCTGGAAAGAAGCAGCTGTAGATTCTGTCCAGAATTCTGAAGATCAGTGCACAACTGATCTTCAAATTCAGGAGCCTCTCTGAGCAGATCCTCCTCTGGTGTTTATTTTGTTATCTATTGAATTGAGTCTAATTTTTAAAAATTGAAAATACCTGCATAATACATTAAAAAAACTCCATTCATGCATGAGTGTCAAAAGTTCCTTTAAAATTTATTTTGAAGAGTTTGAAGCATGAATTCAACCACTGCTTGCCATGAGGAAAATCTGAGGAGGAGGATTTGAGATGAGCTCAAGCTTCTCACTTCTCCTTGCTGAAATTGTTTGGATTGCTGGTTTAAAGACATCAGCAAGGAGTCATGGAATGATTTGGGTTCCAAGGGCCTCAAAGTCCATCCAGTGCCACCCCTGCCATGGGCAGGGACACCTTCTACTATCCCAGGGTGATCCAGGCCCCAAAGTCCAGCCTGGCCTTGGACACTTCCAGGGATCCAGGGGCAGCTACAGCTGCTCTGGGCACCCTGTGCCAGGGCTTCCTACCCTCACAGTGGTTGGGTAACTTTGGGTTGCAATCCATTTCCTGAAAAGTATCTTGGATTTTAGTACCAAAATGTGTTGGCAGGAAAGTTTTGGTATCTTTGTAAAGAGTGGAAATTTCCGTGGAGGTGGCCCCAAAGTGATTCCTGGAATTTTACCTATAAATTAATTTTCCTGCATGGTTTTCTCACAGATTACGGAGTTTTCATAGTGGACTTGAATATATTCGAAATCTATTACAAAAGAGATCTATAGATCTATATAAAGTAGAATATGTAGAAGTATATCTATAGTATGTATAGTATATTTATGGAAAATATCTATTTTGTCTTTTGCTTCCAGTTCATCAGGCTATGGTGGTTCTTGTTTCTCCTCATTACTCCCTGCTTTCCCATTTCTCACATCCAAGAATCATTAAATCTTTACATTGCCACCTCTTGTCTGTTGGATTTCTCAGTGGGTTTTGCATTTTCAAAGGTTAAACATTTTCCTTTTTAATATGGTTTTCCCTAATAGCTGATCCTTTGGCAGCGTAATAGATGGAGGGAATACTAACCTGAAGAATAAGTATCAATAACCTGCTGCTCAGGAACGTGACACAAATCCCTCTGTTCCACTCTGCAGACCCCCCCCAGTGAGTGAAAGTGCCCCCAAGGGAACTGTGGTCGCCGTTGTCACCGCGGCCGCCTTGAACCAGACAATCGTGTACTCCATTGTGTCAGGGAATGACGAGGGTAAGTGAAATAATCATGATATTAATATGAATATTCCTGTCTTGTGGTTATGGGGTACCTGGTGGGTGCACCAGAGATCTGCAAGAAAGTGTGGAGAAGCAAAGCTGCTGAGGTGAATCGCAAAATCGTGAAGGTTGGAAAAGAACTCTCGGATCATTGAGGTGAATTCCCACCTCATCTGGACAAGCAGGAGGGAATTCCAGGGCTGGAAGGGACCTACAAGAAACCTCGAGACGGACTTTTTATAAAGAACAGGATAAGGGGGAATGGCTTCAAGCTGGAACAGAGAGGTTTAGATGGGATATTGGGGGGGAATTGTTCCCTGGCAGGGTGGGCAGGCCCTGGCACAGGGTGCCCAGAGCAGCTGTGGCTGCCCCTGGATCCCTGGCAGTGTCCAAGGCCAGGCTGGACTTTGGGGCTTGGAGCAGCCTGGGACAGTGGAAGGTGTCCCTGCCCATGGCAGGGGTGGCACTGGATGGCCTTGAAGGTCCCTTCCCACTCAAACCATTCTATGATTCTGTAACTATCATTATCAAGCCTTTGGAGATAAGCTAAAGATAAGATTAACTAGCAAAATTACGACAAAATAATTCCAATTCCTATGGATGCCACATAGTGTGAGTCCATGGCACATTGAAATGCAAACATAAATAGCTTTATGGAGTCGTACTTGCTTGAAAATCTGGTTTAAGGGATAGACTCAGCCGTGCTGTAAGAAATATTGGATTAGAGCCTGATATCCAAACAGAACATCCTGCTGGGATGCTCTCTGTGATCCACCTGGACATTTTGTCAAAATAATAGAATTACTGGGAGGGATGTAAAGAATTCCCCATCCCATCCTCCTTTTTGTGAGAGTGGGTTCTTTGTCTTGTCCAGTCTTTCCATTTGTACTCAAGTCCTGTGCAGGGAATTGCACTCTCTGATCCTTTGGATCCCTTCCAGCTCAGGATATTCCATGGTTCTGTGATGCTGGGTTGGTTATTCCAGTAGCAGGGCAGATCCAGCCCCTCTGCTCCTTAAAACAATCTTTAAAGGTGAGCTACATGGGATTTTCCAAGCCTGAGGGAAGGAGGCAGGGAGGGGATGACTTGCTTGGCAGTGTCAGGGAATTGTGTCATCCCCAAAGTAAAACCCTTGGGCATTGAAAATCCCTGTTAATGCTTCTCATAAAATCTCTGTGTTTTTACTGGCTTCCAGATGTGTTTGCCATTAACAACAGAACTGGAGTGATCTCTGTGAAAAAACCTCTGGACTACGAAAGTGTCCAAAGCTACGAGCTCCGAGTGCAGGCAGACTCCCTGCAGGTGGTGAGATCCAACCTGCGGGTCCCCTCCAAAAGTAAGTGACAAAAATCCTTCCTTTTCCATCCTTTTTGCACAGATACTGCTGGTATTTGCTGAGAATACTGAAACTGCTCTCCAGGGACCTTGCTGTGTTTTAGGGGGGTGATGGTGAGATGATGGGATCACAGCCCATAGTGATTTTTTGGATCTCTCAGCCTGACTTGCCCAGAGCAGCTGTGGCTGCCCCTGGATCTCTGGAAGTGTCCAAGGCCAGGTTGGACTCTGGGGCTTGGAACAGCCTGGGACAATGGGAAGGTGTCCCTGCCCATGGCAGGGGTGGTGCTGGATGGGCTTTGAGATCCCTTGCAACTCAAACCACTCTGAGATTCTGGGAATCTATGTTAGTTGAAGGTGCTCAGATATTTGGGAACATGCCATACATCTTGGGAGTGGCCTGAGACACTGTACAGGGGTGGCAGTTCCAATACCTTCACCAGGGTTTCTTTCCAGTGCTACCCAGAGAACCAGCAAGAGATTTTGGGATTTTAAGCCTGGATTATTGTGGATAATTCTTTTTCCTTGAGTAAGAATTGAGTGTGTGGGGATCACACACTCACCTTGCTCTTAACAAAGCCAAGCTCCTGACCACTGATTAACCCCACTCAGTACTCTGGGCTGGGGACCAGGTGGGCATTGGACACAGCTGGGACTCCATGGGCTGGGAGGGCTTTTCCAGCCTCAGGGATCCTGGGATTCTGTAAATAACACAGCCCTGACAAACTCCTCAGCCACCACAGAGAGGTGAATGTCACAAAGCTCAGTAGCGGGGTACCAAATCGTTTTCAGTGATGGTATTATAGGAAATAATTATAGAGAAGTGGGAGTTGGAGTTTTCATCTGTGCAGGGGAAAAGTGAAAGTGTATTGAGTGTAACTGAGCTTGTCATTCAGTGATGGTGCCAGGTGATAGCGTGGCAATAATTGAATAAATATATGAGGAGAGAAAGTAAATTGAGATGTCCTTTGGGGTATGAGAACATCAAATTTGTGACTTAAACTGGGGGTTTCGTAGATGATGCTAAATCATGCGAAATCACATTCTGGCTTTCAGCAGAGTCAAACTCATTAAAGGAGTTACTTTAACTGAAACTTCATGATATGAAATTGCTGTGTGGTTTTACTTCATTTGAATGGAAGTTGAACTGGGTTTGGTGATGAGGATGAGTTAAAAAGCTTGGAGTTCTCGTTGAGGATTCTGATGATGCTGAGCTCTGAACAACCTTCAGTATTAATGGAGTTTGGACAATGCTGTCAGGCACAGGGTGGGATTCTTGGGGCTGTCCTGTGCAGGGCCAGGAGTTGGATTGATGCTCCTTGAGCTGAGAAGGTAAGGAGTAGGAAGAAGCAGAAGGATTTGTGTGGAAGCAGAGGGAGCAGCAAAGAGAAAGTGCTGCCTAAACATAGAAACAAAGAGCACTGGAGCAGGATGGACAAGGAGGGACAAAGAGAGGCTTTTACCTCTGAAATCAACCTGGTCCCGGTTGTAGAACCAAAGCTTTGGGCATGTCCAGAGAAGCTGAGGCTGCCCCTGGATCCCTGGAAGTGTCCAAGACCAGGTTGGACAGGGCTTGGAGCAGCCTGGGATGGTGGAAGGTGTCCTGGGATTCTGTGATTTCCCATTCCTAGAGATGTAAAGATAATGACAGAACCCCGTGGTGGCTTTTTCTTTATTTAAGAGGACTTCACTGACTGGATGACAAGGTGGAGATTGGTCACAAGTCATACTCTATGATCTTTGAGGCCTTTTCCAGACTGGTTGATTCTATGACAGTGGTAGTTTCTATGACAGGACCTTTTTAGACATGGTTTTTATCTTGCTGTCAGAAGATTTGAAAATGAAATCACCCTTCCATGGATTATTTCCATGTTTTATGCAGTCAGGTAGAACTGTTTGTCACCTTTGGCACCCCCAGGGCTGGTACAAAATTCTCCTGGCTCTGCTGTTCTCCCAGCTGTGAGCAGGGCTTTGTTCTGGGGGTCAGGGGTAAGGCAGCAGTCCTGTCTCCTATCATTTTTGGTTTTCTAAACCCAAAAAACCCCTTTGGGAATAAAGTGGAAATGGGAGTTTTACAACTAAAGTTCTGCAGCTGCTCCACAGTAACTGGGAATGATGATTCCACTACATTAAATATGAGGATGAATTCTGTGTCCCTGTGGTGTTGATGTAACAGTAAAGCAGCCTTATGTTTTTAGTTGCGAAAGTTGGTGCTGGTGGTGCTTTACAAGTTGGCTGCTCTGGCAGTTGCCAAGTCCAGGAGTTGTGACAGATGGACTCAATGCAAGCAGAGCCTGGAGAGCTGATCCTGCTGCCTCGCAGCTCTGGGGGAGCTTGGAACAAACTTCCAATTTCTTTGAGCAGCAAAATACTGCATTTTAGAGAGGCTGCATAAAACCTGAGCTGCCACTCAGGTCGTTATTTGTTAGAAAAAGAGATTTTATATGGATTTAAATCAGACCTTGGGTCCATGCTGCCCGAAACACTTTGCTGTTTGCTTCTTTTTGCACTCTGTTGAGCAGTGACAGCACATGATGATCTTCTTCAGATTTTACGGGCTCATTTAGATCTAAATGCCACTGAAAAATATTCAGTGTTGATTCCTACTCGGTTCTGCCAAGTCCAGGAATGTGAGATGGAGCCCAGCTGCAGTTCAGCTCAGTTCACCTGCCAAAACACGAAGCCTGCTGCACACACTTGTAAGGCAGGAGTAAAGCAAAGTACTCCTAAACCCTGGCAAATTACGATTCTCCTTCCCAGCTGGATTCAGATGAACTTTGGAAAGGTTCTTCGAAATCTGCTGTTGCCTCCTGCAGAATTGCTTTTGGAGATGCAGGGATTTATGTTAGAATTATCCATGCCTGAAGAGCAGCTGTATCCGTGGCTGGGTTGGAATGTTGCAGAAGGCAAGTGCAGTGCTGCTGGTGAAAGCGCGGAGTAAAACTCACCTGGGAACACTCAAAGCATCGTTGATGCTGTCCCGGTGTCCAAAAATCATTGCTTTAGTTCAGCTTCATTTCTGCAGCCTGGCAAGGAATTACGGGCTCACATGGATCTGGCCCATTTTTAGATGGGGAGACTGGAAAAGAGCTTTCAACAAGGATGTTTGGGGAAAACTTATGGGAATGAAATGCTAGCACACACCAGTGACCCAGGAGTTTTTGTTGGGCTTGTTTTCTGTGTTACTTATTCATGGTTATTTAGGTGTTTCAGAGGTTCCTCAGCTTTTCTTTAGAGCAGCTTTCAGGGTGTTTTCACTCCCCTTAAGCAAACCACAGAAGCTGAAAGATCCAAAAGTCTTGGCAGTGATTATTCAGCTGGTCCCTATAAGCTGAGGATGACTTAGAAGCAGCTGCAGTTGTGTATTTTCTGTGTACTGCAGCTCATCTCCAGGGGGCTGGAGAAGAGAAGGAAAAAGGAACCTTGCAGGAGACTGAGGTACCACTGAAATAATTTTTCTTGGCTCTTTTTGGCTACCTTGGCAGCCTGTGCTGCATTGTCTAGTGAACGATGCTTTTTGTTCTTTCACCTGGCCAGCTCTTTAGGCAGCACAGTTAAAAGTAATAAGATTTTATACTTGGATTCTGGGAGGTCTCACAAGATTTACCACCAAGGAGCAAATCCTGCTTTCAACTCCTGGAATCCTTTAAGAAAAAAAGTAACTGGGGCTGGATTCCAGACTTAGAACGCCAAAGATGGGAGGTTTTACATACATGGGGGTATGAATTTCCCCTCTGGAAGGTGAGTGTGAATACTGACAGCCTGTGATGATCACTGTCTTGACAAAGAGGGTTTGAGCCACACACAGTGTTTAGAAAAGCAGTTAAAAATTTGGAATATGAAGGAAAAAGGAGTCTAATGGCGGAGTCTAAACAAGACTCTCTAAAAGTATGCTTCATTGGTGGACTTCTCCATCAGGCTGGGGGCTGGGGCTGCAGAAGTGGTGGATTTGGGAGCACCAGAGCCCCTATGCAGGGAATATTCCTGAGTCCAGCAGAGAGACTGGGAAAAATCCCCATGGAAAAGGGTCTGGCATGACCTTCCCACATGGCACAGCTGCTGCTGAGGGATTTTAGTGACAATTCCATGTGAGGGGAAGGCAACTTCTGTAGCTGGTGGAGAGCCCTTTCCTGCAACCAGCCGTGGAATGGGATCCAAAGGTGGGGTAGGGAGGAGTTCACAGATAGCGCATTCCACTCCATCTGCTAAAATGAAGGACTGTGTTCAGAAATCAGGCAGGAAGCTGAAATGCAGGTAGATATTCAGTGGTGACTGTCCTAATGTTGGCCTGTGGATATGCAGACATTTAATTTGCTTTGTGCTTAATGTAATGACTTCCATTTCTCCATTCTCAAAGCATTCACCCTTTGCTAAACAAATCACAATTTTGGCAGCTCAGAGAACTGCCAGCAAATTAAACAAATGGAGAATTGAGCAAATTGCAAGGCAAACTTTGCACAAGGCTCAGCCACCTCACCCAAACTGCCCTGACATGACAAAAGTGAGCAATATGCAAATGATGTTTAATTTGAGTTAGAGAGAACCAGTGCAGGTGAGCCAACACCTGATCCCACCTGCACGGATAAAACTCGGATCTTCTCTCCAGCACCAAACTGGTGGCAGCCAGTGAAAGGACTGGTTATAGGCTCAGCAGGGCAAGGTCACTTGCACACATAATCCTGCTTTTAATGCCACCTTCTTCCCTAAAGGCTGGAGCTGCAGTGAGAAAGTCTTGTCTGGGAATCTCATTTTCCTACCTGTAGTTTGGTAATAAGAGACATTAAGGATCTGGTTTAAGAAGACAGAGATTTGGCAATGAATGTTGTTTCCTTTCTCTTCTTCCGTTTCTTTTTCCCCCCTTCCCTCCACATTGAAGAACCTCACAGAAAGGCTCAGGCTGAAGGGAGCTCAGTGGGCACCTGGTGCCACCTCCCTGCTCCAGCAGGGCCATGCCAGAGCCCAGGGCACAGCATTGTGTGCACACAGCTCTGCAGCAGCCCCAGGGAGGAGACCCCAGAGGCTCTGTGCACAATGTGCTCAGGGCTGGCACTGGCCAGGGCAGAAGTTGTGCCTCCTGTGCAGGGGGAACTGCTGGGCTCAGTCCCTGCCCGTGGCTCTGGTGCCATTGCTGGGCCCCGCAGCAGAGCCTGGGCCCTGCTCTGCCCCTCCCTGCAGCCAGGGACAGCCAGGCCTGAGGGCCCCTCTCAGCTGGGCTCCTCTCCAGGCTGAGCAGCCCCAGCTCCCTCAGCCTTTCCTGGGCACCCAGATGCTCCAGGCCCTTTGTCAGCTGCGCAGCCTCCGCCGGCCCTGCTCCAGGAGCTCCCTGGCCCTGCTGTGCTGAGGAGCCAGAGCTGGACACAGCCCTGCAGAGGTGCCTCCAGGGCTGCCCACAGGGGCAGGATCCCTCCCTGCCCTGCTGCCAGTGCTCTGCCTGCTGCTGCCCCCAGGATCCCATTGGCCTCCTTGGGCCCAGGACACTCTGCTGCCTCAGGGACAGCATTTTAAATATTTGATGGTTTTTTTTCAGATTTCAGTTCCATTTATGAAGCCATCATTTGTTTCCTATCAGCTGGGCCATCAGATAGGCAGAATATGACTTCGGCCTTGTCAGAATTAGTCTATGGTTTAATGTTTTCTTCTCCTAAATATATACTACTCCTAAGCCTTTTCTAAAGAGCCTGTTTTGTAGCTCCTATGCAACACTGAATTATCCTGGCACTGAAAGGAGCTGGGAAGACCAGCTCAGAAAGGAGGCAATTTATCACTCACAAATGTGGTTTTAATGAACTGGATATCATCATTTCCAGCAATCTTTCTGGATGATACGATTCTGAAAGAGCAAAGCAGATGTTGGTGGAGATTACTGCTCAGTGGAATCTGTTTGGCACCAGGTCCAGAGTTTTTGCTGGATGTTTTTCCCCTTGCAGAAGGATGGAGATGTTTATTGCTCAATGGGCTGGAGCAGGAACTCTTTAATAAAACCAAATTAACAGTGGGGTTTCATGTCAAACCTTTGGTGTTTTGTGTTGAACCTCTCAGGTGAAGCAATGCTGGTGGAGTTCCCCTGGGCCAGGCCAGGTTTGGGAGGAGGACAGGCTTAGAGATGCTTTCAATTAGCACTTTTAATTAAGTGTTGAGGCTGCTGAGCTGGGACTCTGTGTGACCGTTTATGAGTTTACAGACACCAGGACTGAATTAACCATTGAGTATTTGCATGGCAGTAGGAATAATTAAAATAGATAAAGCAAGGTGCAGAGCTGCTGTTAATGAGCTCTTTGTGACACCTCTTCATTACCCTTTTGTGACACCCCTGGGGATTTAATGGGACCAAGAGCTGTGGAACTAAGGTGTGATATGGATCCCTATTACTTGCCTAGGGCAGCTGGGCAAGGGGCTGAAGCCCCAGGAGAGGCTGAGGGAGCTGGCAAAGGGGCTCAGCCTGGAGAAAAGGAGGCTCAGGGGGACCCTTCTGGCTCTGCACAACTCCCTGACAGGAGGGGACAGCC